>JAQIUQ010004084.1:0-83242 GCA_030378365.1 Hybognathus amarus | reverse complement strand
GTTACGTATTGCTGTATCCTTATGAGACTTGCATTTAGTGACTTACTCCCACCTCTGATAAAAACCCACCGTTCTCCTTGCCAACTTACATGATCGGAGCACTTTCTTGGATCAACCTGATTGCAAGGCAAGTTATTGTACTCACTCATCGTATAAAAATTGACTTTTTTCAATGTGTATATATTATCTGTGTGTTATTACTGCTGTTGATATTGCATTAATGTTACACTTTATCAATGCACTGACTTTCAAATTTGCATTTAGTCCACTAAGTTAGCTAACTAACTTGCACATGGTTCTTATAAATGCTACTTTTGTTCAGCTACATAGTATAACAAATTAAAAGTAACAGGGATGCGTTTTTTTTTTTTTTTTTTTTTTTTTTTACTGTATATTCATTTCCGTATTTTCTGACACCGAGAATAACTTTGGCTTACGTACATCACTTAAATCCGAGAGGAGAATTGGTGTTAGAGGTGGGGTAAGTTAACGATTTAAAGATTAAAATAGCGATGTCATTAAACGATTACTAAACAAACTGCCAACAACAGAACTGACATGGGCACAAATTAATGGCTGTCTGTCTGCAAGACATGTTTAACTTCTCAGATAGGTTTCAAAATTATGCATTCAAAAGTATGCATTTTGTTTCTTAATAAAACAAAGATTGTTTTATAATACATCAATACATCAAATAATGAACAATTAAACTCAGTTTGAATGTTATATGATTCAACATAGATAGAATGCCAGGAACACCAGGCGTGATTATTTCCTGAGGTGCCTAAGTGTCTATCTCAACGAAGACATTGAGACACTTGTCAAAGAATATGTGGTAAGTGTGTGTCAGTTATTCTAGATACACAGTCTAGCTTATGCCCTTGTGTGTAGTGTGCAGCGAAATATTTTACTATGCAGCCATCAGTGTAGAGCAGAACACATCGGGAACTTATTTTCTTTGTTTATCCTCCAGGACTCTGAAAGTGTATAGGCTGAGTCTTTCATTGAACAGACAACAATGGGCATCTATGTCACTTGAGCAGAGGGCACTTGTCCTGAAGAAGAACCTTCAGATGTTGGTGTTATTCTTGCAGGTATTGAAGTGTCGCTCTTAAATGTGTGATAATTTTGGACTAATTTATGCCTTTAACTTGTCTACCTCACATGTTACAGTTTTTAAATCAGTTCTTGAGGAAATGCATCTTATTGTTTTGCTGTAGAACCTTTTCTACTCCTGTACTCCAAACATGTCAACATAAAAAATAAGAGTGTGGTGGTGCAAACCCACTCAATGGTTTATGCCATTTTCTGGTGACAACCACCCTATTGTTCCAAATTATTGCATGTCACAGATTTTTCTAAATGTTTGTGTAATGTTAAAGGAATAGGTCACTTTGAAATTAATTTTTAGTATGTTTTATCTTACCTCAAGGGCATCCAAGATGTAGGTGTCTTTGTTTCTGCAGTATTTTCAATTTTGATATTTTAGGTCAAACTGTTCGTGTCTATCAGTCATATAATAGAGGTCTATGGTCACCACCTCAAGAGCATGCACAAGAAGTCCAGATTAAACAGGATTTAATGACTCGTAAATGTAAGTACATCGTGATGGCCTAAGACAGAAAACGAGCGGTTTGTTTGAGAAAATCAACAGTATTTATATCGTTTTTACCTCTTGTTAACAGCCATGTCCAACTGATCTAAATCTAGATGTCCAACTGAACTAGAAGTGAACCATGTTCCAACGTCGCCGGAGCTGATCGCTTACACGTGTACGCTGGTCATTCCGTTGTTTACACAGAGATTTCAGAAGTTTTACCTTTCACTGTGAAAATCTAAACATATTTAGATATACGGGAAATTGCAATGGAAGACGATTTCGATATATCTAAATATGTTTAGTGAAAGGTTAAACTTCCGAAATCTCTGTGTAAACAAATGAGTGACATACACACGTATGAGATCACTTCTGGCAGAACGTTGGACATGGTTCAGTTCGGTTCAGTCTATACATTTGATTCAGATCAGTTGGACATGGCTGTTAACAAGCGGTAAAAACGATATAAATACTGTTAGTTTTCTCACACAAACTGCTCGTTTCGCGTCTTAGGCCATCAATGTGTACTTACATTTACGAGTCATTAAATCATGTTTAATTTGGTCTTCACTGTGCATGCTCTTTAAGGTGGTGACCATAGACCTGCATTATATGACTGACAGACAAGAACAGTTTGACCGAAAAATGTCAAAATTGAAAATACTGTGGAAACAAAGACACATAAATCTACAAAAATTTATTTCAAAGTGAACTATTCCTTTAACAAGTGTTGCCATTTGATTTTTATGTCTACCTCTTTTTATGTAAGATTTGCAGCTTTTTAAGCACTGTTCCTGAGAAAAGTACTATATCTGCAGTCTGTTAAAATCCTTAATGAGGTTGATTGTGACAATAACATCAAAAATGTTACAACAAAGACACATAAATCTACAAAAATTTATTTCAAAGTGAACTATTCCTTTAACAAGTGTTGCCACTGATTTTTATGTCTACCTCTTTTTATGTAAGATTTGCAGCTTTTTTAAGCACTGTTCCTGAGAAAAAGTACTATATCTGCAGTCTGTTAAAATCCTTAATGAGGTTGATTGTGACAATAACATCAAAAATGTTAAGCAGTGCATTTAACGTTAATGTGTATGTAAACCTAAAGGTGCATGGGCTGTCTTGCTAGTTCCTCTTTTTGCTGCCTTTTGAGCTTATTTCTAAAATAAAAATGTGAAATTAAGAAGTCTGGCTGTTCTTTTTTGTGTTGTATATTGTGATCGGGGAGGGAAAATGGTGCATAAATAAATAAAATACAGTAAATACTAATTTATAAATATAATTTTAAAATACTTTGTGTTTACTTACAAATTATGCATTTTAAGTATATTAGGTTTATTACGTAATAACACAAACCCATTTCGTATTCATTTAAAATAAATTGGATTTATTGAAAATTTTACATAAATCTAATTCTTACTTGTTTCATTTATATAGGACTTACAAATATGTATCACATTAAGTTTATTAATACGTTTACATTAAAAATACGTAATCCAAATGGATGGAAAATTTATATGCAATCAATTTACATAAATCTTATTTATTAGGCCTAAATATTTTTCTGAGTAATATCAAATAAAACAATATAATTATAATGGAGATTAATAGAGATATTCCAAGGTAATCTAATATCGACATGGCTACAGGTTCCCATGTTTTGTCTGCTTGAACTAGTCATGTAAGTTATCTGGTCATTTACTAGTTAAGCTCTTAGCCAGTTTAATATTTCGTTCCCACTGCATATGAACATATAAAGGAGAACGTCTCTGTGTAACCCATGTTCTCTGAATAGGGAACGAGATGCTGTGTTCGCTGCCAAACTCCTTCATGCTGCTAAATCTGAGGAGCAGGTGATGCGCGCGCTAATATAATATGACGACGTGAGTGTCAAGGAGGCTCGAATGGTGATTCTATATGGGCTTAAGTTCAGACAATCGTTCTGACACGTAATTTTACACGTGAAATGCAGCCAAACCTTGCAGCGTTCTGTCTTCGGCATCATCATTAATATCCTCGCTATCAGCAGACGTTCCGGAGTCTCCCGCATATTGATGAACGGCTCCCGAATGATCGCAAATTAGTTCAAATCTCAGATCTCAGAGACAGATCAGACAGTGCTTCAACAAACCGTATAGTGCGCACATGTTCGAGAGAGGGAGAGGGACTGCACTAAAAATGAGTCAACTGGATACTCCCAATATTACCTTTTCTTTGGATGAGAAACAAGACTGCCAGTCGATCTGTGTTTTGGCATGTCACTGGATGAGGAAGCAGGAAAAACTCATTTGCAGTATGTCCAAAGAATGAAAGGTGAACTGCAAAAAGCATAACAGTTGGCTGCAGAAAGATCCCTGAAAAGCCATCAGAGAAATAAACGGTACTATGACAAAAAAAAGTGAAACATCAGCACTTGGAAAAAGGTGACCGGAGTTCTCATTAGGAATCTTGCTCTGACAGGAAAGCACAAGTTGCAGGATAAATGAACATCTTTACCATATATCGTGTACAGAGCAACTCTGAGAAACTTACCAGTGTACAAACTAAAACCAGAGACAGGCATGGGAGAGTGAAAACACTTCATAGGGATAATTTACTGTCCATTGGAGATAATGTGAGATTTCTGAAACCTGATACAGAAGAAAAGTGATAAAATCTCCAGTAACCCGAGCAAAAACTGCAAAGAAAGAGCAGTTAAGAGAGAAGAATCTGGGAAAGTGATTCCAAGTTTGGAGGTGTCTTCTGAAGATGATGAAGAGAATGAGTTCTATTATGCAAATCCTGATTGGATTAGTACATTGACTAAACCATTATCTTTAGATTTCCCTGTGCCTGTAGTAAGAGAGGAGGAAGTTGTATCCCGTGGTCCTGAAAACAATCATGGTCCTGAAGAACTGATGGGGGAAAATCCATGAACAGAGTTTGAGGAGGATATTTCCTCCTATGTAATTCCTGGCTCAAAATAGAACCCATTAATAGATGGTGAAGAGGGTCAGTGTAGACATTTTCCTATAAGAGAGATAAACACTATGGAAAGCCGTCCAAAGCGAAAGGTGAAACCAGTTGTAAAGCTGAGCTATGATGAGTTGGGAGAGCCTTCAGATCAGCCGTTATACATTGCTTATGGAGGGATGCTCATACGAGTTGAGGGGCTGTCTCAAAAGAGATATTCTGTGTAGCACCGTTTGGTGTCATCCATTAGAACGCTGTGCCTGTTGTGAAGAAAAAAAAACAATATATCTTCACCTACATTAACTACCAGACATAGTTAACTCAGCCGGTAATAGCCTCATGAGGGCATGAGATTTTGAGAAGGGGAAGAGTGTAACCTGGGTGAAGTTGAGCATTTGAATGTAGTTTAAATAGGGTACTTACTATTTATGTTATGTTTGATGTAATTCATGAATCTCAGAATATGTTGACTGTTTCTTTAAAATTCAGTTTTGTTGTTTTGTTTGGTTGAAATGTACTTGCTGGACAATGTGGCTTTTACAAGCAAGTTTGATCATTTCTTTTGATTATTGGATAAGGGATTTGCAAAGCCTACCTCCTAGAGAGCTGTTTGTGACGGTGATTGGCAGTTGTGAGAGGAAAAAAAATGACAGGCTGAGTGAGGAGGTAACGGAAAAATCCAGATCGGATTGATTTTCCTAGATGGTGTTTTGTTTTACTAACTAACCGTTAGTAAGTGATTTGTGACTAATTTACTTTACTGTTTAGGAGTCTGCCTGGTGTGAAAGACTAATGTTTTGTTGCCGCGATAGGTGAGAAAGAGTGATATATGATCTCTTGGAATCGAGACGGCAGTTTAGCGCTGGGTTTCTGAGGCAACTCGTTATAAAGACAGCGTTTTAAAGCATGATGATGACTAACCAGATAGAGAGCCTAAGTCCCGCCCCTCCGCTTCCGGTTCATGGGACCTTATCTCGGAAAAATAATGCATGGTAGTCAATGGCGAGAGATAACTTATCTTTTTATTCCATCTGAACTGTGTCCTGGATTACACATATGATGTTTGTCAATTTAAAAGATAATTATGAAAGCCAAGAAGTCGCAGTTCGTCATAAAACAGAAGAGTAACTTTTAGTTTTATGTGAAAAACCCTCAATGAACTACATCTCCCGGGAGGCGAAACAATGAGCAAGATCAGCTGCTGTGTGTGTGTGCAGTCTGGAACAACGCACTCATGACGGTAACGTTACGATTATAACGTAAGACTATAGAAACAATGACATAGCCTCAGTAAAGTTCGCTTCATTCATTGAGAGAAAATGTGCGCCTTTGGGGTTTGTAGTCTTTGTAATTACGTATTTTCACAGTCTTATATCTCAACAGTTTTACATCAAACTGCGACTTTCTTGACTTTAAAATGTATCTTTTAAATTGACAAACATCATATGTGTAATTCAGGGATCAATTTAAACGAAATCAAAATATTTGTTATCTCTCGCCATTGACTACCATTCAATATTTTTCCGAAATAAGGTCCCATGGTGGTCGACCGGAAGGGGAGGGACTTAGGCTCTCTATAGCGCTCTGAATCACCGTGAGGTTCAGAGTTCCTCTGGCTACATAACGTGGGACATGCGGGAGTCACGGACCATTTCACAGGAGCAGCCCAGAGAGCGAGACTATTGGTTTGCCGAGCCAAAAACGGACAGCTTTGGGACTTACAGGTATTATTTATTTTATTTTTTGCTCTTTTAGAGTGAAGGGGCCAATTTTGAGTTTGCTTTAAAGGCCACACGCACACAAGCAATGCTACAGGTCTGCAACGTGGGGGAAAACGCGCACGTGAGACTGTGAGACTGTGTGAAAGTGTGTGTTTGTGTGTGGATTATCAAGATGATCCCGTTGTCATTTGTTGATTTGAAGGGTTCATTTATGTAATTAAGAATCAAACTACAGGCAACTTGCCATTTGGAATATTCCAGTGATTTAATTTGTGACATTTTGGAGAGTGTTTTGATATCCTAGGGAAGTTGAAATTCTTCTTATTTGTATATTTTTTTATTTGTATTCTATATTCAACAGACCTTTAATAAAATTTGTAGGCCTAATTGTTTATTGTGAAAGAACAGAGTAATTTCCTTACTTTGGGTTTGTAATTTAAACTGTGGTAGTAGTGTTGTTAAATACCCTTATTGAGGGTTTTATTTCTATGCTCCAAATCAGAAGAGGTTTGACTATTGTTAGTTGAGTTTAAAAAAAGAGTTCCCAAAAATTAGTCGAAAAGACACAAAAATAAAAGGACCCGTGTGATCACTCTAAATATCTCTGAAAAGAAGAAACTTCTGTCTGAGTAGGGTGTTACATAAAATGACTTCACCCAGGTTACATGGGTAATAGCCTACTATAATAAATAAAAAAAATAAAATAAATATTACTGATCTGTGTTGTACTACTTTCATGTTATCACTGCTGAAGCTGCTTTGATACAATCGGTAACACTTTACAATAAGGTTCATTTATTAAACATTAGTTCATGCATTAACTAACATGAACTAACCATTTGTTACTGTATTTGTTATTCTTTGTTAACGTTAATTAATACAAATCTAGCTGTTCATTGTTGTTCATGTTAGTTCACAGTGCATTAACTAATGTTAACAAGATTTTAATAAAGTATTAGTAAATGTTAAAATTAACATTACCAAAGATTAACAAATGCTGAAGAAGTATTGTTCATTCTTTGTTAATGTTAACTAATGTAGTAACTAATGAACCTTATTGTAAAGTGTTACCATACAATCTGTATTGTGAAAAAGCGCTATATAAATAAATGTGACTTGACTATAATTCAAAGTACCACGCATTCTACCACCTGTAATTAACTTTGCAACTACAGTAATTGTAATTAATCTTCAACTACCAGTCATTAAGAGTATTACTGTATTAGTAGACTGCCTGTCTAATATCTGGTAACAGTTTATTTTGATGGTTCCCAGAAGTATACTATGGACCATAACCCTTAAACAGGCAAGAGTGGAAAATGCTAAGCAAAACATTTAATTTAATTTTTATATAATCTGGACAAAGGAGTAGTTCACTTTTGAAAAATCTTTTGCTGGTAATTTACTCACCCTTATGTCATCCAAGATGTCCCTGTCATTCTTTCTTCAGTTCGAAACGAAATTTAGGTTTTTGATGAAAACATTCCAGCATTCTCCATATAATGCACTTCAGTGGGAACCAAATGGTTCAAAGTCCAAAAGACACTTTCAGTACAAACAGCAAACTGTTAAAAGGGCTTGAAACGATTCCAGATGATAAATAAAGGTCTTATCAAGCAAAACGATTGCTCATTTAAAAGGGAAATATCATACAAAATCCACTTTTTTAGCCCTTAAATGCATTTTGTTGTATATTTGGAGTGTTTATAAGTACAGTAAAGATGAAATTATTAAGGTGCTTCGTTTATATCTTTATGTGTACGTTTTGATAGTTTGTTTTTTATTTGAGAACAAAATAACGAGAAACCACCCTTTTTCGTTTGTCGTTTCAAACCAAAAACAAAGAAACCGTAAAAAAGAAACAGCCGTTTTCCGTTTTTGGTTCTGAATCCAAAAACGAAAAATCCACTTTTTTAGCCCTTAAGGTCCGTGTACTTTTTCGTTCATTCATTATTCTATTTCGGAATGAAAGATGAAATTTAAAAAAGGGTGCAACTTGGTTTTTTGTTTAAAAGAAAAAATCAGAAATGGCTGTATTTTGTTTTCCAAATGTATTGTTGTCATCAAAAAGGGTGCAACTTGGTTTTTTGTTTAAAAGAAAAAATCAGAAATGGCTGTATTTTGTTTTCCAAATGTATTGTTGTCATTAAATAATAGTATTAGAAAATTGGACGACATTTCCGATCGTTTTTTAATCTGTAATATTTATTTGTACGTATATTGTATTTCAAATGACTCAGTGCCGTGTCGTGCCGAAAAGTGATGGTCCGCCGAAAATTGATGGCCGGCCGCGGAGCGCACGCAGTGTGTTACAGGTGTAGGCCTATCGCCCATTCTCTTTACGAATGCAGTTGCTTTTATGTGGATCAAGCAGACATAACGTGCAAATAAACATCACTCACCCAGTAATTTTTACCTATTAAAATACATGTAAAGGGCCAATTCAACCATTATTACAACCAACCTTTAGTAACTGAAGCCTCTACTTATTGATTGAAAGGTTATTTCTGCCCTGAAATGTGTTGCTTATATTCATGAGGGTTAAATCTGACTGATTATTTCTCACCCAGTACTTTAGACCTATTAAAATACCTGTAAAGGGCCAATACAACCATTATAATGCAGTATTTTTCCTGCCAAAAAAGTGATTGAAGCCTCTGCAGAAAAGGCAAGGATTCCTGTTGGTTTGCATCAAGTGAATATTTTATTATGTGCTATAGCCATTTGATAAGTGGATAATAGATAAATTCTTTATAATTGGGGAATCTGTTACGGGCGTGAGTGCTCTGAAGCGGCACCAGACCTGAGAAATATATCTAAAATGTTAACTTCTAAAAAGAACATTTCAAAACGAAAGAAAACAGACTGCTCTCTGTTTATGTAATCCATATGAAATGTGCATTTCTCTCTGGCTCGTTCATACTGCGAAGATCACGATCAGCATTGTCGATTTCATCTTTGCAGGCAACACTGACACATAAAAACAATTCAAATGTCTCCTTGTTATATTCATATTCATAATCATTAGTTCGACAACGAGCACTTTGATCACTTGATTTAAAATAACAAATTTCAGCGCCTATGGACAATTTGACAAATAAACAAATTGAATGGTCTGAAAGTTAACTGGATATGTTTTATTAATTTGTATTGGTACATCCTTGTCGCGAAGATGTTTTAAAAAGTGGATATTGAAATATGGCAAAAAAAGTGTTGACATGCATTAATGTGAACGCCCCCTCATCAGCGTTCCGCTGGCGCCGGCTCTGAGTCATTTGAAATACAGTAACGTACAAATAAATATTACAGATTAAAAAACGATCGAAAATGTGGTCCATTTTCTAATACCATTATTTGATGACAACAATACATTTGGAAAACAAAATACAGCCATTTCTGATTTTTTCTTTTAAACAAAAAACCAAGTTGCACCCTTTTTTAAATTTCATCTTTCATTCCGAAATAGAATAATGAATGAACGAAAAAGTACACTGACCCCTTAAATGCATTTTGTTGTATATTTGGAGTGTTTATAAGTACAGTAAAGATGAAATTATTAAGGTGCTTCGTTTATATCTTTACGTGTACGTTTTGATAGTTTGTTTTTTCGTTTAAACGAAATAACGAGAAACCACCCTTTTTTCGTTGTCGTTTCAAACCAAAAACAAAGAAACCGTAAAAAAAAAACAAAAAAAAAGCCGGTTTCCCGTTTTTGGTTCTGAATCCAAAAACGAAAAAACCAAAATCAAATAACAGTCCAATTTAGTTTTTTTGAAATTCCTTTTACATTTAAAGAGTAACTAAACACTTAACCAACTTTTTTTTAGTTAATGATCTGTAAGAATGGAGCTTCATAAATGCTGTTCATTGATTCGAGTACATTTTTTGACAATTGGCAATAAAGTCTTTTAATTTTCAAATATATGGTGTAAAAACGTCTGAGTGCTGCCCTCTTCAGGTTAAACGGAAAGCTCCTGCAGCAGGGGTACTCTCTGACATAGCGAACTCTCTGACGCTACTCTGTCAGGCCTTTGGTGCGAGCTCACCACGCCCTTGGCAGCCCCTGGTATAAAAGCATCTGGTTCCGTCAAAACTACTGTAGCGAGTCAGGAGTTGGATTTATGAGTATTGAAAACGATCAGGATAGCATCATGAGAACCCGAATTCCAAAGATGGACTAATCATTTCTCTTTCCGGTGCTGACAGCATAGACTATATGGGACTGACAGGTAGAACGAAAGACTCGGACCCGGACGAACTTTAGACACGAGAGATGAACTAATCATCTCTGAGATGAACTGAAGAATCTTTATTCTTTCCGGTACTGCTGTGCTATATCGCACAGCCGCTTCCTTCGGCGCCCATGTTAACCTATGGTGTCGTTCACACCAGCACAGCGCGAGGCGCAGCCGGCCCACGCCGTGAAGCGCCAGTTTCGGCGTCTAGCTCTATTTTTTCCGCGAGCCGCGAGTGATCCGCGTCAATTCCGGAAGGAAGTTACACCAAGACACACTCGACCATCCGGTAAATGTAATAGATTTTCGTAGGTAGCCTACTAGATGTTTTGGAATATTTAACATGACATTTTAATTATATAATGATGAAATGAACGAAATGATTCGATAAAAGATTCGTTCATTTTGTTGAACAGACTCAAAGATCCGAGTCAGTAAAATGATCCGAACTTCCCACCACTACAGCTGTCAATTAATCCGTCACTGCGGGTCTCATGTGCATGCTCCCCGCTCAGCCCCGCCCTTGGCTCGTCCCCTCTGTCTCCGCTGGGGTCTGTCCACTTTTTTAGCA
Organism: Hybognathus amarus; assembly: GCA_030378365.1. Lineage (NCBI taxonomy): Eukaryota > Metazoa > Chordata > Actinopteri > Cypriniformes > Leuciscidae > Hybognathus > Hybognathus amarus. The sequence goes on along the minus strand of JAQIUQ010004084.1, from coordinate 72,163 downwards.
TTTTTCAAATTTTGCCAGTGGGTGGAGTCAGGCTTTGACCAGGGGTTTAGCATAGACATAATAAATGGATAGACGCTCTATTGGCCGCTGGAGCGCACGCTAGACGGCGCCGCCATATTGAGGAGAGCAACTTTCCCATACCTCTCATACAAGGAATTGAGAAAAATGCCTGTTTTGTGCTCTGCTTGGGGTTGTACACATCGCTCACACTACTGAAAACAGCTTTCGAGGAAGTACCTTTCACAAGCAAGACTGAACGTTTGTTCTCTTACGAGAGGTTCTCTCGTATTGCGTAAGCTAGCTTACGCTACGGGAAAGATTCTTCTTTGCCGAACAATTGAAGCCAAAAATTTTTATAATTTGTAAACATTGTCAACGCACTTCTCAGGTGCAGGACCTAGAGCGGGCTAACTAGCAGGCTCATTGGTTCGTTTCTGGGAAGTGCTCAAACCAATCGGAGAGCGGCGCTGAACCCGCGCCCAATGAGCGGACGACGCTCGCTTATTACGTCAGAGCCCGCCGAAAGGGGCGTGGCTTGAGTGTATATAAGCACTCTCCGCGGTTTGGAACAACGATTCATTTTGATTCAGCGATCTAATCGCCTGCCGTTGCAAGACTGAAGCCGTCGTCGTGACAAGGCACCTTCTAGCAAGCAAGAAGCCTGAAGAAGCCGGCCTCTGCCACCTTCAGCCGCCTCAGCGAGCTAGCGCCGTCCGACGACTTCCACTTGCTCCATCACAAAAGAGCGTGAGCGTCTTTTAAGATGTCTCGCATTTCCTGCGGCTCATGCCGCGCACCGCTCGAAGACGGAGACCGCCACCTCATCTGCCCTCTCTGTCTCGGGCTTGAACATGCGGAACTCGCCCTCGCCGATGGAGGATGCTCTCTCTGCGAGGCGCTGACAATGTCTTCCCTGCGGGCAAGACTCCTCACCGCGTAAATCCGCCCAAGCCGCGCCGCCTCTGACTTCTCCGAAGAAGAAGCGCCGCTCTCAGAGGCCGCCGGAACCTGCGATGGCTGCGTCTGGGCCGCAGCCGCCGCCCCCGACCGCCTCTCTCTCCACCCGAGCTGGACCCCCCATTGCCGCCAAGTGGCCGCTCTGCAGCGTCCCTCGACTCTGAGGAAGAGAAAGAGTCGCCTTCGTCTGCACGCTTCTAACAGCGACGAATGGTCTTCACTGGGCTCTTCGGCGTCATGCTCCGCGGGGACCCGCTCCGGCATCGAAGAGGACCTAATGCGCCTCCTGACTCTTGCCGTCGAGCGTCTGGGCCTCGACTGGTCACCACCACCCGAGTTACCACCGAACCGGATGGATGGAAAGTACCTGCACCGCGCCCGCCCGCTGGCACCCGGTCCGCTCCTTTCCTGCCTGAGCTCCACGCCGAGCTCACTAAATCGTGGAAAGCTCCTCTCTCGGCTAGGACCCGCTCTGATGTCTCCGCCTCGCTGCGCTCGGTGGACGGAGCCACCGAGAAGGGCTATACAGCGATGCCGCCCGTCGAAGATCTGGTCGCCGCTCACTTGTGCTCGCCCTCCGCTGGATGGCGATCCTCCCCTGAAGCTTCCTTCTAAAGCTTGCAGAGCGTCCTCTACCTTCCACACCCGCGCCTATGCAGCCGCTGGCCAGGCCGCTGCAGCGCTGCACTCCATGTCGGTTCTCCAGGTGCTGCAATCCGACCTGTTGAGTGACATAGCGCAGAATGAGAGAGAAATCAACGGCCGTGCGCTCAACGACTTAAGAAGCGCTGACGGACCTCTCCCTTCGCGCCACCAAAGCTGCCGCTCAAGCGCTGGGAAGATGCATGGCCATCCTCTGTGTCGCCGAGAGACACTTGTGGCTCACGCTCACGGACATGAGCAAAGCTGAGCGCTCCGTCTTCCTCAACGCGCCCGTCTCACCCTCTGGCCTCTTCGGATCTGCCGTCACGGGCATCGTGAGAACGCTTTTCTGTGGTCCAGAAAGCCACCCAGGCCATGAATTTGTTCCTGCCTCGCCGCGGTAACACTTCTGCAGGCCGCTCTCGTGAGCCCCCTGCCAGAACGCCTCAACAACGCCGCCGCAGCAAGCTCAGGCCCATCCCCAGCACAGGCAGAGCGGCCGCCCTCGCCCTCGCTCTCGCTCTGACAGCCGACGCAGACAGGCTCCCCAGCGCCCCGCCCCAAGGTCACGCTGAAGCCTGATCAGCAGAAGTCCGCCTAGCACTTCTGGGGAAAGACGGCTTCTTCCGCCGCGGCCGGACCGCCGTCAAAGTTTCACCCTCTGTTAGTCCCCGAACCTTCGCCGACTGCAGCAGCGAATCTCGCCGAGAACAAGCCGGTGACTCGACCCGCTTGCGAGCGACAAACAGCCGTTTTCACGGCTACCCAGAGAGTTCACAAAAAGAGCATAAAAGCCTCAAGTGTAAAAAATGTGACCACAAGCACGTGTTCACTCACACTTTCTCCCGTGCCCCCCACAGAGCTCACTCCCACTCAGCGGCCTCCGTCCGCTCGGGTAGCAGAAAGCATAAGCACGCCCTCAAGCAGCGCGTGTCCCCCTCTGCTCGCTCTGTATCACGGCCCATAAGCTCCTCTCTGAGTGCAAACACACAGTTTACACGAGCACACACACAGTGTCCAGCCCGTTCCATGCAGCAACCGGGACAGCACGGCCATTCAGCCTCTAGCATTATGCTTCAAAGCGTGGGAAGCCATTCCCGGCATATCCCCGTGGGTACTAAGCATTATAAAAGACGGCTACCAGTTACAGTTTCGCCGCCGCCCGCGCGTTCCCGCGCCCGGCCCCTTTCTGTGGTCAGCCCAGCTGCCGCGAGCACGCTCCGCACAGAAATATCGAAACTGTTAACAAAAGGCGTGATAGAGAGAGTCCCTCCACCCATAACCGAGCCGGGGTTTTACGGCCGTTATTTTCTGGTCCCCAAGAAAGACGGCGGCCTCAGGCCGATTCTCAGACCTCAGATTTCTGAACAAAGCTCTCATGACGAGATCATTCAGAATGCTGACGGTCAGGAAACTCCTCGCACACGCCAGGGGGATTGGTTCATCTCCCTAGATCTGAAAGACGCTTATTTTCAGATTCAAATACACCCTCGTCACAGGCAGTTTTTACGCTTCGCCTTCGAGGGCCAGGTTTATCAATACGCCGTTCTCCCGTTCCGGCCTTTCCTTAGCGCCACGCACGTTCACGAAATGTATGGACGCGGCGCTCGCCCCCTTCGAACCCAGGGGATGCGCATTTTGAATTATTTGGACGATTGGCTGATACTAGCACGTTCCAAAACAGAGCTTCTGTCGCACCGTACAGCTCTTCTCGCTCATCTGGAAACGCTGGGCCTCTCTGTCAACTGGACAAAGAGCGTTCTCCAGCCCAGTCAAACTATCTCGTTTCTGGGGATAGACCTGGACTCTACCACTATGAAAGCACGCTTATCCGCTCAGCGCACACGCCGCTTGCAGCGTTTAGCCGCTTCGTTCCAGATGAATACCCGCGTTCCGGTGAAAACTTTTCAGAGAATGCTGGGTCACATGGCCTCAGCTGCAGCCGCGCTACAGCTAGGTCTTTTACATATGCGCCCCTACAATTCTGGCTAAAGACCCGTGTACCCCGCCGCGAGTGGACCATGGGCCGCCAGCTAATCAGAGTCACTCAGGCATGCATTTCTGCACTACAGCCTTGGACGGTGACCGATCGGTTTCAACGGGGCGTCACGATGGGGACCTTCTCTCACCGGAAGGTAATCTCGACAGACGCATCCAACACAGGCTGGGGTGCGGTCTGCGAGGGCTCACTCGGCCTCTGGCCGATGGTCGGATCGGGAGACCCCATTTCACATAAACTGTCTCGAGATGCTCGCGGTCGAGTATGCACTGTTGCAGTTCCTCCCGCGCATCCAGGGTCACCACGTCCTGATTCGTTCAGACAACATGACAGTGGTATCCTACATCAACCGTCAGGGCGGGGTCAGATCCAGGAATCTCTTCCTGCTGACACGCCGCATTCTAGTTTGGTCCCAGAGTCATCTGCTCTCGCTCAGAGCGACGCATGTCCCGGGACACCTAAACGACGGTCCAGACATTCTATCCAGGAACCTTCTCTCTCCAGGAGAATGGTCCCTGAACCCTCTTACAGTCCAGTCACTGTGGCGCCTCTTTGGCAGAGCGGAGATAGATCTCTTTGCGACAGAAGAGAACTCGCACTGTCCGATATTCTTCTCGAAGAACGAGGACGCGTTAGCGCTAGAATGGCCATACCGCCCGCTTATGCCTTCCCTCCCATCTCCCTGCTACCGCAGGTCATTCAGAGAATCAGGGAATTTCGCCACCCGGTGCTCCTCATAGCCCCGCGTTGGGAGAATCAGATTTGGTACCCGGAGCTCACACAGCTGTCTCAGACAGCCCCGTGGCCCATCCCGGTCAGAGCAGATCTCCTCTCTCAAGCCCGCGGCACAATCTGGCATCCCCACCCGCAGCGCTGGGCGCTTCATGCATGGGTGACCAACGATTACACGTTGATTTGCCAGAGGGAGTCTCTGAATACGATCAAACACGCTAGAGCGGCATCTACCAGAAAGCTCTATGCGGCTAAATGGTCTGTATTTTCAAAATGGTGCACCGAAAGAATTTGGACCCCTTAAGTGTGAGGTCTCCTCTTTGCTCTCCTTCCTTCAAGATATGCTGGACAAGGGCAGAACCCCATCCACCCTGAAGGTTTATGTGGCAGCCGCCGCGGCCTTCGTGGTCCCGCGCCCAGTCTATTGGCAAAGACGAGCTGGTTATCCGCTTCCTCAGGGGAGCCAGGAGGATGAACCCCCTCGCCCCCCTCGGTGCCGGTTTGGGACCTTTCAATAGTCCTCGAGGCCTTGAAAGCCCCCCCTTCGAACCGCTCGAGTCTATTGACCTCAAATATCTCTCCCTAAAAGCCGTTTTTCTGATCGCTCTTGCCTCAGTTAAACGAGTGGGCGACATTCACGCGCTCTCTTCGAACGCGTCGTGTCTCCGAGTTTGGCCCTAACGACTTTCTCGTCGTCATTCTCAAACCCAGACACGGATATGTGCCTAAGGCGATTGGCACCCCATTTAGAGCACAGGTGATATCCTTATCGGCTCTGCCCACCTCTGATAGCGAGCCCAATGCCAACCTCCTCTGCCCGGTCCGGGCGCTGAGAGCGTACATTACACGCGCTGCCACGTTCAGACGGTCTGAGCAGCTGTTTGTGGCGTTGGGGACGCACAAAAGGCTTGGCCGCTTCTAAACAAACACTATCCAGATGGATAGTAGACGCTATCGCCTCCGCCTATGCGGCTAAAAATCTGCCTTGCCCGCTCGGCGTCAGGGCTCACTCCACTCGAGGCATGGCCTCCTCGTGGGCTTGGTCCTGTGGTATTTCTATTCATGATATCTGTGTGGCCGCGGGCTGGGCTTCCCCGTCCACCTTTATCAGATTTTATAACTTGGAAGTACCGGCCTTACAGGCTAAATTACTAGCGGTCTAACCCGCCGCAGCGTCTAGCCACGCTTTATGGGGAATCCTTCAACCGGCTAGCCCCTTGATCTTCCCCTCCATTCTATGGAAACTTCCTATACTATGGCCCGCTATGCCGGCCGCCTCTTTAGGCCTCATATTCTCATATAAACGGCGTCTGCCCTTTATTATTATTCTCCACTATTGCTCCCTCCACCCTCCCGGGGATGCTTGTGGTGACTGACCGGGCACGGCGTTGACCAGGGGTTCCCGTGAGCGTAAGCTAGCTTACGCAATACGAGAGAACCTCTCGCAAGAGAACGAATCGGTTACCTGAACGTAACCTCGGTTCTCTCGAGATGAGGGAACGAGTATTGCGTTCCCGGCCGTGCCCGCTCTAACAGCGATTCGCTTCATCACTATAAATCGTTGTTCCAAACCGCGGAGAGTGCTTATATACACTCAAGCCACGCCCCTTTCGGCGGGCTCTGACGTAATAAGCGAGCGTCGTCCGCTCATTGGGCGCGGGTTCAGCGCCGTTCTCCATCGGTTTCGAGCACTTCCCAGAAACGAACCAATGAGCCTGCTAGTTAGCCCGCTCTAGGTCCTGCACCTGAGAAGTGCGTTGACAATGTTTACAAATTATAAAAATTTTTGGCTTCAATTGTTCGGCAAAGAAGAATCTTTCCCGTAGCGTAAGCTAGCTTACGCAATACTCGTTCCCTCATCTAGAGAGAACCGAGGTTACGTTAGGTAACCGATTCGTTTTTGGTTGTATTTGGTCATGATTTAATAATCAATAGTAAAGTTCAGAGGTTAAATTTTAAAATACTACTGTTATTGTGTAACGAAATGTAGTTTTAATAGTTTTTCAGTCGACAATGTAGTTGTTTAAAGCTCAAATATGTGGTTTGTTTCTAAAGATAACGCCTATTTAAAAATTCGATGTGAAGTTTCGGAGTTGTAAGCTGCGCTCAGCGCTTGTCTCCTACGCCTGGAAGAGCCTTTCCTCGGCCAGTGCTTCTAACGGTTGCCGCTGGCTCGGATGTCTCTAGTCTAGAGGTTAAACACGAGATATAATTCGTCTTGTGTTTATCTAACGGGCGATCTTTGCTCTCATTAATCTATATGGTTCCCTGGTAAATCGTTTTTGCTGAGAGCAAAGTGAAGTTTCATAACTTTATATTTAGCCTATTTTAACGTTGTATCCTGCTGTGTGTTTGACTGAACAGTGTCACTTCACTATTTTATATTATGTATATTCTGTAATTGAAATGTCTTATTCTATTGCTATTATTATAGTATTATTAATAAACTATACTATTATCAATATTTTATATAATTATACTATTATTCTTTACCATTTTATTTGCTGTATGCTACTTGTTTATTTTATTGACTAAACTATTTACTATTACTTCTCAGTGTATGTTATAATTACTGTATGCCCAGTTGTACCATAACAAATGTATTATCATAAAGGATCCATCAGTTATCTATGTTATTGCTAAAATCTGGTCAATCACAGAAAATGCATTTTCCACAATAAGCAAACTTAAATATCTCAGTATGGGGGACTTCACCAGTCTTATCCAAGAATAAAAAGCCAGATACATGACAAGCCTGAGTTTGACCATTCTTTATTTAAAAAATATAGATATTTTACAAGTCTAACTATCGATGTTTTAAATAATTAGAGATGGAACTTTTTGTACACCACATACAAACCACTGAAATCGAGTTGAAAAATGTAAAAACAGTTTGTTTTATCCAGAAAAAAATGCAGCTCGCCCGTTTACTTACATTTGATACAGTGCAGTCTTGCCCTCTGCAAATGGCGGACCCGTCTGACGTAATCGCAGCAACGCTACAAAGCGGCCAATAGGGCGTCTATCCATTTATTATACACAAGTTTACACGCCAAATCATGGGCGCCGCCATAACTCTCCTCAAATGCATTTCATTTCCGCCGGAAGTGGTCTGCACAGCGTCTGCCGGTGTAAACACAGCGACGGTTCCACTACTTTGTGTGGAGATGGCGTTACTATCCCCACCCGAATTCAGTGCAGAACACTTACAGGACGAGGTGGCCCAGCATAACGTACAGCAAGATTTGCTCCTACTTCGTGCAATTCATGGCAATAGATGGAAAAGCTTTTGGACAAGCTGAAAGCCTTGTCATGTCATACAAAGCTAGATCAAACAGACACAGCGTGCAAATAACTATCAGTTTATGTCCGTGGTAATAGCAAATGTATCTGTGTGATATCCTTTAATGTTTCTTTTACCATAATAATAACAATTGTGGCCAAATAAGTGTTTGCAGTTTATAGCTTAATCAGGTATGACATTTACAAGATTTAGGAAATAATAGAAGCCTGTTGTTGCCGATGGAATACGTGTTTGTAATTGGAAAACGGACTGTAACCTATAATAACATGACTTACTGCTAAGCTCTAAATAAAGAAACTATTTTGCAATTATCCTTATGACTGCATTGTTTTACCTGCTGTGTACCCTTTTACCTCTTAAAATACCTTTAAATGTAGAAACTAACCCATAAAATGCAGTAGGCCTATTCTACTTACAACAAAATGATTGAAGCCTCTACTATAATAAAGGCAATCACTTTTCGCCATCGACACCGGCACCGTGTCGGATCTCTGGCGTGCGGCCGTGAGAAAAAATATATATTTTCGCGATTCATTTTTGTCCAGCTTTAACGTGTTAAAATATTTAATGCAAATGCATCTGTTCTTTCTGTCATCCTTTAGCTTGGATTATGATCACAGTCTTATTCACGCAAATGCTTTAAACCACTCATGCGCGACAAGACAAAAGAGAACGCGCTGTCAGTGAATGTCCTCCTGACGCTGGTATCCAAACTATATCATAGGCTACTTAGCTAGAGTGCAAAGTGTGTGTGTGCCATGATGATAATAATTAGGGGCGCGATCGAACTGTGTGTGTGTAATTGTTATCTTCTTTGTCACTGCGATATCAGCGCCTTGTCGGCACAACTGAGCAAGCTAGCAAAACAAACCCAGCCCGCCAGAACGGAAGTAAGTTGCATCGATGGGAGGAGTTTAGGATGTAGAGCGGAAACGGCTCATAAACTTGTCTATAGGCTTGTTCGAACTTCATGCAGCTCTGCGCAGACTCGATCGGCGGCTGACTTGAAACAGTGCATGCCGGTTAGAAATTTTGTCCGAACTTGATGCAGCGCTGACTCCACGTGACTGTGATGTATGCTATCAAAGTACCGCGAGAGCCGATACGAGAGTAGCCGGATGACTCAGTCAGCGCAGCTTCTCAAGAGTGACTGCACCGGGCTGCACAAGCTCTGATGATGTCACAGCTGTTTCACGATTCGCTGGATTCACCGCATGACAACGATCACGTGCGTTTCATGTTTATTCTCACACATTTTGCTCCACTAAAGCTCACAAATCAGTTTTTTTATAACAGTAAACAGTTGCGATGTTATATTGTGTCATGTTTATCATATTTATCAAAATAAAACTGATTAAAAAACGTTGACTCCATGTCATTGATTATAGGCTTATTTTGAACTTTATTCAAAATGAAATAAAGAATGAATGAAAATGTGAATGAAAATGAATGAATTGAATGAAATGTGTCTTAAATATCTGAAATATCTGTTTATTTGGCAAATGTTGCATTTATTTCACTTAAAAAGTCAAATGTTGCATTTATTTCACTGTGGTAAAGCATGATGCAAACACCACGTGAGCGGTCACTACGGGAACCAGATATTGTCCGACTTCACGTCTCTGTTTGCAGCTCCTCCCTCGCCTGCACGCGGCTACTTCTCGCCGATCGGTTGCATCCAGCCGCAGCCGATGTTGAACACACCTAATGTCTATGGGGTTTAGTTACACTTTAAATATAGACAGGTTGGCCACGTGACCCGAAAGTAACAGTAAATATGGCCTATCAAAATAAAAGCCAAGCTTTTAGAACGGTCATATTATGCAGCATTAACGTTATACCCCTTTTTATACCAGAGTAACGTTAGAAGAAGAAAAATCAACGAATAAATAGGCTTATATAAACCTGGACCGGAATAAATATGTTTGCAACAGTAGTAGTTTAATACAGCTATTTAATATCATGCCTATCCAGACATCACCAGTCACGTTTAATGAGCACATAGTTTGGCTCAAAACAGTTGGTAATACAGGCCTAACCTAAGAACTTATTGTGTGTGCAGAGTAACAACTTCTAACGCTATATACTGTTAGCGCTATATTATATAATTACATTTATATATTTTTTTATATTTATATATTTAAAGGTATTGGAGGTAGAAATCTTATAAAAAAACTTTTTTTTTCCAAATTTGTTTAAACTTTCTTTATATATCAATGCATAATTAAAATGTAAGAACTCTGAAAAAGAAAGTATAAAAATTGAGTGTCTGTAGACCTCTCACGACTGTTTTAAAGACAGCTCATTATTTCCATTCACTTCACCCCTCCCTTCTGGGCTCCTTCCAAAGCCACGCCCCAAAAACACATGAACGTGCAACTCTGACAGCTGAGTCAGAGTCATGTATTCAGAGAGTTGCGACACACTTTGATGTCGCCGCAAGGCTGTCACGTGGTTCATAAAAGCCCCAATAGTTCCAAAACAGATGCGGACTGTCATGTTCTTCAATGGAAAGACAGCAGCGATTGCATTATTAAAGGGTAAATATAAAATACACACACCAAAGTACTTTTTAAGCTTTTATTGCATTTGGTTAATGTCAGTGTGGCATTTTGAGAGGCAGGGTGTAAACTTGGATACGTTTTTTAGGCTATATTATTGGAGGGAAAAGCCTGTGTTCATGTTCGCATTGGTAGTTGCACTGGCTTTAGCGACTCTAACTTAACTTTTCCATGTCATTCATCTGATGATGGACGTCTCATGATATTTATTTTAGCACAACTGGGCTGTATTAGGTTATTGATTTCCGTGATCTTGCTAAAAATTCCGATTCAGCCATTAGCCTACCGTGATCACGCAAGGCTGGTCTGCCGTGGTGACCCCTTCAGGATTACAAACATGACAATCAACATAAAATATAAATAATTACGCTGTGCATGTACAAATCAATGATTTAGGGGGAAATAGACTGCTCCCATAGCGTAGCAATGACCATATTTACAGCAATGTTCGATAAATATTAACTTCATAAAATGAAACCGAAGAGATAGTTATTTTTCTTATTATAGAGATGTAATTTTGACTGTGTAGTAATTTTTACATTTTTTTGTTTTTTGTTGTTGTTGTTGTTTTCTTCTTCTATTTTGAATGTACTTTATTTTGTATAGTGCTGTGGACCATTTTATATGTATGTCCTGAATAAAGATGATGATGATGATGAGTTATTGAAATAACGATGAAATTATTTGTTCCTAAATACGATCCATAACTGTTGGCATTTAATTCAGTATGGCTAATGTACCCCTTCATCCTACCATAATCATAGACTTAACCATTCATCAGAAAACACACATACATTTATACGATGTACTGTGTATTGGCAACACGTTTCAATCACACATAATAACTAACCCTAACCCCCATATACAAATATATAAAATATATTTTTTAAATAATATAATAATATTTTATATATTTCTTTAAATAATATAATAATATGTTATATATTTATATGATGTTATAAAAAATATTATATACATCAGGTTACCATAAGTTAGCTAACAACGTTAGTGAAGTGTTGGTCACGTAAGCTATAGCTGCAATTAACCTATTATCTTCCAATAAACATTTACTAGACCTGGCTACATAACATATAACTGCAGACTAGATTCACGAGAGGTCGGCTAATGTGTGTAAAAGTAAAAAATACAGTACTTTCATTAATTTACCAGCGAGAGGACATCGGAAGCACCGAAAATGCATGGGGTTCAATGCTGGAACTATCAGTAGTTGGAACTAATGGGCGGGTCCACGACACGCGTTACTTCCGCATTCCTGAGTTACAATGGCGGTCTACGGCTATGTCAGAACTCTCGTAATACATGGCTCTGAGCTGAGTGAGCTGAAGACGCATTATTTACCAGAGATGAGCAGAGAGGAAGGAGTGCATGTAGTGACATGTCAGAATCACATGTAATCAAAAAATCTAACTTTATCATTATGAAGATAAACACATAAGATGTATTTTAGTACTCACTATCAAGCTATTGGTAAAGTTTAAAATATACATTTATTGATTCTCTAACGAGCTAGTCATCTATAAGGCAAAGCTAAAAACAGGTTGCATGATACACGTTTTTCCATTGCCATCATTTACACTGTGATGAAGATGAATTTCGTGTAAGATTCATAACATATAGCCTATGGTGTTCGGCATGTAAGAGTTTCCATGATGAAAGCATTGTTTACTCTGATGAGGACAGTGGGGCTAATAGCATTTATCCTTCTCCTACCATCCTAGGAAAAAAATATCGCTCCCCAGATGTAGATCTACATTTTGCTTGGTTTCGCTCGGACATTTAACGGTGTTTACATACACGCAGATAGCTGAAAAGGCGTATTATACTTGACTTGAAAGTGGCGTGTGTGTTTTCGCAAAAGACATCATGTTACCGCATCGTCAGATCGAGGACAGATCCGGGGTTGAGTGCGAAGCAGAGGAGGTCGTGCAAAAAGGGTCAGAGGAAGTAGAGGCCAAGGACGGGGTGGTCAAAGTGCAGGAGCACTTCTTGGACAAGAGGACCTGCGTCGAGTTTTGCATCTTCAAGCTCAAACAAGGGCATGTGAACAGGTGATCTGGACACGGGCAAGTGGGCAGGTTCTGTGTGGCAAACGGGTGGTTGCCATGGTTGCAGGAGAGTGACAATTGCCTAGGCCAATCCGTTTGTTTCGTCCCGGTTTGAAATAATAAACTGTGTTTAATGCAGATTAAACGGTCTAGAGTCACTCGATTTTTATAATCTTTTTATCAGAGTACTTACATTTTAATTATGCATCGATATATATAGAAAGTTTAAACAATTTTGGAAAAAAGTTTTTATAATTTTCTTACCTACACAACCTTTAATGTGGTTTCCACCGTAATGGACCACTGTTTCCCCTTTCTAACAGCAGGTGGCAGTATTTAAATGACTGACTGTATGGTGTCTTTGGTAACTGGTTTAAATCAAGATTACTGATAAAATGTATTTATTGTTGTTCATTTTATTTGGTTTTTGATTTTATTTGCCTAGTTATCATCATCATCATCATCATCATCATTCATCCAGCCCAGAGTTAAACCTGCTTCTGTTTTAACCTGATTCTAACACTGCTATCAGCTTCTTAGCAGCTCAGACAACAAACTCACATCAGAAATGTCCTAATGTAGACCATCTGTCCAAAATAATGATTTACCAGTGTGCTATATACTGTGTGTATCTTTCTTCTCTATACACATTCCAGTGTGTATAACATACAAAACTCTGATAATGTCATGCAAGTGAAGAGAATCCAAGTCTTAAAGCTGCAATACCTAAGATTGCATGTCACTAGAGGGCGCTACATTCAAAACAACAACACCGGCTTTGCTTGATGACGACGTGGAGGAACGCAGAATGATGGGAACTGTTGTTTTCAACTCCACCGTGGATAAATCAGTCAGACGGGAATCGAAAATTAGTTGTCATGGATGAGGTAAAGTTCGATTTCTATAAATGTTATCACAGATGTTACTGTACGAGTCACTGGACGAAGCTATGGTGGAGAGGGTTTGAACTTAAGTCAAATCGTTGCTAATGGACTTCGCCCTATGCTGCAATATGCATTTAGTTTTGCATTCATTTACAGAAATCAGCTGCTTGAATTACAATTGCTGACGTTATTAGATTTTTCAGGTGAGATTCTCAATTCATTCAGTAAACGGATGCTCTGAGGTAAAGTTTTCAGACTGCAGACTCAGCAACTATTGTATTTAATTGTACAGTACAATCATAACATAGAACAGATATTATCTTCCTTTCATGTCATTAAACATAACAATATTGCTGGCCATATACTGATGGGAAAGTGCGCGTCAGGTGTGCGATACTGGACTTTGTCCTAGACGTGGCGCGGCTCTTTCGTCTGGTGTGCAACCCCCTTTACAGCCAAAAGTTCACATTCCGAGAATAATTGAAAAGAATAATTGTGCACCATTCCAATACAAATGCACGAAACAAGCTGACGTTTGTTGCTTGATAGACGCTGAACGCACAACTAAAACTTCCGAAACATTTGGAATATTGTAAGTTATCATCTTAACTAAATATATAACACTTGCCTTGTGATTTTGGGATATTTTAATGCAAAAATCTTAGGTATTCCACCTTTAAAACTTTATATAGCACATTCATGCTTTCAAAGGCAATGGATGTACAATCAATGACTGTCAAATATTTGTTAAGCCCTAGGTAAGAAGATTTTACAAGATCCTCAAAAGAAATTCCAAAAACATAATTACATTACAAAAAACAGGCTGTCAACGCTGATTACATCAGCAATAACCACAACAAAACGTTTCCAGTAACTTTTGAACAGTCCTGCTTATTGACTTGGACGAATCTTTGCCCATTCCTCTGAACAGAACAGCTTCCACTCTTGGATGTTGGTGGGTTTCCTCACATGAGCTTCTGGCTTCCTCATCCTTCCACAACATTTCAATCATTTTAAGGTCATAGCTTTTGGACTTGGCCTTTCCAAAACATTCACTTTATTCTTCTTTAAAGAGCAACATGCAGGTTGAATTTATTTCTGAATTAGTACTTTAGATTGTCTGCAGAGGTCTTTTAAAAACACGTATGTAAAAATTACTGAATGAAATCTCATTTGATGTAGAGATTTTGAAGAAAATGCACTAAGCTCTAGAATACGCCTTTCCCGCAAGCAACGCGTCATGTGACGTAGCCAGAGGAAAACAAATGAGCTTGCGGTACGCTTCTCATTGCTGGGTGTAGTGACAGACAGAAAGTTTTAGATCGAGTTTTAGAGAAGCCATAATGGTAAATTATTGTGTTTGTGCTTGTTGCACGAATTCCAGCCTGTCAGGACATCATATCCATCATTTTCCTTCTCAGGAAAAACAAGGCTTTTTGGTATTGGGTGCGTTATGTGCAGGTGAATAGAGCAGACTTCACTGCCGCATCTGTTACCACGCACACTCGGTCGTTTGTGACGGACATTTCACTCGCTTTAAATGGTATCACTAACTGCATTTGAAAAGCATTATTTATTTGTTGTTTTGGCATGGTCATTAGTCAATGTTGATAGTGCTAACCAGCTTGGATGGACTGCATAACTGTCAGCGTAGAATATGAGAAGACAAAATGTTGCTGGCTTAAATTAAGACAATCTAAATGGATGTTTAATCAAGAACAAAGTCGAATGTATGTTTGCTTAAGCAGATTTATTACAAAACACCAAGGTATAGCCGTACAGTAGATGAACCAGCGTTAGCCACGGTGCTAACTCACTTGCCCTATTCGCCACTGGTTTTTTTGACACCACAACTCTAACGTTACTTATCTCCTCTGCCCATTGTTCATCCCCCGATCTCCCCCTGACTTCTATCTCGCCTCGGAGGCTCATAATTATATGCCTGTGGGCCATCATAGGCATATTCGTCAACAACACAGAACGCGGTTTCGTCATTCGCACCCATTGTAACCTGAGCCTGAACTTGAACTGAAGTTGAACTGAACTTGTCACTTCCGGTTAGTGCATCGTAGACGCGGGAGTTATTTTATCACAATTACATAAATTACAATATTACTCCAGTTAAGAAAATCTAGTTGTTTTATTGTCAACATACACTATGCTATAATAGGGGTGTCCAACCTGCATGTTGCTCTTTAAGGTATATGGGTAGAAATATTTTGTCACAATATAATATAATAATAGTGTAGGAGCCTAAATGCAGTTGTTTGATGAATGATGTGATTTGTGTGTTGAACTGTGATTTGTATGATTTGTTTTGGGAGAAATGTTTACAGTACTTGCAGATATTTATAGAGTTAATTGGGTAATTATCTAAAGCAAGCAAGTTGACGTCATTATCTAAAAAAATTATCTAAAATGACGTGTGTGTGTGTGTGTGTGACGCGGAGCTGCGTGCGTGTGCGTGACGCGGAGCTGCTTCTGTGTGTGGTGACGAGAGTTGGTGACGCTATTCTCGTGTCATTCATGGAGGGAAGCTTGCTGCGTGAACGGACGGACACACGGAGAGTGAAGCCACACAGTTTTTTTGACCTTTACCTTTACCTTTATCTTTATTTCTATTACCTTTAATTAATCGTTTATACTTTGTAACGTTCCTGTGCTGATGTTTTGTGGATTACCAAATAAACGAAGATATTCATCAAGAGTTGCCCTGTGGATTTATTGATGTGGATGTCGATAAGGAGAGTGGATAAAGCGTCAAACTAAGGCTACATTCAGTGGAACAGTGGAACCTACATTTAGTCAAAAAACTAGCTCCTCAAGGATTAACGGACTTTGGAACTACCTGATTCGAGACGGAAGGACGGAAGGAGGAAACTTTCACGGGGAAACCGTAAGTTGTAGCTTCTTTGCTCTTCCGAGGATCGTTAAAGAAACGAAACTGAAACTACTAGGCGAGAGAGAGAGAAATAAATAAATAAAAGGACGCCTTCGGCTGAACGATGGAAGCAGCGTGTGATAAGTTCACTCTACGGATTTGATATTTGCATTAAAAGGTGTGTAAACATTCACTTAACATGGAGGAACAAGACGGTGAAAAACGGACAGTAAAATTGACTGAGAAAGCTGTGGAACAACACAAGAACAGACAACTTAATGCACGCAGGCATAAGCTATCCCAGCTCACGAACATGATAAAGCATATCGTGCAATTAATGGAAGATGACGCAAATGCTGACATCGTTAAAAATAAATTGCGTATGGACTTCGCTGGTTTGCAACAGGAATTTTCCGAACTCAAATTCAGCTTTAAAAAAATGTATGTCTGATGAAGAATTCTCAGATGATCAAAAGAATTGGTTTGATTCTAAAAATAAGACAATTAATGATTTCTTCTGGAAATGCGAGGAATGGATGAAAGAGGTCATGAAACGCTCTGAGCAGGCTGAAGAGTACAATAAACAAGTAATGCCCACAGATAGTAGGTCCACTACATCTTCAAAACCCAGCATGAAACGCTCAAGTAGATTCGGATCACAATGTGGAAGTGCATTATCATCTACATCTTCAGTGAGAATAAAGGCAGAAATGGAGCACGCTGCATTAAAGGCAAAGGCGGCAGCTTTAAGAGAGAAGTTAGCTATAGAAAAGGAAGAAGCAGATTGGCATGCAGAAGAAAAGCGACGAGAAGCGGAGTTTAATGCTGAACAAAAAAGAATGGAAGCTGCGATAAAGGCTAAAAGAGAGATGCATGCAATGCAGACTGCTCTTGCAGAGTCAGATGCAAAAATGGAAGTTTTGCAAAGATATGAATACACACAAGCAGCAAAGAGCATTATAGAAGATGATGAACAGATTGCTGAAACAAAGGTGAACATAACATACCAATCACCATCACAATACACCCCAGTTATGCCCAAGCTTGAAAACAAGGTTCATCTAGCAAGGCCACAAAGAGCCTCGTCTGCATCGAACATGGACCCCAACCACGGACCTGTGCTTGACAGTCTATGCAAGGCTATTTCTCAGCAAGTCGACGTCACTGAGTACCTTGTGAAGAATCACAAAGCCACATTACTTCCTGAGCTCACTATTGCAACATTCAAGGGTGACCCGCTGAGTATAAATCCTTTATCAGATCTTTTGAACATGGAATTGAGGGCCGCACTGGTGACAGTCGTGATCGTCTACAGTTTCTGTTGCAGTACACAAGTGGACAACCACATGAGTTGGTAAAAAGTTGCATTCACATGGAACCCTCAGCAGGTTATGCTAAAGCGAAAGAAATGCTGAAGGAGTTTTTTGGTGACGATTACAAGATAGCAGAAGCTTACATAAAGGAGGCGTTGGATTGGCAGACAATTAGGTCAGAAGATGGCGTTGCACTGCAGTCCTTTGCATTGTTTCTTACAGGCTGCTGCAACACAATGACTGATATAAGCTATATGGAAGACTTGGACAACACAGCTAACATAAAGGCTTTGGCTAACAAGCTCCCATACAAGCTCAAAGAAGCTTGGAGAAGGTCTGCATGCGACCTACAAGAAAAAACAAAAAAAGGGCGAAGTACAAGGATTTTGTCGAATTCGTCAACAAGCAAGTCAGATACATACTAAACCCACTCTATGGAAACATTCAAGAAACCACCACCAGACCAAAACAACCGTACAACAGAAACCCAAACTACAGTACCCAGAGACGTTCAGACCAAAGAAAGTATTCACGGCGGCCATTGTCTCCTCCCAAACTGAAAACAAATTCAAGACTGAAAGTGACAAACAACCAACACCAAAAACACAGAATGCCTCTGTAGACGCATACAACAAGCCCTGTGTTTATTGCAAGGGAGAGCAACACAGTCTCGCAGTCTGCAGAAAACTCAAGTGCAAGCCGCACAAAGAAAAAATCTACTTCCTGCGGAGCAAAGGTCTTTGTTTTGCATGCTTGAAGTATGGCCACATGAGCAGTAGTTGTAAAGAGAAAGCTCAATGTCAAGAATGCTCCCGACTGCATCCCACATTGCTGCACATGGATACTAAAGGCTTACATGAAGAAATGATGTTTTATTAACAAAGTTCGGGAGAAGCACGTTCAGATAATTATCACAGGTGGAGAGCGCTCAGCAATCATGATTAAATCATGTCTCATTAACAAAGTCCAGGTGAAGCACATTCAGATAATTAACACAGGTGGAGAGCACTCAGCAATTATGATTAGTGTATATATAGTCTCAGCAGCCTCACCTCATTTCTCTGACAGTATAGCAGCATTTGGCCATGCCCGAGCTCTTCCCGTTTCGATAAAGAAGTGTTCGTCCTTCAGAACCAGGAATCTTTGCCGCAACCTGGTATTATCTCGTGGGCGTCAGGGCAAACAAACGGGTCTTCGAAACATCCGCAATCTACTTCCGTGTATCTGACCATTCAATAATTCCTGCCATAGTGAAATGGACAAGGCAATGCTGCCCTCTTAACGCAAAGGAACGGACCTTCCTCCAGTGTCAGGCCGCCGCAACAGGCTGTAAGCTAAGCCACGCTGCAGATTCAGTCCCGGTTGATCCACTCTCAACATCTGCCGGGTCAAATCTGTGAGTGCTTAGCTCAACGTTCGTGTTCCTGATTGAACTTCGCATCGCTTCAATTGTTGAATGACGAGCAAGTTATGCTATCTGGATACTAATAGTGATCGGAGGATCACACGTTTTAAATAGTTTCTGTACAAATGATTTACGTTCCTTAAACGCGATGCTTCCTTATGGCGTAAACTCGCATGTAAACAGCAGGACCGAGAATCGATTCCAAAAGAATCGATTCCGAGGCGAGACGGAATTGAGAGTCGATTCCAAAGGTTGGAATCGATTCCATTAAGGGGAATCGACTATTAAGAGTTTTAACACAAACCGCGGCTGCAACCGATTTCATTTGTCAACACAACCAGAAAGTCCAGACTAATTCAAACCCACAGCTTTACCATTTGGTTTACTGATTAAGAATGAACAAATCGGCAGGAAATGTGACCCTTAGAAATGACAAATAAATAAATAAAATGAGAAAATAAGGGGGCTTTTACACGGGGCTCGTGTGCTGCGGTCCGAGCGCGTTTGTTCCCAACGCCCCCTGCAGTGTGGGTCTGGTTTCACACTCAAATTGATTTTATCGTGCGTTTTTGAGTGAATCTTACATCATCGCAAACGTGCACGGCGCATGACAGAAAGCAGAACGTGGGTAAATATTGTGTTTTATTTATTTACTTATTTATCTTTATTAATTTGCTGCTCATGTGCAGTTGAGTGAACAATACAGGTTTACTGTGCGTGTGTCACATAAGGTGGACTTCTGCTGCTTGCAAACGGACTCTTAAGGAGACAGTGGATTTCCAAATGTGTTGCTCTGATTCCACGCACAATGCTCAAATACACTGCAGGCTCACTCTCGCTCATATCCAAGGTAATTCCTCAACATTTTCATCCCCTACTTATTTAACTGAATACATCACAATAAGCTAAAACGCATGCGCAGGATACTTTATTTCCTGAACAAGCGTGCACCCGAGTCCGTGCTGCACTCACATACATGCAAACCGCGGCACAGTTTGGGAACAACCAAACTCAGACCACCTCCTCCAGGTAGTCTCGGGTTCAGTACCCCAGTGCACACCCGGGTCCCATGACGGCATTCACATTAGCGATTTTTCATGCGAACCGTGCCCGTTACGTACTTAACTGCCAGGGCGAAAGCTCCCTAAGCCATTTTCAAACGTTAATAAAGATGCGCATGAACCTTTCAAAGATTTAATCTCCCCTCTTTTTCGCGTCTTTGATTACGCTCAAGAAGATGATCATTGGCCCGCCAGGCCCCAATCTACTTCCCCCTTCGCCTGGCTGCACACCACAGCTCAATTGGCACAGGTACGTTTCTCCACTGCCACAGCAGTGATGTCTCCTCTGCTCCCACTGGAGCTCTCCTTCTCTGGCTAATTTTCTCCACTGCCACAGCAGCGATGTCTACTCTGCTCCCACTGGAGCTCTGCTCCTCTGGCTAATTCTCTACACTGCCACAGCAGTGTAACCCCTTTGCTCCCGCAGAATCTCTGTTTCTCTGGCTAATTCTCTACACTGCCAGAGCAGCGATGATCTACTCTGCTCCCACTGGAGCTCTGCTTCTCTGGCTAATTCTCTACACTGCCACAGCAGTAATGTCTCCTCTGCTCCCGCAGAAGCTCCGTTTCTCTGGCTAATTTTCTCCACTGCCACAGCAGCGACGTCTACTCTGCTCCCGCAGAAGCTCTGTTTCTCTGGCTAATTTTCTACACTGCCCCAACAGTAATGTCTCCTCTGCTCCCACTGGAGCTCTGTTTCTCTGGCTAATTTTCTACACTGCCCCAACAGTAATGTCTCCTC
The DNA here is from genome assembly GCA_030378365.1 of Hybognathus amarus. NCBI lineage: Eukaryota > Metazoa > Chordata > Actinopteri > Cypriniformes > Leuciscidae > Hybognathus > Hybognathus amarus. The sequence continues at coordinate 51,616 of JAQIUQ010004084.1, read as the reverse complement.
TGCTCCCACTGGAGCTCTGTTTCTCTGGCTAATTTTCTCCACTGCCACAGCAGTGATGTCTACTCCGCTCTCACAGGAGCTCTGTTTCTCCGGCCAATTTATCCACTGCCACAGCAGTGATGTCTACTCCGCTACCGCAGAAGCTCTGTTTCTCTGGCTAATTTCTGCACTGCCACAGCAGTGACGTGTCCTCTGCTCCCACAGGAGCCCTTTCTCGCTAGCTAATCTTCTACACTGTAGCAGCAGTGTGTTTCCTCTGCTTCGGCAGGAGCTCCGTTTCTCCGGGTTCATCTATGTTTCTTCTAGCTCTGTCCAGCGAGCATTGGTCCCCCAGCGGACGTAGCATGCATCTATCTCTACTATTTTCCATCCAGCGAGCATTGGTCTCCTAGTTGATGTTCTAGGTACTCATGCTGCGTTCTATTATTTATGCGTGTCGGAGTCCGGATAAAAAGACAGACGTTGCCTAGCAACACGCCCCCTTTCCTCGGATGTCCCAGCTCGAAGTCAGACAAACGTGAGGACATAGAGCTAGAATTCTGACGAAATCCAAGTTGGCCGTGCCCTGTGACTCGCATAAATCATTTTCGGACCGATTTGGTCATTTAAACGAAGAACCTCTCGTCGCCCATCCAACCATAACAGCAACGCAGTGTGAGAAATCTCCAGGCCAAGTAACTATTTTCTCTTTTGCTGGTTTCTCTTCTTTACCGAGCAGGCTTCAGTCCCACAGCGGACGCAGTGAGCACTCTTCCGGTAGAGCACTTATGTTTTCTCTTTCTGTCCCAGCGACGCAGTGTGAGAAAATCTCCCGGTTGAGTACTCATTTTCCTCTTTACCTTTCTGCCCAGCAGGCTTCAGTCCCAGCGGACGCAGTGAAAACTTTCCGGTAGAGCATTTATGTTTTCTCTTTCATCCAGCGACGCAGTGTGAGAAAACCTCCCGGTTCAGTATTCACTTTAACTCTTTTCAGTTTCCTCTTTGCCCAACAGGCTTCAGTCCCACAGCGGATGCAGTGAGAACTTTCCGGTAGAGCATTTATGTTTTCTCTTTCGTCCAGCGACGCAGTGTGAGAAAATCTCCCGGTTGAGTACTCATTTTCCTCTTTACCTTTCTGCCCAGCAGGCTTCAGTGTCAGCGGACGCAGTGAGAACTTTCCGGTAGAGCATTTATGTTTTCTCTTTCGTCCAGCGACGCAGTGTGAGAAATCTCCCGGTCAAGTACTCATTTTTTCCTCTTTTCATTTTCCTTCCTCTTTCCCGTTTCCTCTTTTCCAGCAGCTTGTCTAACAGGCCAGCCCGCCAAACTCGGCACTCATTTGGGGGGTCTTTAGTCCGGCGGCTGTCCTCTGCTTTTTAGCTTTTGGGGGAGTACTCTGGGTTCGGGCCGAATTCCGAGCTCGGAGCCCTCCCCCCGGACAGCACGCCAAATACGCATTATACTCATCCCCTTTTAATTGTATGTAAGTGTGAACTCGTGAAATGATGTTTTATTAACAAAGTTCGGGAGAAGCACGTTCAGATAATTATCACAGGTGGAGAGCGCTCAGCAATCATGATTAAATCATGTCTCATTAACAAAGTCCAGGTGAAGCACATTCAGATAATTAACACAGGTGGAGAGCACTCAGCAATTATGATTAGTGTATATATAGTCTCAGCAGCCTCACCTCATTTCTCTGACAGTATAGCAGCATCCCTCCACCACCCCTTCTCCACCTTTCTAATCCTAAACCACCTTACATACGGGGGGAGTACTCTGGGTTCGGGCCGAATTCCGAGCTCGGAGCCCTCCCCCGGACAGCACGCCAAATACGCATTATACTCATCCCCTTTTAATTGTATGTAAGTGTGAACTCGATGAAACAACTACAAGCGAGCGTTGTGGACCGCAATCCGTTTCAAGCGCTCTTGTACACACGAAGGAAACTTTTGCAGTCACCGGGGCCGGTAAGGAAAACCGTGCTCTTTCAATCATTCCAGTGCTTGTCAAGGCACAAAAGGGAACCGATGCAGTGACAACATATGCATTCTTGGATCAAGGTAGCTCAGCCACTTTTGCTACGGAGTCATTAATAAAACAACTGAGTATGAGCGGATGCAATACAAGCATCTTGTTACAAACAATGGGGAATGAATCTATTGTTAACACCTGCATCGTGAATGGACTGGAAATCAGTGGCTTGGATGGCAACCACTTTATCGAACTTCCTGAGGTGTTTTCACAGAAACATATCCCTGTAACCAAAGACAATATTCCCTGTCAAGAGGATATCGACAGTTGGCCTCATTTAAAGGAGGTGAAACTCCCCACTATCCAAGCAGAGGTCGGATTACTCATAGGAGCAAATGTTCCCAAGGCAATGGAACCACTGCAGGTGGTTAGCAGCGTGGACGACGGCCCGTACGCCTGAGAACGATATTAGGATGGACGGTAAATGGACCACTCAGAGGTGAAAGCGATATAAGGGAGATAAACACATTGACAGGAGTCACCACCAATCGTATCTCAGTAGCCAAACTAGAAGAGCTCTGGCAGCTGCAGTTCAAGCTGGACTTTCCCGATGCTGGACAAAGTGAAGACATTGAAATGTCCAAAGATGACCATCAGTTTATTGACATGGCGTCTCAGTCTTCAAAACTTGTGAATGGTCATTACAGTGTTTGCCTGCCAGTGAAGAACAAGTCATTGTATATGCCAAACAACAGATCAGTCGCAGTGCAACGTGCACTGAACCTACGGAAAAGATTCTCCAGAGATGTCAAGTTTCATGCAGAATACGTTGCGTTTATGGATGATACGCTCAAGAAAGGCTACGCTGTGAAGCTGGATAGCATTGAATATCAGCCAAGGGAGGGACGAACATGGTATCTGCCTCATCACGAGTTAGACATCCAGTTAAGCAAAAACTACGTGTTGTCTTTGATTGTGGAGCGAGCTTTCAAGGAACATCACTGAACCAGCAGCTCTTACAGGGACCGGACCTAACCAGCTCGCTGGTGGGGGTTCTCTCTAAGGTTCCGGCAGGAGACCGTGGCGGTCATGGCCGACGTGGAAGCTATGTTCTGCCAGATCAGGGTCAGAAGTGAAGACACGGATCTCTTAAGATTCCTTTGGTGGCCTGATGGGAATTATGAGCAGGCACTCGTCGAATACAAGATGATGGTCCACATCTTCGGCGCGACTTCTCGCCAAGGGTTGCAACCTTTGCAATGCAAAAATGTGCTACAGACTTTGAGGATGAGTTTGGTTCAGAAGCTGCCAAAACTGTGAAGAAAAACTTTTACGTAGACGATTGTCTTAAGTCAGTCACAAGTGAAGACTCCATTCCTGAAGAGGAAAGGACCCAGGGTTTTCAGGATTTGAACTTGAATGAGAATTACTTGCCAATGGAGAGAGCATTGGGAATACAGTGGTGCGCCGAAACGGATCAGTTCAGGTTCAGAAATCAACCTTAAAGCTCGACCATACACTAGAAGAGGCCTACTTTCCCTCTTCTGTTCCATTTACGATCCGTTGGGTTTTTTCGCCCAGTGATGCAGAAGTATAGTTGGGATGAAGATCTGCCTGATAGTGTCATTAAGAGCTGGAAGGGATGGATGTCTGGATTGCAACAGCTTGAGACCTTTCTTAATATCACAGTGAAGGAACAACTTTTGGATGACGAAGGTCTCCATACCTTGCTGTGTGAAGCTGAGGCCATCATAAACAGCAGGCCAATCACCCAGGCTTCTTCAGACCTTAATGATTTAGAGGCCTTAATGCCCAACCACCTGTTGTTACTCAAGGTCAAGCCTGAGTTACCCCCTGGAGTGTTTAGCAAGGACGACCAGTATGCTAACCGCAGATGGAGACAAGTCCCGGACCTCGCTGATATATTCTGGAAACGCTGGTGTAAAGAATATCTAATGCAGCTCCAAGAACGTCAACGATGGTTCACACCTGGAAGAAACTTCAGTGTTGGTGATGTAGTGCTGATCGTGGATGATTCATCGCCCAGAAATTCATGGCCACTTGGAAGAATTGTGGAGATTTTTCCTGACAAGAAAGGCTTCGTTCAGTCAGGTGAAAGTCAAGACTAAGAGCAATGAGCTTTGTCGCCCGATAACAAAGCTATGTCTACTTCAAGGATCGGAGGACGACGCATAAGCTGTTCCGAAGGCAAGACCCTATTTCGGATAGGGCGAAGACCAAGAATATTTCTTTAAATAGTTTATTAGTTATCATTCAGGCTCCTTTGATTTAAGTTTTTATAATTGTTTCAAGGACATTGATAACAATTAGGGGCCGGTAATGTAGGAGCCTAAATGCAGTTGTTTGATGAATGATGTGATTTGTGTGTTGAACTGTGATTTGTATGATTTGTTTTGGGAGAAATGTTTACAGTACTTGCAGATATTTATAGAGTTAATTGGGTAATTATCTAAAGCAAGCAAGTTGACGTCATTATCTAAAATAATTATCTAAAATGACGTGTGTGTGTGTGTGTGTGACGCGGAGCTGCGTGCGTGTGCGTGACGCGGAGCTGCTTCTGTGTGTGGTGACGAGAGTTGGTGACGCTATTCTCGTGTCATTCATGGAGGGAAGCTTGCTGCGTGAACGGACGGACACACGGAGAGTGAAGCCACACAGTTTTTTACCTTTACCTTTACCTTTATCTTTATCTTTATTTCTATTACCTTTAATTAATCGTTTATACTTTGTAATGTTCCTGTGCTGATGTTTTGTGGATTACCAAATAAATGAAGATATTCATCAAAAGTTGCCCTGTGGATTTATTGATGTGGATGTCGATAAGGAGAGTGGATAAAGCGTCAAACTAAGGCTACATTCAGTGGAACAGTGGAACCTACAAATAGTATAAAGTATAAATTGAGTTTGTAACTCCCTTCTGGTACATATCAGACATTATTAGGCTAATACAGAAGCAATTATAAAAATGGTAAACAGAAATAAACTATAATCAGTGGAGTAGTTGCTCTGCAGTCTGGTGGTGCGGTAGCAGAAACTTCAAAATCTCTTCCCAGAAGGCAGCAGGATGAACAGGCTGTGGCTGGGTGGGTACTCATTTAGTATACTTTTGGCTCTGCACCTTTGGCTTAACACCCACCATGGGCCCAAACTTTTCTGTAGATTTTACCATAGACAGCTTTTCAATGCTGGCTCAGTATAATAGCCTACCGCTGTCACGCAATCTGTGCTTCGGAGAAGCGCGTCTCGCGCCCATGGTCGTGCCATCTACGCTTAAACATAGCTATATTGCGCACCGATGTCAGCTTAAACGCGATTGAATGTGTAAAATACATAAATGTAAAGAATGATTTTCATGACCACTAAATATTTTCACTTTGGTATATTAAAGAATGCTCTGTGCAAAACAACACTATTTAATTATTATTTACCGCATATATTTTGTTTTGACAATATAGTTGATGTCCTACATTATCTGTTATGGTCAGGAATTTAAGCCAATGTTTTAAATATTTTTTAAATTTTTTAAATATATTATTGCTTATTAAAACCATCCTTGATTTAACCAAAGCCGATTTAACCTAAGTGATTTTCATGTTTTATTATATAAAATTATTGTTTCATTATTTACTATTTATTTGGCCTATAATTGCCAAATCATGACCAATACTGTATTAGGCTGATATGATCAAATATGCCAAACATGAGGAGAAAGAGCTTATTTTGGTGAGCAGGCTAATGCCTTAAAGCGGGGGTTGACTGTTTTTTTTCTTTGCATGATTGTGTTTATGGGGTGCAATATAACATGTATTCGTAGTTTTTCTTTTTTTAAAAGTCTTATTTTTCATAAACTTCAACTTTATTTGTCAGCCGCGCACTCCTCTGTCCCTTGAACGAGCGGTTCACTTCCTGATTCTATGAAAACACTCCCTCAGAAACGGGCGGTGGGCTCAGATTGGTTAGTTTGGGCCGGTGTGTTGTGATTGGCTAAACTGTCGTTCACGTTGTCCGTAAGGTTAATGCCCATTACCTTTAAGAGCGAAACGGATATGTCATCAGCTCCGGTCCAGATATGCGTCTAACTGCAGTATCAGTTTCAGGCAGAATCAGACAGAGAAAGCCGCGATGAAGAGAGTCAAACAGAACCACACACACCTCTTACTAAACGTTTCTGAATGATAATTTGCTACATACAACTTTATACACGTTTGTTTTACACAATAGCATCTGACTGGCAACAATAGCAACTGTCTACTACTACTAACTGGCTACTAATACTCAAACAGCGTTGGCATGTTTATGTTCTTGATCAAATAGAAAATAACGTCATAAAACATATATACATGAAAAATACATTTACAACATTAGTACTTATACAAAATTCATGTTTGTACGCATTTGTCGTTGACACAAAATAGCATAACTACTAGCCTATAGTGGCAATAAAGCCAGCGCTGGCATTTAAAAAAAAAAGCACAAGGCTTCGTCTGGAATTATACATGCAAATACATTTAAAATAATTAAGTCTTTGCCTACTTACAGGTTGTGGCCCAACAACTGCTGCCTCTGGTTTTAAAGTTGGATCTGCTTCATGTTTTAGTAACAGTTTCTTGTTGAATCCGATGTTGAATTCGTGGAGATTCTGGAAGCTGTCTTCCGTAAAATGCGCAGCACAGAGAGCTAAATTACGATCGTCACTTTCAGGAACATAATCAAAAATAAATTGTATCCATTGTTGACGAAGTACAGCGTCCGTGGGAAGTCCAAGCACAGAAGACCTGACAGCTGGGTGAACAAAACACTCGACGAGCTGGAGGCTGGAGCTGCTGAAAAATGCGCATGCACTTTTTTGCATTTTCCGGAGGGAGTGGTTGATGCAAATGTGTAGGTTAGTGACGTACCATAACCTAGCTGTAGTCCCAATTGAGTCGTTTTTGTAGGCAATTATACTTCCTGATTTTTAAAAGATGATATCTCTGCTTGCACTGAACTTTCAGCGCTGCAACTTTGCAGATACTGTTCATGCACCAATAGCAACATTACACACTATTTAAAATGAAAAAAGTGAAATGGCAGTCAACCCCCCGCAGTGCTAAGAAACGTGATTTGTGAAAGCACAGTTATAATGGAAAGTTTTAATTACAGAACATAAATCAATATCTCCATAGCTCTCACACAGCAGACACAGTGCGACACCTACTGGTATGTTTTTGTAATCGTTTTGAACTGCCCTTGATTTAAAACTTCGTTGGATTAGAGGACTGATAACCTTCACATCGTCATTTTGATTGTATTATTAACAAACTACTCATTTCTATTAACAATGTATAAGCGTGAGCGACGCTGTCCATAGGTGAAACCACATTAAGTATAAATGTAATTATATAATGTAGCGCTAACAGTATATAACGTTAGAAGTTGTTACTCTGCACACACAATTAGGCCTAACCTGTATTACCAACTGTATTGAGCCAAACAATGCACTCATTAAACGTGACTGGTGATGTCTGGTTAGGCATGATATTAAACAGCTGTATTAAACTACTACTGTTGCAAACATATTTATTCCGATCCAGGTTTATATAAGCATATTTATTCATAGATTTTTCTTCTTCTAACGTTACTCTGGTATAACGTTAGTGCTGCATATTATGACCGTTCTAAAAGCTTGGCTTTTATTTTGATAGGCCATATTTACTATTACTTCCGGGTCACGTGGCCAACCTGTCTATATTTTAATGTAGTTCTTCAATAGAAAAATGGAAAAAGTTGTTTGTTCAGAACCAAAAACGGGAAAACGGCTCTTTTTTTACAGTTAAAGGGTAAACGAATAAGGGTGGTTTCTCGTTATTTTGTTTTTTGTTTCAAGCGAAAAAACAAACTATCGGGGATACACGGAACCGGTCCAGATTTTTCTGTTCTCTATGACGTTTTTTGAACAATTACATCACAGTATTTGCAGCGGAACTGACAAATAAGGACATTGACTGCCGGCCCAACACTTCGAGCAATCCGCCATTATAATTTCTTGCTCTGATTTTGTAGTCCAAGCTCAATGATGCAGAAGTTACAAGAGGGCAAGTCAAAATGTTCGGTTGTTGGATGTAGTGACTCGAAGCACTTCAAGTTTGCCGATCGACTTCTGAATGAGAGGTAAATTCCTTCTATCTTTGGAGACGACGAACAGAGCATTTCGAAAAGCTGTAAATATCGTTAATAAAAATAAAGTGATTTACTTTCTTAAAACACATGTTGGTCATGGTTTAGCAGTACCTTTGTCTTTCTTTTGAAGTAACGTTACACGTCTCCAGTATTATTGTTCTTGAGTTTAATCAATGGTCTTTTACCTGCTGTGTTTTCTGATGCTTTTCTAAATGTATCATATTATCAATACAGATTTTTAGTGGAGTAAGATTAAACCGTAGTCATTTATCTTGTCAGTGTTCTTGTTTTAACAAGAGAAATAGTCGACTTTCACTAATAACACAATACAGTTAACTTAAATACCACTGCATCCATACAGTGTTAATTTTGGCACCCATATTTGATTTAGTCTTAGTCTTCATCTTCAGACAAAAATGTTTATTGGTCTTATTTACATTTTAGTACTTTTGTCTTTCATAGTTTTAGTCTAAGTTTTAGTTGATGAAAAGTCATTGAAATTTTTGTCAACTCTTAGTCATTACTTTTAGTCAAACTGCAGTTAACGACATTCATTTTTGGTAGTGATTTATATGTAGTCTTTACTATTTAGAAAAATGTTTTCTCTCTAGGCCAATTCAATTAAGCTTATGAGAAATTGAAACGGTTTGTTGACATTGCACTCTTTAGCAGTAGCACTGCAATTCTACATATCCATTTTCCTTAATTCAGTCACACCTTTCCAATAAGGGACAATATTTGCCCCTTTAATCTATTTTTCCAGTTATTTTTTTTACCTTTATAAATATCTTTATAAAATAAATAATGCTTTAAGTGAGTCACTGAGTCATTCATTCATTCAGTAGCGAAGCAAGTTGTTGTATTTATGACCGGATCATTCTCACGATTCGTTCAAAGCCACAGATTCGTTCACAAATGTAGAACATCACTTATTCGTACCCTTTTGTTTGTTGAACTGATGTATAAAATCAATGTCACATTTGAAATCGTGTGGATATTCAGAAAACATTGCACTCTTTCAGAAAACATTCACACACTGAGAGAGGGTGTGCGCATTGCAATGCGCGTGGTTGCCATATGACGTACTATTCGAAATGACTGGCTAAATTTTATTTAACAGAAAAACTCTGACTGGGGGTTTAATGTTTTGAAATGTGGCAACCATAGGCACGTAAAAACAGCGTAACGCTTGTAAAAACAGTCAATGAGTTGTCTCCTTTATTTGACAAAAAACAAGTGGTTTTGTCAAGTTTTAAATTTTTTAAACACATTTCAGTCTCATCTTTTTTCGTCAACGATATTGCATGTGTTGATATCACATTGATCGTTTAATGACATGGGTGTCGTCTCTCATCATCTTGTCTTAGTCAGGGAAAAAAAGGTCTTCAACGAACATTTTTCGTCATAGTTTCGTTACGAAATTAACACTGCATCCATATGAAGACGTTGTTCTGCAGGTTTGTCATCATCTTTTTCAAATCGCTCGCTCTGGCTCGAACACCGTAAGGCTTGATGGACAAGTCGTCCGTTGTTGACATTTTGTTAACGTGTGAATAAAAATTTTCTTTGAAGCCATAGTATATAATTGTATATCTCTAATCAAACTACAAGAATGGCCGACCGGGGTTCAGTTGAACCGACCATGAGCTAAGCGACCTGGAGAGCGGGCGGGGTGTGACACATCTCCTTTTTATTTAAAGGGGCCGCTTTAAAACGGGTTGCTTACAGATGCACATCAGAAAAAGGGTAGAAACGGGGCCTGTGGAGCTATAATAATGAGGAATTCAGACCCAAGCATTGTAGTTATGCTTTATATAGACCACAAATATATGAGTTATATGTAAAAATGAATGGTTTAAAAGCATGATAAGTACCCCAGGGCTCCAGACTGCGACCAAATGGTCGCATTTTGCGACCAAAATTTGAGAGTGTGCGACTGAATTTTATATCCAGTCGCACATGTGCGACCAGTAAATTTGCCACATGTTAAACGTATGGTGGAAGGGGCACGTGAATGAATCCGTGACAAGAATAGCGCGGCGTAAACGTCTGTGGGAAGGAGACGGAGACAAATATCACATCCTGCTATGTGCGTCTGAGCAATAAGAGATCTCTGACTCGTTACCTAGCAGAGAATGCAAACAAAATGAAAGTGGAACGAAAATACGCTACTCGTCTCTTGATTAGGACCGTCGAGCAGCTGCAGCGACCCGAACCACTGAAGCCCCGTTCACACCGCCAGCGACACGCAGCGACAAAGCGACAAGATCCCATTCATTTCAATGGAGCGCTGGCGACATCCAGTGACCGTTGGCGACAGAATGTGGGCGTGTCAAGCGACAAGAGACAAGCGACAAAAGTTGAGAATTTTCAACTTTATGCAAATCAGAAGCGATTTTCGCGAGCGACAACCAATAGGAAAGAAGACTGTCTTTCAGTGGAGCCAACGTCACCGTCTCGAGTGCAGGCAAGAAAGAAAGAGTTTGACGACGAGTTCACTGTTTAATATGATTTTACTGTAACCACATACATGGATAATAAAATGATGCATGGAAAAGAAACTGCCGACAGTCTCAGTGAGTTTAATGCATACATTTTAACGTATAGTTCGAGTGTTTTAATTTTATGATGCACGTTTAGCACTGCTGCAGTTTATTTTGCCATTTCCCCTGCATTACGTTGACAATTAGGCACAAGAAAATTGATTATTTGTCAAATTCGAATGCCGTTTATAATGTGTGCCAGTATGAGTGAGTTTAATTTGTTCATTGATCGATTGTTGATCTAGTAAATGATTTAATCCACTGAACACTGCTGTGGTAAAATAAAAACACTCTCCCAACAGCATACAGTTTCTTTTTAGCCTTAAAAGTCATTCATTCCCCGTCAAATTAAAATTATATAGTTGTATATATCACTTGTGATGGTCTTTTGTATAGATATGGCCAGACGTGCAGTCTACCAATAACAGCAGAGCGACAGCACTACGAACGCCCACAAGCGACATCGCTGTACAGAGCCTAGCGACACACAGCGACAAAATCGCTGGCGGTGTGAACGAGGCTTGACAGTAAAACAAAGCCCCGAACTTGCCTGTCGCAGGCCGATCTCGCTCACGCGACATTGTTTACTAGGAGATCCAGTGAAGAAATCCATTGAATTCGCCTCACAATTAATAACATCATCACTACGAGATCCAGTGAGAAACATTCCGATTTGGCGCAGAGTTCTAAACCATAGATATCAGATCAAACAGCGCTGACGTGGAAACCAGGAGAAACACTTATAGAAGGCTTTCAGTCCACAGATCAGCAACATTCACCATGGATTTAGGCTAATGTAGTAACTTAACTCTAACCATAAATATGATAATGTGGAAGAAGGTCAAACGCTTACAAGTAGCCTACTACACATCTTTTTCCAGCACTTAATATCTATAATATCAAAACTATAATATCATATAAATGTTATTTATTTATTTTTATTTTTTTGTATTTTTTATGTGATGACTAACACATTTTTTGTTCATCCTTCAAAGATTGTCCTAAAAAATTAAAAAATAAGATGTTGGAAAACTCTTATTTAAACATTTATTTAAAAAAAAAACAATTGTAAACAGCAGAATGTTTATTGGCTATTTTCACTCCATATACATGTTTTCAAATTAATAGTTTTTTTTAATTAATATTAAGACATTATAAATGATAATAACTTAAGTTAATTTCATCTACACAATAAATTAAGCTTAGTGGTTTATTGTCAGCCCCAGTGCTACCAGATTTTTTTTTTTTTTAACTCTGAGTTCTCCTTTGAGGTGGTGCTGCTTTCAAACTTGAGTCTGGAGCCCTGTGTACTTAAAATAAAACAGCATATCATAATATCAAGTCTATTTATTATTAAAGAATTTGTCAGTATTACAGTTGTTTTGGGGGAAATTTAAATAATTGCATTGCAAGCTGATTTAAGGTGTGCCCCTAAATTTTCTGCTTGTGCTCCTAAAATTTTCAGTTAGGGGCAACAGCGCTCCTAGTCAAAAAAGTTAGTCTGGAGCCTGTACCCTTTAATAAATAAATAACAAAGTTTTAGTTTTATAAGCTCAAATGCTCGCCTTGCTCTGTTCTGTGACGCACGTTTGTGACTCTCCTGTTCGAACTTGTCATCAAAATGAACGAATCTTTTTCAGAGTCATTTGGTTCATTCAACAAATGAAATTAATGAATTGACTCGGAAAAGATTCGTTCATTTTGAAAAATATGACCAAAACAGAATATAAAGGTATAAATGAAGCACCTGAAGAGAATAATTTCATCTTTTCCGTACTTATAAACACTCCAAATATACGACAAAATGCATTTAAGGGCTAAAAAAGTGGATTTTGCATTATAGGCCTATGTCCCCTTTTAAATGAGCGATTGTTTCGCTTGATAAGACCTTTATTCATCATCTGGAATCATTTAAAGCCCTTTGAACAGTTTGCTGTTTGTACTGAAAGTGTCTTTAGGACTTTGAACCGTTTGGTTCCCACTGAAGTGCATTATATGGAGAATACTAGAATGGAGATTATATGGAGAAAATGCTGGAATGTTTTCATCATAAACCTTAATTTCTTTTCAATTGAAGAAAGACATGGACATCTTGGATGACATGGGGTGAGTAAATTATCAGCAAAAGTTTTTTTTGAAAAGTGAACTACTCCTTTAAATAAAACATATCCAAAATATTTTTTTTGTTTAATTTGATATATTTTGGATTTTATGAATTGTGTCTCCTGAGATACGTTGCCTGATTAGGGTATAACAAAGTACATTATTTTGTTAACTGTTACTGCCACTGTATGTTTAAAACAATTATATCCCATTCTACACCTGATCTAATGTTGACAAATGATATATCATTCGAAAGATTACAAACTCAAGATTCAGCTCAAGATGAAATTGGACTTTTGTTACCTTAGAAATGGTACTCTTAATTATTTTAATGGGCTCCATATTTTGTGACCAAAGTGATATTTGGACAGAAGTTTATTAATTTGTTATGGCAGAATGCATGCAATTATATTCAGTGAAATGTAAGTCACCCGGTGGCTATTTTTGGCATATCGCTTTTCACTCAACGGGAAATCTCGTCATGTTTTTGTCTCACGAGATGTTAAGTCACCCGGTGGCTATTTTTGGCATATCGCTTTTCACTCAACCACAAGTTAAAAGCGTAAATCCATTAACAATGAGTCCGCTGACAAGAATAGCGCGCATAAACGTCTGGGAAGGAGACGGAGTGAGACAAAAATATCACAACCTGCTATGTGCGTCTGAGCAATAAGCGATCTATCGGCTCGTTACCTAGCAGCGAATGCAAACAAAATGAAAGTGGAACTAAAATACGCAACTCATATAGGCTATGCTTCACGGACCGTTGGCGTTTTTATTAGGTTGGACCAATAATTGAAAGGGCAGCGCATAGCCATTCACTGGAGCTCCCCGAACCACTGACCGTAATAAAGCCCCGAACTTGCCAGCCGCTGGCCGATCTCGCTCACGCGACACTAGTGCTGGCGATCCAGTGAAGAATTCCATTGAATTCACCTCAGAATTAATAACATCATCACTACGTGATCCAGTGAGATACATTCCGATTCGGTGCAGAGTTCTGTTATAAACCAGATATCAGATCAAACAGCGCTGACATGGAAACCAGGAGAATACACTGAAGTCTTTCAGTCCACAAATCAGCAACACCATGGATTTAGGCTAATGTAGTAACTTAACACTAACCTTAAATATGATAATGTGACAGAAATAGTCAAACGCTTACTATCTTTTCTAGCACTCCAAAACTATTATATCATATATAAATGTTTTTTTTTATTTATTTTTTTGTGATGATCAACAATTTTTAAATTTTTTGCTCATACTTCAAAGATTGTCCTTAAACGAAAAATTTTAATATGTTGGAAAACTCTTATTTAAACACTTATTTTAAAAAAAAAATACCATTGTAAACAGTAGGATGTTTATTCAACACGGGCGCCCTTCGGCGTCAGTTCACTGACGCGATCCTGACAGCGTCATCTAACTGACGCTTTCCTTTAGCGTCAGTTGGATGACGCGGTTAGGTTTAGGTCTGGGTAGGGTAGGGCTACACGCTATCCTCAGGGCGTCATGGACTGACGCTAGAGGGCGCCCCAAAGCGTCAGATATTGAAGCTTGGTCAAATGCTTCCCAAGGCGTCAGTTAGGTGACGCCTTGGGGGTGAGAATGCCTTGGTTTATTGGCTATTTTCACTCTGAGCCCTTAATATACATGTTTTCACTGCTTTTGTTTTTTAATTAATAATAAGACATTATAAATAATAACTAAAGTTAACTTCATCTACACCCTAAATTACGCTTAGTGATTTATTTTCAGCCCCAGTGATACCAGTTCTTTTTTTTTTTTTGTAGAACTTTTGTGTCAGTTCTCATTTGAGGTGGTGCTGCCCTCAAATTTGAGACTGGAGCCCTGTGAACTTAAAATAAAACTGCAAATCATAATGTTTAGTCTATTTGTTATTAAAGAATTTGTCAGTATTACAGTTATTTTGGGGAAAATTTGAATAATTGCATTGCAAGCTGATTTAAGGTGTGCCCCTAAATTTTCTGCTTGCGCTCCTAAAATTTTCAGTCAGGGGCCACAGCGCTCCTAGTCAAAAAAGTTAGTCTGGAGCCCTGGTCTTCTGTTAGAGAATACTGATATGTCAGTTTACTTCTCAAAGGTATCAAGGTTTTTAGAGTGGTGTGATCTAAATAATCGTATTTCTGTCATGACAACTCTGGATATTTTTTAGGATGGAAATAGATATGACAATGTTAATATATTTAGTCTTGGTGAAATAGACTATGCTGTAGTGTAGATCCCTGAAGTGGCCCAATAGATACGCTGCTGCTGAATTGCTGCTGCTGTTGATTATTGCTGCTGCTCCTGCAGAGCAAGTACAGGAACTTGCTTCTTATCCCTAAAACAGGCGACGTGTCTCACGAGATACATCGTTTTATTGTATTTTTGGGGGCATAAGAAAGATTTTTTCATAAGATATTTTATCACTTATGACAGCTTGAACTGTCTTGAGTATGCTGGTCACATGATTTGCTTAAATTGTTTTGTGACCAATTAGTCTTCCTGACCTAAATCCAACGTGGCTGCCAGTGGTGCAGAACATTCAGATATTTAGATAAGTAAATACACTCACCGGCCACTTTATTAGGTACCCCATGCTAGTAACGGGTTGGACCCCCTTTTGCCTTCAGAACTGCCTCAATTCTTCGTGGCATAGATTCAACAAGGTGCTGGAAGCATTCCTCAGGGAGTTTGGTCCATATTGACATGATGGCATCACACAGTTGCCGCAGATTTGTCGGCTGCACATCCATGATGCGAATCTCCCGTTCCACCACATCCCAAAGATGCTCTATTGGATTGAGATCTGGTGACTGTGGAGGCCATTTGAGTACAGCGAACTCATTGTCATGTTCAAGAAACCAGTCTGAGATGATTCCAGCTTTATGACATGGCGCATTATCCTGCTGAAAGTAGCCATCAGAAGTTGGGTACATTGTGGTCATAAAGGGATGGACATGGTCAGCAACAATACTCAGGTAGGCTGTGGCGTTGGACGATGCTCAATTGGTACCAAGGGACCCAAAGAGTGCCAAGAAAATATTCCCCACACCATGACACCACCACCACCAGCCTGAACCGTTGATACAAGGCAGGATGGATCCATGCTTTCATGTTGTAGACGTCAAATTCTGACCCTACCATCCGAATGTCGCAGCAGAAATCGAGACTCATCAGACCAGGCAACGTTTTTCCAATCTTCTATTGTCCAATTTCGATGAGCTTGTGCAAACTGTAGCCTCAGTTTCCTGTTCTTAGCTGAAAGGAGTGGCACCCGGTGTGGTCTTCTGCTGCTGTAGCCCATCTGCCTCAAAGTTCGACGTACTGTGCGTTCAGAGATGCTCTTCTGCCCACCTTGGTTGTAACGGGTGGTTATTTGAGTCACTGTTGCCCTTCTATCAGCTCGAACCAGTCTGGCCATTCTCCTCTGACCTCTGGCATCAACAAGGCCATTTCCGCCCACAGAACTGCCGCTCACTGGATGTTTTTTTCTTTTTCGGACCATTCTCTGTAAACCCTAGAGATGGTTGTGCGTAAAAATCCCAGTAGATTAGCAGTTTCTGAAATACTCAGACCAGCCCTTCTGGCACCAACAATCATGCCATGTTCAAAGTCACTCAAATCACCTTTCTTCCCCATACTGATGTTCGGTTTGAACTGCAGGAGATTGTCTTGACCATGTCTACATGCCTAAATGCACTGAGTTGCCGCCATGTGATTGGCTGCTTAGAAATTAAGTGTTAACGAGCAGTTGGACAGGTGTACCTAATAAAGTGGCCGGTGAGTGTATATATTTAACATACTTTTCTTCTGAAAAAAAAAAGAAATGCTGCTAACATTAATTGTGAACATTGTCTTTAGGTGCTGAAGGAGAAAATTAAGTAATATGTTGTTCATAATGTTATTTAGCACGTTTTGAATGTCTCCTGAGACACATTGCCTGTTTAGGGTATAAAAAGGGCACAATACCAAAAAAAGCCACCGGGTGACTTACATTCCGTTGAATATAATTGTATGCATTCTGCCATAACAAATTAATAAACTTCTGTCCAAATATCACTTCTGTCACAAAATATGGAGCCCATTAAAATAATTAAGAGTACCATTTTCAAAGGTAACACAACGTCCAATTTCAAAACATCTTGGATTGAATCTCGAGTTCGTAATCTTTCAAATGTATCATTTGTCAACATTAGATCAGGTGAATGGTAACACTTTAGAATACTGTATCTTACTTACTGCAGAATTAATAAGGAATTATTGACGAACTAATAGGTAATTCTTCATTAACTACTTCTTCACTACTGTTAACTACTAAGGAAGATGTGTTAACTAATCAGTATGTAATATAATTTTATGATTGTGTTAAGTATCAGTAGCTAATGAATTCTGTCATACCTCCTGAAGAACTACTATTAATTATCTATTAATTAAGGTTCAAGAAAAAGAACTAAGAAGTAACTACTGAACAGTCATACAAAACTAACCTCAGATTATTTGTATATTTTATATACAGTACTGTGTGTGTCTGTTTTCCTCAGCATAGAATGCCATTGAGTAAATTCATGTATTTGAGGCAACGACTGAGGGAAACTGAAAATATAGGGAACTTATTATAACCCACTCATAACCCACTCATTTATAAACTAGCACTTTCTATTTTTCTATCATGTGAACTTATCCTCGATAATATTCCTTATAAAAAACAATTGGATTGCTTTGATATCGCTACTTAGATCCAATTTTTCGAATCTAGGCTACTAGCCTTTAGCCCGCTAGCATTCCACGCGTGGCCTTCGCCTGATCGAGACGCTGAGCATACGGGTTGCATCTGGCATTCAGTCCTAAATTAGTCGGGATATTGACTTACTGTTCATCTTTTATAATGGCGAACACATCGGATGAGAGTCTAACGTTACCTCTGTGTGCAGGTGAGGACACATTCGAGCTCTTCACGGTGAAGCAGGAGCTGGAACGCGTCGAGAAGCAGATCCGCAGTCTTCTGATGAAGCAAGCCGAGCTGTTGGACCGGCGTTCAACGCTTGAAGCTTCACGCGCCGACCCTCACAACTCAGTGGTTAGTAACGTTAACTCTGTTAGTACTTCCTCATCCACTCCGCGTGTTCCTCTGCCCAGGACGACGCGATCAGCCCGGCCTTCTTTCACTCCGACTCCGGCCCGTGGAGCATGGATCACGCAGCGGAGGACACGAGCCAGGACCAGAGCTGCCTCTCCGCCCTCCCGGTCTTCGAGATCTCCACTCGGAATCGCTTCTCCCCTCTTCGCGAGCCGGAACGCGATGACGCCGTGATCATCGGGACATCCATGGTCCGTCATGTCCGTGCTACTTCGGGTAAAGGTAATGTACGCACACACTGTTTCCCCGGTGCCCGTGTTCTTGATATCGCCGCTCAGGTTCCCGAGATCGTGGGCGGTGACACGCGCATCGGAGCTGTTGTGCTGGAAGCGGGAGTGAACGACATCAGGCTGCGGCAGACCGAGGTTCTGAAGAAGGACTACATGAGCCTGATCGAGACGGTACGCAGCACAGCGCCTAAAGCAACGATCATCGTGTCCGGACCGCTTCCCACGTACAGACAAGGACAGGAAAGGTTCAGTAGACTTTTTGCATTTAATGAATGGCTAATGTTAATGTGCAATGAACAGAAACTGCTCTTTGTAAATAATTGGCATCTGTTTTGGGAGCGACCCAGGCTGTACCGGGCAGACGGACTCCACCCCAGCAGAATCGGAGCGGGTGTTCTGTCGGACAACATCTCCGAGACGTTACGCACCAGATGACTGGTAAGTCAAAGTCCAAATTGCAGCCTCTGTTGTCCAAACTTAACTAATATGCACAGTGTGGAGCGTTACATAGAAACTGTGTCCATTCCTCGTTTAGTGAAGCCAAACAATAAATCTAGTGCAGGATTTAGCAAAAATCTTATCGTAATTAAACCAGAAAATCTAAATATCAGTGAACAAAAACAATTTTTAAAGCTAGGTCTTCTAAACATTAGATCGCTAACACCTAAAGCAGTTATTGTAAATGAAATGGTCACAGATAATAATTTTGATGTTCTATGCCTTACTGAAACCTGGCTTAAACCAAATGAGTATTTTGGTCTAAATGAGTCTAGTCCACCAGGATACTGTTATAAGCATGAGCCTCGTCTGATCGGTCGCGCGCGGTGTTGCAACAATCTATAAAGATATTTTTAATGTTACTCAGAAAACAGGTCACAAGTTTAATTCTTTTGAAGTACTTGTGCTAAATGTTACGCTGTTAGATGTAAGAAAGAAATCCATATTATCTCTAGCCTTGGCTACTGTATATAGACCTCCAGGGCCATATGCTGAATTCCTAAAGGAGTTTGCAGACTTTCTCTCGGATCTATTGGTGAATGTCGATAAAGCAATAATTGTTGGAGATTTTAACATACACGTAGATAATACAAATGATGCTTTAGGGGCTGCGTTTACAGACTTATTAAACTCCTTTGGGGTCAAACAAAACGTCAGTGGTCCCACTCATCGTCTAAATCATACACTGAGATTTAATTATATCATATGGAACCAGTCCAACTGATATAAATATTATACCGCAAAACGATGATGTCACTGATCATTACATGGTGACTTGCATAATACGTACTGCCGAAATATGTCATGTTGCGCCGCGTTATAGAAAAGGCAGAACAATCCTTCCAACCACTATAGATAGATTCTCAAATAGCTTACCTGATCTATCAAAGCTGCTAAGTGAACCCAAACAAACTGATCAATTAGATGAAATGACTAGCAGTTTGAGCACCATTTTCACTAGTACATTAGATATTGTTGCACCAATTAGATTAAAAAAGGTTAGAGAGAAAACTAAAGCACCCTGGTACAACAGTGATACGCATGCTATCAAGAGAGAAACTCGTATCTTAGAGCGTAAATGGAAACAAACTAATTTAGAGGTCTTTAGAATCGCGTGGAAAGACAGTATGTCACGTTATAAAAAGGCTCTAAAAACTGCCAGGGCTGAGCATCTCCGCAAACTAATAGAAAATAACCAAAATAATCCAAGGTTTTTATTTAACACCGTGGCTAGACTAACAAATAAACAGACATCGCCAGAGCAAAATATACCGTTACAGTTTAGTAGTAATGATTTTATGAATTACTTCAATGAGAAAATAGAAAGCATCCAAAACGCAATTATAAATGTACAATCCTCTTTGGTGTCTTATGATTCAGCCTCAATTATGGCCCCTCTAGAACAACTACACCGCTTTACAATCAATAGGACAGGAAGAGCTAAATAAACTTATCATTGCATCTAAACCAACAACATGTTTATTAGATCCAATACCCACTAAACTACTAAAAGAAGTGTTACCTGTAGTGGAAGAGCCTCTCCTCAATATTATTAACTCGTCTTTATCTTTAGGTCATGTTCCAAAAATATTCAAGCTGGCAGTAATAAAACCTCTCATTAAGAAACCGCAATTAGATCCAAATAACTTAGCAAATTACAGACCTATTTCAAATCTTCCATTTATGTCAAAAATACTAGAAAAAGTTGTGTCCGCTCAATTGTGCTCTTTTTTGCAAGAAAATGATATCTATGAAAAATTCCAGTCAGGATTCAGACCGCATCATAGTACAGAAACTGCGCTAGTTAAAATTACAAATGATTTACTTTTAGCTTCTGACCAAGGCTGTACCTCAATACTAGTCCTACTTGATCTTAGCGCTGCGTTCAACACTATAGATCATAAAATACTCTTGGATTGACTACAAAACTACACTGGTGTTCAGGGACAGGCATTAAGCTGGTTTAGATCGTACTTATTCGGACCGTTCTCATTTTGTTTGTTTAAATGGGAAAAATCAAAGATAACGCCAGTAGACTATGGAGTACCGCAAGGATCTGTTTTAGGCCCTCTGCTATTCTCAATATATATGCTGCCACTTGGTAACATTATAAGAAAACATGGAATTAACTTCCACTGTTATGCTGATGATACTCAATTATATATTTCATCACGACCAGACGAAAACACTAACTCATCTAAATTGACAGAGTGTCAAGGTTTTACTTATTGGTCCAAAAAACTACTCACAAAACCTCTTACAATACAACTTTAATATAGATGGATGTCCTGTTACTTTATCCTCTACAGTAAAAGACCTGGGTGTTATACTAGACCGCAACTTGTCTTTCGAAAATCATATTTCATATGTTACAAGAACAGCCTTTTTCCACCTTAGAAACATTGCTAAGCTACGTAACATGCTATCTGTTTCTGATGCAGAAAAGTTAGTTCATGCATTTATGACCTCTGAGACTAGATTACTGTAATGCTTTATTAGCCGGTTGTCCTGCATCCTCAATAAACAAGCTACAGTTAGTCCAAAATGCAGCCGCTAGAGTTCTTACTAGGTCAAGAAAATACGATCATATAACACCGATTTTATCATCTCTACACTGGTTACCTATTAAGTTCCGCATCAACTACAAAATACTACTACTAACCTATAAAGCCCTAAACGGTTTAGCTCCAATGTACTTAACGGACCTTCTTTCGCCCTACAATCCACCGCGTTCCTTAAGATCACTAAATTCAAGGCTTCTGGTCATTCCTAGGATATCTAAGTCCACTAAAGGAGGGAGGGCGTTCTCGCATTTAGCTCCAAAACTCTGGAACAGCCTTCCCGATACAGTCCGAGGCTCTGACTCGCTGACACAGTTTAAAACTGGACTAAAAACGCATCTCTTCAGTCAAGCATTCACATAACGCTTACCTTTTAGTCCTCTGTTATGCCATACAGAACCGTTTGCCGCTGAAACTGCTTAACGCACCAGCGGGGCTCGACAGCCTTTTAGACAAACGGTTCGACACGTTCGGCGCGTATGGTTGGGTTGCGGAGAGTTTGTGAGATAGTGATTTTCTAACACTGACTCCTGTATAATGGAAATCATTCTGAACATCAGCTATGCTAATTATCTCCCATCTGCCTTTCTGCTGTTATCTCGGGACGGTTGTCCCGAGAAAAATGGCGTTTGTCAGGTCCAGTTTGTATCCAGCCTCTCACGAGGATCTCAGATGCCCCAACGCCTGTGAAGAGACGACCCAACGCTGACGATATGTTATGGCTCCATATTATATATGAACAATATTTATATTTAATATTTATATATAAACAATATGAATGTAAGCCAGAGGAGAACTGGCCCCGACTGAGCCTGGGTTCTCCCAAGGTTTTTCTCCATCCAATCTGATGGAGTTTTGGTTCCTTGCCACTGTCGCCTTGCTTTGCCTTGCTTTTGGCTTGCTTAGTCGGGTTTTTACCATTTAACAATATTACTTATCTGTGTTGTACTTCTGTCATGTTATCACTGTGAAGCTGCTTTGATACAATCTGTATTGTGAAAAGCGCTATATAAATAAATGTGACTTGACTTGACTTATTAGTAATTAATAAATAAGTATCAAATAATTCTGCAGGAATTACTTAGAAGCTGGAACAGTATTGTAAGAAAAATGAGGAGGACGTCGAAGATCTCAAAAATTGAAGTTTATTTACAGCATAGCAGTCGCAAGGCACACAAAGTACCTTGGGTTCACCGGCGTGAGAATGAACCCAGAACATTCAAATCTTTCACCTTTTATCCTGTTACTGTCCTCTTAATGTAAATGAAGTTACTAATTTCTTCAAAGTTACTTTAATTTCTTACAGTATTCTAAAGTGAAAATATAGGGAACCCATTAGTAATTAATAAAGAATTATAAAGTAATTATCCAGGAATTAGGCTACTTATAATCTGAAACAGTCTTGTAAAGTGAAAATATAAGGAACTTGTTAGTAATTAATAAATAACTTTTAAATAGTTCTTCAGGAATTACTTAGAACCTGGAACAGTATTCTAAAGTGACAACACAGGGAACCCATTAGTAAATAATAAATAATTATCAAATAATTATCTAGGAATTAGGCTACTTATAACCTGAAACAGTCTTCTAAAGTAAAAATATAAGGAACTTATTAGTAATTAATAAATAATTATTAGATAGTCCTTCAGGAATTACTTAGAACCTGAAACAGTATTCTAAAGTGAAAATATAGGGAACCCATTAGTAATTAATAAAGAATTACCACATACTTCTGACTCAAATAAAACTTACATGACAATTACTTGCGAGAGGTGAAAAAGGCAACAGTGGCAAGGAACCAAAACTCCATCAGGTGACAGAAAAAAAAATACCTTGGGAGAACCCAGGCTCAGTGTATGTGGCTACTGCGATATTGCCGGAACTTGAATGGTGCAAAAGAAGTTTAAAATGTATAAGAACTAAGTATAATAATAAGGTGTAATATACATAATATGTTTTTGCTTATTTGCAGATCAGAGCCTATAGGTAAATGTCTGCACTTATGTTTCTTATTAGTGCTGAAGAATGACAAACTGACTGTGTTTGTGTGTATGACTGTTAATTAGTAGTTACTTCATAGTTCTTTTTCTTGAACCTTAATTAATAGATAATTAATAGTAGTTCTTCAGGAGGTATGACAGAATTCATTAGCTATTGATTTACTTACTGATACTTAACACAATCATAACATTATATTATATACTGATTAGTTAACACATCTTCCTTAGTAGTTAACAGTAGTGACTTAAGTGTTAATAAAGAATTACCTATTAGTTCTTCATTAATTCCTTATTAGTTATGCAGTAAGTAAGATACAGTATTCTAAAGTGTTACCAGGTGAATAATGGGATATAATTGTTTTAAACAGTGACAGTAACAGTTAACAAAAACATTTACTTTGTTATACCCTAATCAGGCAATGTATCTCAGGAGACACAATTCATAAAATATATGTTTTATTTAAAGGAGTAGTTCACTTTTCAAAAAACTTTTGCTGATAATTTACTCACCCCCATGTCATCCAAGATGTCCATTGCTGCGTCCCAATTCGCATTCTATCCGTCCTAAATAGTATTCGAAAATAGAATTCAGTACGTCCCAAACCGTAGTATGTTGAAATGAGTGTTTCAAAGATACCCGGATGGTCTACTTTTTCGGTCAGAATCCGAAGTGTAGATCGAATGCACACTCTAACGGCTGATATTGCTCACAAACCATTGTGCGGTGGACGAGGATTTGGTTAGAACTACAAACACGAGTGTAAAATGTGTTAAAAAAACTACAGACACGGAGGGCGCGCGAGTCCCGCGCGGCTGTGTAGAGATGTTTAGATAAACAGGTTTGAGTGATTCATTATCAGTATCTAACCAGACAAAAATTAATTTATTCAATGTTGTCCACATTATATTGCATATGCAGCAGCATTGTGAACTTTTGTAAAGACACGTTTAGCCATTACTTTTTAAATGCATCATTATATTCAAATTGCAAACACTGAGGAGAGTATCTGCATGAAAGACCCACGACTGGCAGATGAACGTGCTTTGAAACGGTAGGAAATCAAATTAGATAGAATGGAGGACTTTAACTGTGACAAGATGATTGACAGGGCAGTTTACGGTGACAGGATGCACGCAGCACGCGACAGAGCTGTCCGTTAAAGATGACGTGATAGAATGTCCCAAAGCTTGCCTACTCTTTTTGCTGCACACTCAAAAGTATACTTTTTCTTCACAAAAAGAGTACATACTTTTAGGGCGTAGTATAAGTAGGCGAATTGGGACGCAGCACATGTCTTTCTTCAGTCGAAAAGAAATTAAGGTTTATGATGAAAACATTCCAGCATTTTTCTCCATATAATCTCTATTCCAGCATTCTCCATATAATGGACTTCAGTGGGAACCAAACGGTTCAAAGTCCTAAAGACACTTTCAGTACAAACAGCAAACTGTTCAAAGGGCTTTAAACGATTCCAGATGATGAATAAAGGTCTTATCAAGCGAAACGATCGCTCATTTAAAAGGGGACATAGGCCTATAATGCAAAATCCACATTTTTAGCCCTTAAATGCATTTTGTCGTATATTTGGAGTGTTTATAAGTACGGAAAAGATGAAATTATTCTCTTCAGGTGCTTCGTTTATATCTTTATATTCTGTTTTGGTCATATTTTTCAAAATTAACGATCTTTTTCCGAGTCAATTCATTCATTTCATTCGTTGAATGAACCAAATGACTCGGAAAAAGATTTGTTCATTTTGATTAACGAGTTCGAACAGGAGAGTCACAAACGTGCGTCACAGAATAGAGCAAGGCGAGCATTTGAGCTTATAAAACTTAAACTTTGTTATTTATTTATTAAAGGGTACATATCATGCTTTTAAATCATTCATTTTTACATATAAATCATACATTTGTGGTCTATATAAAGCATAACTACAATGCTTGGGTCTGAATTCCTCATTATTATACCTCCACAGGCCCCTTTTCTACCCTTTTTCTGATGTGCGTCTGTGAGCAACCCGTTTTAAAGCGGCCCCTTTAAAAAAAAAGGAGATGCGTCACACCCCGCCCGCTCTCCAGGTCGCTTAGCTCATGGTCGGTTCAACTGCACCCCGTTCGGCAATTCTTATAGTTTGATTAGAAATATACGATTATATACTATAGCTTCAAAGAACATTTTTATTCACACGTCAACAAAATGTCAACAACGGAAGACTTGTCCATCAAGCCTTACGTGTTCGAGACACAGAGCGAGCGATTTGAAAAAGATGGCGACGAACCTGCAGAACAACGTATTCATATGGATGCAGTGTTAATTTCGTTAACGAAAACTATGACGAAAAATGTTCGTTGAAGACCTTTTTTTCCCTGACTAAGACAAGACGATGAGAGACGACACCCACGTCATTAAACGATCAATGTGATATCAACACATGCAATATCGTTGACGAAAAAGACGAGACGAACAATGTGTCGAACAAGTTAAACTTTAGTTCAGCGATCTTCATTTGAGATTTTCAGCTTAGCTTAGCATCATTCATGACGGTCTTTGTTCTGTTACGAGCTGTTTGTGCGACTAAATCTGCGATCAAAATGCAGGCTGACATCCAGCTGTGTTTTTAATGTTGATCATATTATACGAGAAAGAATGCAATGTTTTCTGAATATCCACACGATTTCAAATGTGACATTGATTTTATACATCAGTTCAACAAACAAAAGGGTACGAATAAGTGATGTTCTACATTTGTGAACGAATCTGTGGCTTTGAGCGAATCGTGAAATGATTCGGTCATAAATACAGCAACTTGCTTCGTTACTGAATGAATCAATGAATGAATGAATGACTCAGTGATTCGCATTATTTATTTTATAAAGATATTTATAAAGGTAAAAAAAATTAACTGGAAATATCCGATTAAAGGGGCAAATATTGTCCCTTAATGGAAAGGTGTGACTGGATTAAGGAAAATGGATATGTAGAATTGCAGTGCTGCTGCTAAAGAGTGCAATGTCAACAAACCGTTTCAATTTCTCATAAGCTTAATTGAATTGGCCTAGAGAGAAAAAATTTAATGACATTTTTTTTCTAAATAGTAAAGACTACCAGCTGCTTACCGCTTAG
Organism: Hybognathus amarus; assembly: GCA_030378365.1. Taxonomy (NCBI): domain Eukaryota; kingdom Metazoa; phylum Chordata; class Actinopteri; order Cypriniformes; family Leuciscidae; genus Hybognathus; species Hybognathus amarus. The sequence goes on along the minus strand of JAQIUQ010004084.1, from coordinate 25,278 downwards.
GAGTATTACCGCCACCTACCGTATAAGATGATGATCCATATATAAGGCGCTCCGGATTATAAGGCACACTGTCGTTTTTTGAGAAGATTAAAGGCTTTTAAGTGCACCTCATAGTGCAGAAAAGATGGTAATTGAAAAGCGTATACAGCGCGCATCTTCCTCTGCTTGTAAACAGAAAGTTTTGTGCTTCCAGCTATATCAGCACCTCATCTTATACGGTAGGTGGCGGCAGTACTCCTAAGCGGTGAGCAGCTGGTAACAAGAAGTAGTCGAAGAAGAACGTTGTCATCTCAGTTCTTGCACATGCGCCCATAAGGAAGTAATGGAATAGTCGAATAAAGTCGTTATTTATGTTTTTTTTTGCACAAAAAGTAGTCTCGTCGCTTGATAAACTTATAATTGATCCACTGTAGGCACATGGAATATTTAAACATTTTCTTTAATGACTTTATGGGCTGTCAAGTGCCAGTCCCTTAGGCAGCCTATGTAGGAGTGATCAAGCTCTCAGATTAAATAAAAAATATCTTCATTTGTGTTCTGAAGATGAACGAAGGTCTTACGGGGTTGGTACAGCATGGGGGTGAGTAATTAATGGCTTCATTTTCATTTTTGGGTGAATTAACCCTTTAAGAAGAGGCTATAGGGTCTAACAAACAAGTTGTCGAGATGAATTAACGAGTTTGCAAATTTCTTCCGCTCCAAATGTCTTAAAATGTCTTCTACAACAAATTTATATTAAAAAAATTCCTCAGGGAGCCTACAATGCATTCTAGGGGTGTGACGAGATCTCGCAGAACAAAAACATGACGAGATTTCCCATTGAGTGAAAAGCGATATGCCATGACTGAGCGTGATGAGATTAAAATAGAATCTTCCATCCACTGCTACACTCTCACATTCACCTAAACTATCGTTTTGCTGTTTATATAAAAAATAAAAATCATTATAAACAAATGTAAAAGTCTGCTCTGCTCATCCAGCACGAGTTGCCGTTGCAATCAGTGCAGCACGAATCACTGTTCGCATGACAATGGCGGAGGATTCATTGCGCAACACAGACTAAACGTCTGATTAGAATGCACGCTCAGCGCCACTGTTCCCTATACACAGAGTACGTCCGATCACCAATTTTTAAGTAAAACAAAAGCTCCCAGATGTGCACTGCACACAAATTAGGCTTCACAGTCTATCTCCCAATACCCATCTCTGGACTGTTTATTTGCGGCTATGGTCTCTGTTTGCACTTCGAATATTGAGAGAGTAATGTCTTAAGGACAACAGACAAGGGAGGCTATGTTTCTGAACTTATAATCGGAACACAAGATAAACAACATAGAGACAACAAACCCACCAGCCTCGTTTCTCTCCAGCCAAATTTTTCCGAACTCACCGCATTAACCCTATAACTGGCGGTGCAAAATAAAACAGCAATTTCAAAACAATTATAAAGAGTCTGTGTGCTAGCTTTGATTATGGTTGCACTAGCACTTATTGTTTGAACTTCAGACTTCAATGAGTTCAGTTAGGAGGTCACACACAGCCTCTATCAAAAGTTCTGAAAGCTCTTGAACTGTAAGGTCTGAAGAAGAGACTCATGTGAAATCAAACAGGAGAAAAGCCAGTCAATAAAAACCTTTTACAGTGCTTCTATATTGTTTTCTTTCAATGCATTTGATAATTAATACTCATAAAATGATATGCATTAGAAGATTATTAGTTAAAAGATTGCAAAATGCACCTGCAGACTATTTTTCCAGTCATGAATTTAGTGAGAGGATTTCTGAAAAATTGTGCAAAAATCTCGTCTCGTACTCGTGAACCCAATCTCGATGTCTCTTCTTCGTCTCGTGAGATAAGCGTCTCGTCACACCCCTAATGCATTACATTGTTGTAACATTGAATCTCATTAGTCTAAGTAAAGGTCTCTTGCATCTGATTGGTACATTGTCCAAATCTCATTGTCCAATGTCATAAGCGCTCCTTTTAGTTGTTAATTAGTTTAATTCGTTTCTCTGCTTTTCTCACCATTTGTACTGCAATGTCCAGTGTGAGGTCTTTAATTCTTTCAGGGATAGAGTGTTTTACAGGTTTCCGTGTTTTCACTGGTGTTGGTCTTCTCCTGCAGGGGTGGTGTTTTATCCTCTTTGACGTCATAGTTCCCCATTTTGAAAAACGAGTCGTTTGTTGAGGCTGGTGTCAATAAAAGCTTTTATTGGACTAACAAGGACGTTTTCAGTTCTGAAACTTACAGGATATTCTTATATGATGACCTCTTAGATGTCAAAAGCTCAAGGAAAATTTGATTTCTCAGTTCATCACCACTTTAACTGCTCTGTTTCATCAGAATCAATCTTAAAACAGGGCTTTAAGTGTAAACTATCGATCTAACCCTTTTAAAGCTGCTAGAGCTGCTTATTTTTTAACCCGATTCAGCAGAAAATTACGGTGGCGTATTGCATTCACTTGAAGAAAAAAAAATCTACTCTACTCTGAATTAACGAGTTAATTTTTCATGAGAAAAAAATGTTTTGCTCTGTTTTTCTGAATTAACGACTTAATTTTTCATAAGAAAAATTTTTCATTCAGAAAAACAGAGCAAAAAAAATTTCCATGAAAAATTAACTTGTTAATTCAGAAAAACAGAGCAAAAACTTTTTTTCTCATGAAAAATTAACTCATTAATTCAGAAAAACAGAGCAAAAAAAATTTTTCTCATGAAAAATGAACTCATTAATTCAGAAAAACAGAGCAAAAAACATTTTTCTCATGAAAAATTAACTCGTTAATTCAGAAAAACAGAGTAGATTTTTTTTCAAGTGAATGCAATACGCAACGTAGAAAATAAACAATCCTAGGTATTTATTTGAAACAGTGGCTAAACTAATGAAAAAGAAAGCTTCAAGCCCTGTCCAAGCAACACAGCAGTAATGACTTTATGAACTTCTTCACTTTTAAGATTGATAATATTAGGGACAAAATGTTACCTATGCAACCGTCTACTACAGTATCGGATCAGGGAATGCATTGTAGACTCCCATGAGGAAAAATGTTATTCATTTGTTGCTATAGGAGCGGAAGAATTTTGCAAACTTGTTAATTCATCTAAATCGACAACTTGTATGCTAGACCCTATACCGACTAAACTACTGAAAGAGATGCTTCCAGAGGTCAGATCCTCTTCTTAATATCATTAATTCGTCTTTGTCGCTCAGGATACATACCAAAAAACTTTAAGCTGGCTATGATAAAACTGCTTCTTAAAAAAACGCAACTTGATCATACAAAATTAGTCAATTACAGGCCGATCTCTATATTGAGTCACAAATGATCTTCTTTTATCATCCGATCGTGGTTGTTTCTCCCTATTAGTGTTACTTGATCTTAGTGCTGCATTTGACACAACTCACCACAACATTCTTTAAATAGACTAGAAAGCTATGTTGGCATTAGTGGAATTGCACTAGCATGGTTTAAATCATATACTTATCTGACTGTCATCAGTTTGCAGCAATAAATGAAGAGATGTCTTATCGATCAGAAGTTCAGTATGGCGTACCGCAAGGCTCATCATTAGGAGACATGAAATTAGCTTTCACTGTTATGCTGATGATACTCAGCTTTATATTTCTTCAAAATCAAAAGAAACTCACCAAATTCAGAAAATTAATGGAATGCATAGCTGATATAAAAAATTGGATGACTAGTAATTTCCTACTAAATTCTGAAGAAAATAAAACAAACTGAGATTCTGATTATTGGACAAAAAATGTCCACACGTAATAACCTGCAATCATAGGCGTGGGAAGGGGGGTGCTGCGGGGGCTGCAGCCCCCTCGTCATAGCATCAGCCCCCCTGGTGAGGGGCTGTGGTGGTGAACTATAATAAATATTATACTTAAAAACGTGAGAAAAAAATGTAAAATAGACAAAAGATACGGTGTTTGATATGGGATAAAAAATAATGGGCAGTGTATAAGATATAAACTAATGATTAATTATTTTAATATTTCGTGAATACTATGCCTGCGCGCGCCTCCTCCTCAGTTGCTTCCGTAACCCGACACTCTTTTGAATCTCTCTTGTTCGGACTCGGAGATTCATCAGAAACACACCAGAACGCAAGGACATGTTTGGTGCACTTTAAATAGAGGTAAGAAATGGTTTTAAATCCCTTATAGGCCTACTGCCGCCAAGCATTTTAGCTTTATTTATTTCTGTATTCTGTTGCCTATTCATCGTCGTTCCTGAGCTAACATTGGGCAGCCCATCACTAAATAATATGCATGTATAGTAATTAAATATGACATTAGTTACATTTTTATTTTTCAGATAAATTCTGAAAAATAAAAATGTAACTGTCATATTATTAGTTACTGTTCTCACACACTGTAAACCCTAACGGTCAAAATTATTAATTGGTTTGAGTAGGACAAACTTAAATTCAATGAATTAGTTCAGGTTCAAATTAATTTTTATGAGTATTTAGCACTTTCTTTTTCTTTTAGGTTCACAGAACTGGTATATTTTAAGTAAACTGAGCTGTTTCATTGTTTTGAGTTTTATGAAATTATTTATTTTAATTTAGAAACGCGCTGGGATATCTATTTCCCAGCATGCTTTGCCAATGGCATTCGAAAGAGAGTGTAAATGCTAAAATTAAGTGCAATATAATGTTTTTTTGTGTAAGATTAATGTTAAGTGTGAGATTTAGTAGTGATTAATGTTTTGTTATGCTAATTTAGAAGAATTTCTGTTAATGTTGGCTTTAGGATAGTTACCATCATGGTGACAAGTGGTGCATTCAGCTTGATTTGAGAGCAAATTATCCCTTTATATTATTACGCTCATACAGCAAGTGCTTCTGTGCTTGTAAGTGCTTATAACATACTGTTTCTAATATGTTAGCATTTACTACATCAGCAGATTAGCTTTTAAAGCTAACTAAGTTTATACTATTAAAAGTGATTTGAGTTCTGCCAACTTATTCGGGTTTACAGTGTACTTCATAGATTTAAGTTATAGTAACTAATTAGTACTATTAACTTTATTTACCCAAGTTATCTTAACAATAAGTTATTGAGTTACTTGGAAACAAATCAAATATTTTTTATGCTTAAATTGTTTGAGTTAATAAACTTAAATGATTTAGGCAGTGGGTTTCCTCAACACGATTTTGAGTTGAGTGTTAACTCATCAGGTTTTACAGTGTATCACCCGTTCTCAGTGGCGTTTTCTACCAATGCCAAGGGAAGTCAGGCATCCAATCTCGTCCGACAATCACTATTATCGTAAATAAAACATTTTATTTGACACACAGTGATATTTGTGTTTGGCCTCTCATTTTACGTGATTGATTATTGATAGAAGCGTGATCAATGGACAGCGTAGGCACAAGCTGAGTTTCGGCGCCCCAAGTTCACGTGCAATGCAAGCGATTGTGCCAGCGCCTTATTATTCTGCTAGATATTTGCTTCTTATTTATTAAATACAGGCAATTGGTTGATAACACATTGATCAAAATTAATATATTTATATTAAACGAAAATCTTTTACAAATCTTTCTAGAGTGTAGAGTCTTTCTACAAAACACAATGAAGTGAGTGGTTAAAATCATGTCTCTCATGATGCATCTTTCTCATGCTGCATGCTCACTTTCATAATCAACATTGATTAAATAAAAAAAAACATTAGTCTATAATATTTAAACAAATATGATACTAAATATATTTACTTTATTGGCTACAACCGTAACGTATACTGTACAGAGAAATATCATGGTTTTTTTTGTCATAATGACGTCATATTTTTCAACCCAGCCCTCAGCCCCCCTCGCCTGAAACATCTTCCCACACGACTGCCTGCAATACTGTCCAACACTTGATGGCTGCTCTGCTCCGTCAGTTAGAAACCTGGGTGTGCTTTTTTGATGCCAATCTTTCATTTAAAAGCCACGTGTCTACTGTAGTATCTGTAAAACCACATTTTTCCATCTTAAAAATATCTCTAAATTTATATGCTGTAGTGATTTTGGCCAGACTGAATCAACCGTCCTCCAAGGACTCGGAACCCCCCCCCCCCCACAGACACACACACACAAACACACACACATACACCGCCACACACATTCTTCCACTCACTGGAGTGAGATCATGTTACAAGACTGTGGAATGTGCTTTATGTCTCTGACCCAAGAGATGGACTTTTCTGTGTTAAAAGACATTTAACCAGATATATTTAATGTGTTCTATGTATGTGTGTTTTTCCCCAGGTCACCGTGAAATATCTTTGTTGGTTGCAGCATAAAACAGGAATTAGAAATAACTCCCTTAGGCATTGTAAACAGAAGTATATGTTCATTTAATGTAACATAATGCTCCTTGGTGTCTCTAGAATACGTATCAGATGAACGACCCGAATATGTACAGAGATGTAAAGTAAAGTGTGTTTTTAATATGTTTTACTGCCAAGGATGATCGAACTGTTTCAATAGTAGCCCTTATGTGAACACACCCCCTCCCACGAGGAGCGCGTGGTCTGAGAACAAAGCACCATAAAAGAATGTTTCCCGCGTGCAGCCTCCATCTCCCTGATTGGCTCAAGCCCACAGGAAGGGGATGGATGTCCCCAAGAGGATAAAGGCAGTGCGCCAGCTCCGCCCTTTCTCTTCCGAAAACGTCTCATGCCAAGAAGCACGTAAAGGATCTCCTCACGAGATCCGACCCAACCGGATCCTTCTTTGATCGTCCAAAGTTTCGTCCTCTTCTCAAATGAACTACCAAGTTCGTTTCCCAGGAAAGGAAGTGGACTTTGCCGATCTATTTCCTCGGGTAACGTCACCTCAAAGACTTTTAAGCCTTTCAAACATTCACGCCGAATGCCAACGAACGCCACGTGACTCCCCACGGAACAAAGAAGCCACAGCGCACGCAACCAACCATGCACGCGCCAGGACAGGCAGTGCAAAAGCGCCGCGCTCCACGGAACGCGCTCACGCGCTCCACGGAACGCGCGCACACAGGAGAGCCTCTCCATTCATCGTGCGGCCCAACCGGGCCTGGCCACGAGTCCGTGACACACACAGACCAAACATGTTGTGCAAGTATAACGTTACCTTCTTTTAGAGCTTCTCAGAAGCATAAAGAAAGTGTTTTCATGGTGTTCAGAAAGATTAATTGGCTGTTTGGTGACTGTAACTCCTCTCTCTCACACTCTCTCTCTCTCTCTCTCTCTCTCTCTCTCTCCAACTCACTTATCGTCTAACGCCCTGCGTCGTCTTAGTTTGTGTTTAATGTTTGTATATACATGTATCATTGTAACGTAGTAAATGCTTACTTAGTTGCCTTATTGACTTTAATAAATTCAATATGACCATTTGTGATTGAATTACGGTCCTGCTCATGACAAGTCTCTGAAGTGAAAGATCGAACGCTGCATGCTCTATATAACTAAACATACCAAAAAGGTTATGTTTTGTGGAGTTGGAATGCTGAATTCTTCTGGCCAGAGAATTAAGTTTTCCCTGCTCTATAAATTAATTGAGCTAATTAATTTTACTTGTCTTGTAAGACGTGGTCTGTGCAATCTGTTACAATTAATTTGTGGTTAATTGCAGAGATACACATGTATACATATAAGTAAAGTTAACAGAAAGCCCTCATTGAGGGATTTATTAACATGTAAGACCGGGCTGATCCAAATCTGTATGAATAATTATTAATTATGAATTATTAATTATGATATGCAAATTCCCCTCGATTAGACCCGCCCAGAGTCTTTACAATGCTCTCATTGAAAAATGCGGAACAATTAGTTAATGCGTTCATGACATCAATACTAGATTATTGTAATGGAAACAAAGACACCTACATCTTGGATGCCCTTGAGGTAAGCTAAAACATATAAAAAATCAACTTCAAAGTGAACTATCCCTTTAAATCCTGATGTAGCCTACTCGTTAGATCATAAGAAGAATTGCATCTACGCTAATTTAAGTGTCTTTATTTATCCCAAGGTTTTCCCGCAGCCTGCCGGATCCAGGTCGTATCCAGGATCTGACCAGGAGCTTAGCCTGGACCCGATGACAACGAAGTGCCAACTGAACCTTTCCCTATGGAGGATCCCTTTCCCACTCTACAGATAAAGCCTTGTGGATTTCGTTTCACGTTCCTACCTCGAAAGTGAAAAAAATGAAACAAAATTCTTTATCAAATTTATAGACAGGACAAGTGGTTCAGGCATGTAGGGAATTACAAACCTGCACAAATATATTCAAACGCACATAACTATAGAATCAATTCTTAATGCGCATGTGAACACCATCAGCGTTTATCACAGGTTCGCGTTTAGCATCTGTTTCAGAGACGTTCATATACATTTTTACCTTACAGTTACTGTAATCCGGCCTCTAGTTCATAAACGCCAAAGGAGAACTCGCCCCCCACTGAGCCTGCATGGGTTCCCCCAAGGTTTTTGTTTTTTTTCTCCATTGGGTTGCCTGATGGAGTTTTAGCACACCTTTAGGTCACTTGATGGATTTTTTCATTCCCTATGACTATATTCACCTTACTCTGCTCTAAACAATGCGTGCTGCCATGACGACGACTCCGGTTGCCAACTTCCGGTTCGTATCTGGTCTATGCATTTTTGCTATGTGTTTTAAATTGTGTCATCCCCACATCGCTGAAACTAAATTGAAAAAACAAAAACATTCATCAAATGTGATCTGGTCACGTGTGTTTTCTCATTAAATCACAGATAAAAAACAAAACAAAATTAACGTTTTTCTTTTCTTCAAAACTTGATCTGAACACTGATCTATATAATATATCATTCTATATAGATGAGTGGTCTGGAATAGAGTGCTAGCATTCTATGTATACAAATACTTCAACAGGAAGTAGAAAACCGGTTTAGTCAGTTGAACCCACTATGAATCATGGGAAATAGAACGGGCGCAGAAAAAGGTGGATAGGTTGCCAGTGTGTAGGTAAAATCGTTTCAAGGAATCTTTTGTACTTACTTTAATCAGACTTTTAAATAATATGAAATCACTTCTTATTATGCTTGTGTGATGCTGATGATTTTTCTATGATGCTTGTATTTTAAAATTGTGTTGTGGTTTAGCCGTTTAGGTATTTTGATAAGTTAGACCATTGAATGTATTACATATTGCATGGTAGGAGGGATTAAATTACAGTGTGTGTGCATGTGGGCGCCAAGACAAATTTCCCCTTGGGGGCAATAAAGTATTACTTGAACTAAAGTAAATTGAATAATGAAAAATTATTTAAAAATCTATATAAATATACACACACACACATTCTAAAGCTTTAATTTATATGTATATATTATATTATTAACTATATAAATATATATTTTTTTATTTTTAATTAATTTAATACCTCATTTATTATTGTTTTTCTGTAATGCATTAAGGATATTAAATTAATAATATAATTCAGAGATAACAACAAAATTCTTTGACCCAGAATAATCTGTGCTGGAGCAGGTTAGACATGTAACACAAGTTACCATTGTAACGAACACCGCTTAAACCAATCCAACTTATTAAGCACCAAAATCTAAGATTGCTCAAACTAAATTCACCTAGCCACTGAAACCTTTGTGCAACATGTACCATATACTGTGTCTATTTCCTTACTGGTTTGTTTTTGTTGTTGTTTTGCTTTATTTCTTTACTTAAAATACAAAGCCCATTCACACTATTTGCTTGAGCTAACTTCTGAGCTCAGTTTTATTCTTAGCTTTAAATGGTCAATCTAAAGATTCAATACATCTTTAAAATAACTTTCTATACTGTTGTTTAGTTTCTAAAGTGAAAACACTTGAAAGAAATCACCTTGCCACATGGTAAAATCTGAGTGATGGCCAGGAACATTTTTTGGTAATCTTTAACTCTCACATCGCAGGGTGATCTCCTGAACCACAGCCTTTTCAAACTCCTGCCATATCTCCTCACAATTATACCTGTTCTAGAAAATTTCTACAATTTAAAATAAAAATTTTCAAGGACTTGCAATATTAGCTAATGAACATGAAAGTAATGAGCCAGATAGCAGAGCTGAACTGTCTCAGCAAATATAAATGAAATCATATACAGACTTCATAAAACAATATATTATTACATTTCCCTATTTAGACATTTTAAATAAGCAATATTAGTTTGCAAAATGCTTATACATCTTACCTGGGGTGGGATTCACCAGGGTTACATATTCATAACACCGTCGAATGACAATCTGTTTAAGATGCGGGGTGGTCCCAAACGTTGCTGTTACGTCCGTGAGAAAAACAGCATGACAAATTCTAAAGATATTACATGGGAAGGAAGGGATAAGAAAGGGGAAACAAGAGCACATTAATCTGGTTTGAATATTTTTGCAATGGCTTCCAGTTTGCAACAGAATTTATTTAAAGTGTTGCTTTAAAACATTTGCATAAAGACCAGTAAGTCTTTAAATCCTTTAATGTATTTGCTCTGCATACCTTCACAAAAAAATAAGTATACTTCAAGTTTTATAGAGAATACTTACGTAACATTCAAGTTATTTTAACTCTTCTTTATGTAATAAGTATACTACTATCAATGTACTAGAAGTATACTAATTGGGACTAAATTGGCACACATGTTGGTTTATATAAGTATAAGTGTATGATTATTTAAAAGACGATATCTCTGCTACATTGAACTTTCAGCTCTGCAACTTTGCAGATACTATTCATGCACCAACAGCAACATTACACACTATTTAAAATGAAAAAAAAGTGAAATCTCAATCAACCACCCCTTTAATCTAATAATCTGTACTCTCTCTTTCTCAATCTCTCTCTTCCTCTCTAAATGCCCACAAAATCTAACTAAGCATCCAAGAAAAAAGCAAAGTTATAGATATATACAGATATGGAAGTTGTTAGTTTTTTGTATTTTTTGTTGCTGTGCACTTTACTACTTGTGGTCCTTTAAGTGTATTAGAAAAAATGATGGCTGTCTGACTCAAAACATTATTTTGGCTATACCCAGCTAGAAATTTTACGTCCCCACAATGTTCTGAGAACGTCCCCACGGGTGTCAAGGACGTTGCCTGGTAACGTTTCCACAACATTCCCAGACAGTCATGATGTGGAGTTCTTTAAAGGGTTTGGGGACGTTATTTGGGGGACCTTCAGGGAACATTCAGGATGTTCTGGGAACGTTTAGAGGACAATATTTAATTCAGAAATCCAACGTTTCCAAAACATTCTGAGAACGTCCCGCTGGTGTCAGGAACGTCACCTGGTAACGTTTCCACAACATTCCCAGACAGTCACGATGTGGAGTTCTTTAAAGGGTTTGGGGATGTTATTTGGAGGACCTTCAGGGAACATTCAGGATGTTCTGGGAACACTGTGGAAACATTGCCAAGCGACGTTCCTGACACCAGCAGTTTTGGAAACATTGGATTTCTGAATTAAATATTGTCCTCTAAACATTCCCAGAACATCCTGAATGTTCCCTGAAGGTCCCCCAAATAGCGTCCCCAAACCCTTTAAAGAACTCCACATTGTGACTGTCTGGGAAAGTTGTGGGAACATTGCCAGGCAATGTCCTTGACACCAGCGGGGACGGTTCTCAGAACGTTCTGGGAACGTGTAAGGGGGGTTGACTGCCATTTTACTTTTTGGATTTTAAATAGTGTGTAATGTTGCTGTTGGTGCATGAACAGTATCTGCAAAGTTGCAGCGCTGAAAGTTTAGTGTAAGCAGAGATATCGTCTTTTAAAAATCAGGAAGTATAATTGCCTACAAAAACGACTCAATTGGGACTACAGCTGGGTTATGGTACGTCACTAACCCACACATTTGCATCAACCACTCCCTCTGGAAAATGCAAAAGAGTGCATGCGCATAAGACATTATATGACGAATTGGGATGAGACTGTGTTAATTTCAGCAGCTCCAGCCTGCAGCTCGTCGAGTGTGTTGTGTTCACGCAGCTGTCAGGTCTTCTGTGCTCGGACAACCCACGGACGCTGTACTTTGTCAACAATGGATACAATTTATGTTCGATTATGTTCCTGAAAGTGACTATCGGAATTTAGCTCTCTGTGCTGCTTATTTTACGGAAGACAGCTTCCAGAATCTCCACGAGTTTCAGCAAGAAACTGTTACTAAACATGAAGCAGTTCCAACTTTAAAACCAGAGGCAGCAGTTGTTGGGACACAACCTGTAAGTAGGCTAAGACTTAATCATTTTAAATGTATTTGCATGTATAATTTCAGACGTAATGTTTTAGTTTTAGTTTTATCAAATGCCAGCGCTGGCTTTAGCCACTTAGTTATGCTATTTTGTGTCTATGACAACCGCGTACAAACATGAATTTTGTATAAGTACTAATGTTGTAAATGTATTTTTCATGTATATATGTTTTATGACGTTATTTTCGATTTGATCAAGAACATAAACTTGCCAACGCTGTTTGAGTATAACATTAGTAGCCAGTCAGTTGCTATTGTTGCCAGTCAGATGCTATTGTGTAAAACAAACGTGTATAAAGTTATAAAATGTAGCAAATTATCATTCAGAAGCATTTAGTAAGAGCCGTGTGTGGTGAGGTTCTGTTTGACTCTCTTCATCGCGGCTTTCTCGGTCTTGATTCTGCCTGAAACTGATACTGCAGTTCGACACATATTTACATCTAGACTCGGAGCTTATGACGTGCCCGTAAAGGTAATGGGCGTTAACCTTCTGGACAACGTGAGCGACAGTTTTGCCAATCACAACACACCGGCCCAAACTAACCAATCTGAGCCCACCGAACGTTTCTGAGGGAGTGTTTTCATAGAATCAGGAAGTTAACCGCTCGTTCAGGGGACAGAGGAGAGCGCGGCTGAAAATAAAGTTGAAGTTTATGAAAAATAAGACTTTTAAAAAAGAAAAACCACGAATACATGTTATATCACCCCCCCCCCCTTTAAATTTCTTGCTGGGTAGCGCTATACGTTAGCTTCATATACACCTAGTGTTGTGAACTTTTTCTTCTAAAGTGTAGCAACTCAGAAGTGACCAGGAGACTTGGTTGTATCTTCAGCAAGATTCTTTATTGAGAAACACAAGATGTTGGTAGCTGCAGTCCCAGCCTGTTCTCATGTAAATGCGTTTCTATAACACGCATGTGTATTGTCGTGTAATATTTACGCGAAAATGAGTTTTTACGTGCATATGAGACGCAGTTTTTGTCTGTGCAATTGATACGCAGTTCATTTGCGTATAATACACAAGCACCCCACACCACTAATTCTAGCAAGCGTCTAATACACACGCACCCCACCCCACACCTAAACTTAACCTAACCAACCAATGCGTATCATATGCACGTAAAAACTCACTTTAGCGTATATATTACACGACAATGCACATGCGTGCTATAAAGACGCATTTGGTGTGATCGGGTTGGCAGTCCCATCAAGTCAAGTCTTAGCCAAGTCTTAGCCAACCACACTCTGAAACAAACAGTGTTTCACCGCATTGTTTGCATCGCTTGCACTGTTTTTTTGCCTATAGGAAGACAGAAATGCATGAACTTCCTCTCCAGACTCTAGATCCACTCTGAAAGTCACTTTGTGATTACTTAACTGCTTCATTTGAGAAACTATCATCATGACATAAACACAGAAACTCAAAAGGTCTTCGCGGCAACCCGTCAAAATTAAAGTTAGGTTTAACTTGACAGAAATATATTACTATGTCCTAATGTAAAAATACACTAACACTTATCCAAATAAATTATGAATTTTTAAACAAAACTGAATTTAAGGAATAATCCATGTTTCAATTTTAACAGTAAAGCTCATTGTGCAGCATGTTATTTTACAAAAAGTTTATGATAAATGATCAAATTTGTGTTTTATGGCTTCATTTTATTACCAGCAAAAACACAACACAGAATTAGTGTGACATTTTTTTCATACATATTTTTTTTCTTAAATGTTCATAATACATGATTTCAATTAATTAGACATGCTTTTTGATTGCTAAAAAAAATCCCACTCTGCTCCGCAACACTAGCAGGTTCCCCCGCAGACAAACCAGATAAGACGTGACAGAAGTTGACGGAAGTTGAACCTCGGTTCGTCCCACGTCACCGCGCACAAAACGTGATGTATATTAGAATGTTCTCATTAAGTTAGTCACAAAATGTTCTCATGTGCCAACAGAGAACCACATGGGAACGTCCTTATTATGTCCTCTTTGTAATGTTGCCATGTGACCATAAAATAACCATTATGGAACGTCCCCCTAAAGTCATATAAGGAACGTTATAATATGACCAACTTAGAACATATGATAACGTTTTGATTACATCCTCTTTGCAACGTTGTTATGTGACCATAAGATTGCCATACGGAACATCTCCCTAAAGTCATATAAAGAACATTATAATATGACCAGCTTAGAACCATATGAGAACGTTTTGATTACATCCTCTTTGTAGCGTTGTTGTGTGACCATACGATTACCATTACGGAACATCCCCCTAAAGTCATTTAAGGAACGTTATAATATGACCAACTTAAAACCATATGAGAACGCTCTGATTATGTCCTCTTTGTAACGTTGTTGTGTGACCATAAAATAACCAATATGGAATGTCGCCCTAAAGTCCTATAAGGGAGGTTATTTTATGACCAACTTAGACCCATATTAGAATGCTCTCATTAAGTTAGTCACAAAACGTTCTCATATGGTCAACAGAGAATCATATGGGTAACGTCCTTATTATGTCCCCTTTGTAATGTTGCTATGTGACCATAAAATAACCAATATGGAATGTTCCTCTAAAGTCACATAAAGAACGTCATTGTATGACCAACTTAGACCCATATGAGAACGTTTTGATTACATCCTCTTTGTAACATTGTTGTGTGACCATAAGATTACCATTATGGAACGTCCCCCTAAAGTCATTCAAAGGAGAACTCCGGCAAACAATGAACCTTTGGTCTAATAAAACATCGATACCTAGTTAATCGTTCTCTGAGATTTGTTTTCATGATAATCGAATGTAAAGAGTTTTATCTCTAAAAACTGTTTAGCGTATAATGCTAGCACTGGGGGCATTGACTAAGTAAAAAGAAATCGCTAGTTTATACCACTAACAATGCTCAAAATAGCCCCACACTAACACAGTAATATAATGAGTGTCTATACATGCAAAACGAAGCATTGAGAACTTTGTAAGTGTACAGACCGTTTAATAAGAAGATGCGTTATTAAAGACAGTTTACTTCATGTATACAGACAGGAGCCATCTTAGAATATAGTCTCGATAAGTAAAACCACGAACGTCGTGCTGAGTGATCTGAACTGTATGAAGTTCAGCGAACTTCTGAACTGTATGAACTGCGTTCGGGTATTCGACTTATCGAGACTATATTCTAAGATGGCTTCCGTCTGTATACATGAAGTAAACTGTCTTTAATAACGTATCTTCTCTTTAAACGGTCTGTACTCTTACAAAGTTCTCAATGCTTCGTTTTGCATGTATAGACACTCATTATGTTATTGCGTTAGTGTGGGGCTATTTTGAGCCTTGTTAGTGGTATAAACTAGCGATTTCTTTTTACTGAGTCAATGCCCCCAGTGCTAGCATTATACGTGAAACAGTTTTTATAGATAAAACTCTTTACATTCGATTATCATGAAAACAAAACTCAGAGAACGATTGACTAGGTACCGATGTTTTATTAGACCAAAGGTTCATTGTTTGCCAGAGTTCTCCTTTAAGGAACGTTGAACTGCAGCACTTTCATTACCAAAAGAGGACGTTTCAGGAACGTCCCTGATGTTCTGTAAAGGTTTGGAATATTCGTCACCTTTTAGAGAACTTTTAAGAAACGTTACCTATGGTCGCGGGAACGTCACCTTCTACCTGGGATAGCCTTTTTTGTTACAGTTTTTAGTTTAACGTGGTCTAAAGCTAAATTTAAAGACTCAGATGTTCTGGCTTTTATTTATTTTATTTTATATTCTACAGGAAAGTTGTATGTCAAGTCCTAAGCTGCTCCCAATAACCAAGCACAAGCTGCCAAGATAATATGCTGGACATGTTGCTTGCAAATAAATACACAGGTGTAAATTAAGGATACATTGTCTTCTCTACTTTATTCTCCTTATACTATATACTATTATAATATGTCTTCTCTATTAAGGATACATTGTCTTCTCATTAATACTTAATGTACATTGTTGTTAAATATAGTTAAATAATAATGCTACATGATAAATAGAAGGCTTCAAATAGACCCTGTAATCGGTGATCGGTATCGGGTGATACAGCTTCCAGTAATCGGTGATCGGCCCAAAAAATCCTGATCGGAGCACCCCTAATAACAGATGTCTTATGTGACCGAACATTAAAAAGAGTAAAGCATAAAGAATTGTCGGTAACACTTTACAATAAGGTTCGTTAGTTAACATTAGTTAACTACATTAGTTAATATGAACTAATAATGAATAGCACATATACAGCATTTGTTAACCTTTGTTAATGTTATTCTCAACATTTACTAATACTTGATTAAAATCTTGTTAACATTAGTTAATGCACTGTGAACTAACATGAACAAACAATGAACAGCTGTATTTTCATGAACTAACATTAACTAAGATGAACAAATGCAGAAACAAATGTATTGCTCATGGTAAGTGCATGTTAGTAAATACATTAACTAATGTTAACTAATGAACCTTATTGTAAAGTGTTACCGAATTGTCCCTACACTACACGATTATAAAGCAAAGCTCAAAACATATCTATTTTCTCTAGATTTTAATCCTAGCTTATTTGTGTAGTATTTTGTTTGTAATCTGTTATTTTGTTAAGTTTGTTAGGGGTTTTTTTTGTTTTTGTTTTACATATTGTACAGCACCTCGGTCAACAAACTTTGTTTTAATGGTGATATATAAATAAAGTTGCCATTGAATCTTACCTAAAATCATCCTGAAAAAAATGTCTCCTGAAGCAGTAAAGCAGTTAACATGCTTCACTAAAACTATGAGGTAAAGAAAGTCAGATGGTCTCGTGTGCAGAACATCAGGGAGGGACAAATAAAATGCCTGACAATAAAGACAAACAAAACAGTATCTACAGTTAGATTAGTGACTGACCGTGTACTAAAACAAATTCATTCAGTGTTCTTGAATTACTTTAATAATTTAATCACTGCAAAAATGTCCTTCACCCTCATATACTCAAACCTATACTGTATGTCTCATAATGTTTAACTTATGTTACATACTAAAAGAAGGATTAAAGAATCAAAAGATAAGACTGCCATTAAAGAATCAAAAGATAGGAAAGACATTTTGTAATATTATGATAGCATAACATTATATAAAAAATGTGCAAATGTGTGTGTGTAAAATGTTACATTAAGGACAACACAAATACATGTAATAAATGAAACTCACAGGAATAACATATCCCCCCACAGTAAAATAAATTAAATTAGTAAAGCACATACCTTCTTGTTCAGGATTCAAAAAAGTATATAATGATATATGTAATATTATTCATCATATTATGAAAGTCTAAACTAGACTAGAAGATAAACCATGGACAATTTTGGTTTTGTCCCTCTGAATAAAAAAAACAACACAAATCCCTGACACATTCACAGTCTGTCACAAAAACTATGTTCTCATGATTCCAATTATGATGTAAGTTGGGGATGTTCACATAGAGCGAGGAGGGAGTGACCATGTGCAGACTTTAGTAGAACATTTGTAGTAAATCTAGAAGTAGAGTGTCTTTCATCACTATATCTATTCTAAAATATTAATTAATTTTTTTCACATACTTTTCACAATATAAATTAATACAAAAAATCTGATATTAACCCGTTTAATCGCACATTTTTCTTGCAGTTTGAGTACATGCATTTTACTCCTTAGGCTTAGACCTCCCTAACACACAAACTTTATGCCCTATTCGATTGTATGTTGGTTGAGTAAGTGAAATATAAGGTTTTATTCTGTCACAATAGTGACCGATGGGAAACAGCATTGTCAGAATTCACACAAATTCTTCATTTAGACCTATTCACCCATTTAAAACTTAACAAAAAGGGTAAACATTGTCTGACACAGTTTCATAAACGACAAAATAACATTCCTATGCAGCATTATGGCAGAAATAATCAAATAAAATGATGACAAAATAAATTATTAGAAATTGGAAGGACATTTTTATATTAAATGAACAGAAGAACGAACGGACGGACAGATAGATAGCCTAGATAGATAAATAAACCACAACCATATTGTCATTAAAGCGTTTCAATCACAAATAATGTCCTAACTAGTTTTGATTTGGTATTGATTTTGAAGTGCTACCTATTGCAATACCCTATTGGGTAACACTTTATTTTACGGTGTCCTTGATACAGAGTAATTACTTAGTTAATTACTTTGTAACAAATGTTGTAATTACATGTAACAAAATGTAATTAACATGTAACTAAGTTATGGTACAGCCTGTACTTACAGATTGTAATTTCATGGACCGGTATGGCTATGTTGACCCCTGGAGGCTCTTATACCCCTCTACTAGACAATATTCTTTCTTCTCACATGTGCACCGTACATACTCGCGTATAGATTACATAATAATAGACAGGGCATTTGTCCCATCAATTTCCTCCATCCAGTGTTCACCGTTAACGGTATCAGACCACTCAACTGTTATTCTGGACCTCCATTTTGACCACAAGCCAAAGGGATTCAAATTTTGGCGCTTAGATCTCTCTCTTGTTAACTGAGGCGGACTTTTGCAAGTACCTATCAGAAACTATTAAACTTTTCTTAGACACCAATCAGAACGATGAGACTTCACCTTCCCTCCTCTGGGAAACCCTTAAGGCTTTTGTTAGAGGCAAAATTATATCATTTACATCTTATGCAAATAGAGCTCGTAAAGCTCGAACAAGTAGAACTAGAAAAAGCTATCGCGGACTTGGACATTTCACTTTCTACCAACGAATCACCTGACTTGCATAAAGAAAGGATGATACTTCATACTGAGCTCGACCTTCTCTTGACAAAGAACGCTGAACAAAATCTCCTTCGTGCACGGGGATATATGTACGAACATGGGGACAAAGCCAGTCGCCACTTGGCCCACCAACTGAAGGCCAAGATGGCCTCAAATCAAATTACACAGATAAAAGACGAAATGGGCTCCATTACATCTGACCCAGAAATGATTAATGATATTTTTAGGAAGTTCTACTCCCAGTTATACAAGTCATAAAGACAAAAAAATTATCTTCATGATTAAGGGACGCAGTGTAACTAGCAGGGCTCCCCGTCACGTCATGTCACAACTATCTTTACAGAGTTAATTCTGTATTTTAATAAAATTAATCATGCCATGAAAGAAAGCAGGAGATGCATTTGTGGGAATAATCTGGGCAATAAACATGTAGGCCTATACTTGTTTCAGGTGGACATATCTCCAGTTACTCAGAGCTAGCTTCTTGTTGATAATTATCAAGTCTCTCTCTGAGGAAATGCTGATGCAAAACAAACAATCCAAAGTCCCCAAAACTATGTCATATAGGCCTAAAGTTGTAACCCTGTTGCCTTAATTGTGGATTTTTTTCTTAGAAAAAATTATGTATTCTTTGCTCATTGTTTCTAATGCAGATAAGTGTTCTACTCTGTATTATTTACTGCTGTAAAAAAATTATAATAAAATACGCAGCACTTTTATTATATACAGGATTGTTTATATCTGACCTATTGAACTCATTTCTGGTCAAAGGGTGCTTGATCGTTAGGTTGCTATACAGTAGGTGGACAACCAGAATGTTCTTTACCGGGTAGATTTATTTTTTTTATTTAAAAATAAACCAGCCGTATTTCAAAGTCGGTTGCGAAATGACCACCAGGTGGCGCAAAGGGCCATTTGGCGAAAGCAAAACGTAATTATGTAAAAGTAGCCTACATTTTAAATAGAATAGCTTTAGAAGGGCGGGTTTACTGCAATTTCACTTTTTTTATTTTAAATAGTGTGTAATGTTGCTGTTGGTGCATGAACAGTATCTGCAAAGTTGCAGCGCTGAAAGTTTAGTGTAAGCAGAGATATTGTCTTTTAAAAATCAGGAAGTATAATTGCCTACAAAAACGACTCGTTTTGGACTACAGCTGGGTTATGGTACATCACTAACCTACACATTTGCATCAACCACTCCCTCCGGAATATGCAGGAAAGCCCATGATCATATTTCAGCAGCTCCTCGTCGAGTGTGTTGTTCACGCAGATGTCAGGTCTTCTGTGTTCGAACTTCCCACGGACGCTGTACTTCGACAACAATGGATACAATTTATGTTTGATTATGTTCCTGAAAGTGACGATCGTAATCTAGCTCTCTGTGCTGCGCATTTTACGGAAGACAGCTTCCAGAATCTCCACGAGTTCAAAATTCAACAAGAAACTGTTACTAAACATGAAGCAGATCCAACTTTAAAACAAGAGGCAGACACAACCGGACACAACCTGTAAGTAGGCTAAGACTTAATCATTTTAAATGTATTTGCATGTATAACTCCAGACGTAGCGTTGTGTTTTATTATTTTTAAAATGCCAGCGCTGGCTTTATAGGCTTTATGGGCTAGCAGTTATGCTATTTTGTGTCAACGACAAACACGTACAAACATTATGGACCTGCATTTTGTATAAGTACTAATGTTGTAAACGTATTTTTCATGTTAAATATGTTTTATGACGTTATTTTCGATTTGATCAAGAACGTAAACCTGCCAACGCTGTTTGAGTATAACATTAGTAGCCAGCCAGTTGCTATTGTTGCCAGTCAGATGCTATTATGTTAAACAAATGTGCATAAAGTTAAAAAATATAGCAAATTATCATTCAGAAACCTTTATTAAGAGCCGTGTGTGGTGAGGTTCTGTTTGACTCTCTTCATCGCGGCTTTCTCGTTCTGATTCTGCCTCAAACTGATACTGCAGTCTCGACATATATTTACTTCTGGACCGGAGCTCGCGTCTCCCGTAAAGCTAATGGGCGTTAACCTTCCAGACAACGTGAGCGACAGTTTAGCCAATCACAACACACCAGCCCAAACGAACCAATCTGAGCCCACAACGTCATTCTGAGGGAGTGTTTTCATAGAATCAGGAAGTGAACCGGTCGTTCAGGGGACAGAGGAGAGCGCGGCTGACAATAAAGGTGAAATTTATGAAAAATAACACTTTTAAAAAAAGAAAAACCACGGATACATGCTATATTGCACCCCATAAACACAATCATGCAAAGAAAAAAAGCAGTAAACCCCACCTTTAAGGCCTGATAGGCCTATCTCGCATTCAGCGAAAATAAATTGGGTGCTTTCAATGACGCTATTGAGGAATGAGAGACTGAAGAGCGCTTCTCTCTCGCGTGCGCACACTGACTGCTGAACACCCGAACTTCTGGGCTTTTCTCAGTGAGAAAAAGTTGTGGTCGAGTGGTAGAACATTGATTCAATCATTTTGATGGCACTGTTTCAAACCCCGCATAAACCTAAAATTACCTTACATTTCCATTTTACATTAAGGAACAAATCTCTTATAACAGATTAACTGAATTTACATCTTCAAAAGCAGTTATGTTAAAAAAAGAAAATATAAAAAAAAAAAAAACTACGCTAAGCAAGTTGCGATTTGCCGGTGGGGTATTTCCCCCTCCATAGTAGCCTAATCAATGCTATAATTAGCTTCAATAGACAATATCCAATATGTGTATATATTTTTTTTTAACCTATGCAACACGCACGTTTAAACAACAAATAGCCTAATAAAATTTGAACCAGCGCTTCTGCTCTTGTATTGAGACATGCATGTTTCAGTGGCCTTAATACATTGTTCGACAACACTTGAATTTATTTATTTTTCTCATAACCGCTAAAATAAAATCATCTTTTAAAACTGTAAAGGTCTCCTTTTTCATGTGATGTAAAGTAGCCCAGCCTACATTCACAATAGGCTAACGACAAAACGTTTTCTGAGCAAACACAGGCTTTTTTTGGGCTCCTCCTTGAATGTGAGTAAAGATGTGGTCGAATGGTAGAACATTGGCCTATGAATCTACCATTGCAAAGACATGGGATTCGAAGTCCGATCAAACATGGACTATTGTAGTTATATTTTATTTAGGCTATTAATGCAGAAAGATTTGTTCTTAAACTCTGTTAGGCCTAGGCTACACCATTTAGTTTTTTTGCTTATATTTATAATATAAAATTACCATGCAGTTCCATTTTACAAGGAACAAATCTCTTCCAGCAGATTGACTGAATTTACATCTTCAAAAGCAGTTATGTAAAAAAATAATATATATATATATATATATATATATATATATATATATATATATATATATTATTTATTTGTTTGTTTTTAAATAGGCTACCTATGCAACATGCACGTTTAAACAACAAGTAATAAAATCTGAACCAGCGCTTCTGCTCCTGTATTGAGAGATAACATGTCAGTTTCAGTGGCCTTAATACATTGATTCGCGGCTTTTTAAAATGTCACGAAGTACAGCTAAGATTATAACAAACAAACACAGGTTTTTAACGCATATTCAAGTGTTTGTGTGAAGCGTGCACTGCATGTCACTAAGCCGCGGCCACAAACGTTCATATCAACACTGGAACAATTTAAAGCATTTCTGGTCATAAAATACATTATAAATTATAATGTATTTTATGACCAGAAATGCTAGATTATTTTAAATGTTTATTTTTGCAGCGGTAGGCATTTCGGCACGTTTAAACCATAGACTTAAACACAAATGCAGTAACATGGTTTAGTAGCCTAACTGCAAGCCCTGAAAATGTTTTAATTTTGTGATCATTTGGTTTAATTTAATACATATACTAACAAATTAGAAAAACACAAAGTAAAAGACAATTTTCTAAATTATAGAAAAACTGGGCACACAGCCTAATGTTGAAAGTGTGCCTACTTAAATTTGATGGAATAATAGAGGCCTTTTTTTACTTCACATTTATTTCATTTGAATTTACTTTTTTCTGCATTGTGATTATGAATTCGTTTAGCTACATTACAGTCGGCAACGCGTCATAGTTGGGGGCGTGGTCGGCGTGGGGAAAGCAGCGCGACCATCGTATGTATTTGAATGACAAAAATGTCATATTGCGAGTCATTTGCGCCTGCCGACCGGCAACGGTACATTGCAAAATGAACTGTAATAGGTTATGATGGCCCTTATTTAATTAAAAACTGGGTCAATGACCCAACCAAATGGCCGGAGGTGTCGTTTCCAGACTATTGTTATCTGGTTGAATCTCCAGGTAAGACAGCGGTAGCTACCGGTAACATAAGCCTATAACTCAATCAACTTGCGTATGAGTTACTATAAGTCCATAAAACCTTGTCACTTAACTCCGCTATCATCGAGTCCATAATTACATCATCAATCACAGTTTGGTATGGTAGCACAGACAGTCAAACAAAGAAAAAACTACAGCAGATTGTCAACAAAGCCTCCAAGATCATAGGAAAACCACTGCCCTCAGTCGATTCCATCTATACACATCGGATTGTAAGAGCAAAGAAATCATCTCTGACCCCTCACATCCCGCTCATCACCTCTTCCAGCTCCTTCCCTCAGGGAGGCGCTACAGGTCTCTCCATGCTAAGACCAAACGTTTTACAAACAGCTTTTTCCCCACAGCCATCAGGATTCTGAATTCCTCACTTTAGTTTAGCTAAGTTGTCTTCTCATGCACTACAATGGCCAATTACCCACTGTATCTTGTATTGTTGTATGTTGTGAAGTATGTTTTTGTGTGTGTGTGTGTGTGTGTGTCTGTGTGTGTGTGTGTGTGTGTGTGTGTGTGTGTGTGTGTGTGTGTGTGTGTGTGTGTGTGTGCGTGTGCGTGTGTGTGTGCGTGTGCTGTGTGTGCTGTGCTGTGCGTGCTGCGTGTGTGCTGTGCTGTGCGCCTGCTGCGTGCGTGCGTGTGTGTGTGTCCAACAGACGGTACTAAAACAAATTCCATCCGGCATTGTTGCGTGTGGCTAAATAAACAATCTAATATTATAAATTGAAGTTCTACATCCTTTCTTACATACATACAGAACCGGATAGCAGGATAAAATGGCAAAATTAATCATAATTTATTAGATTACTGTGTGAGTAGATCCCTGTGTGGTATAGTAGTGGGTGTTAAACTCGTATTAGACAGTGGGACATATTTGTCTGACGTTACATCCCTTACGAAAAAGAACTATAGTAATCCTATGGCTATTATTAGTATTCTATAATAGCCTAGTGTATAATACTTCTGTGATGTTCTTTAGGCCTAATACCTCTACTTCTAGGCTATGTCCCAAAATACTATAGTATTCCTATAGGATTAAAATTGTTACTATAATATTTTGTCCTAAAATACTACAAGATTCCTAGTTGTTTTTCATAAGGGATGTCTCATTCACATTAGCGTTATCAGCTGAAGGTTATCAGACTGCAGTCTGTAGAATTCAGATAACGTTAACTGGCAGCAAAGTCCCTCTGCAACTTCGTAGCTACTACTACTGATCACCGTTTTACAAAAGGTCAAAGGATTAATAGTTTGGAGTGAAGCATACGTACAATTGGTAAGTGGGGATAGAACAGAACAAGGAGTTGATGTTTTGATCCGGTATTTTTTAAGCTGCCTGAGGAAAGTAAAGTCTTTGTTGAGCTTTTGCGATGATGTGTTTAATGTTAGCTGTCCACTTCAGGTTATTACTGATGTGTGTTCCTAGGAATTTAAATTTGTTAGCTTATTGGTGGCACAGAAAATGACACAACAACTCTTCGGCATGATTGTCGTATGTATTTCAATGAGCGCCAAGGCACGGGCTAAATTCACATCACGTGATGGGGCGTTCCGGGGCGTTCCCAGACCAACCGACTGTATCTATGGGCGGCATGGTTTGAAATGTGCTGGGATGAGACGGAAGGGCATTTCAAAAGTGCTGGGTACAATGCATAACCTGGCCCTAGCCAGATGAATATCGCTCCACCTAGCTCCACTCACATCCATCTGGAACCTCTCCCATTGAGAGTGATTTCTCCAAGCAATTTTATGGCCTAGCCAATCAGGACTGCAGGGCGGGAGTATCACAGATGTGACGTAGTGGAGAAGCGACCGGATTTCCCATGACTCCCTCTGAGGCTGACGCCTGGTTGGATGAAGGGCGGT
>JAQIUQ010004083.1:0-39358 GCA_030378365.1 Hybognathus amarus | reverse complement strand
AATATCCCTCTTGCATAAAGGGAAATATAGTCAGTGCTATATTTTATAAATGCACAGATTGTCACAAGTTAAACCCAATAACCTGTAAATGCATTAATTCAGCAAAACTCAAATACAATATCAAAGTCACTTTCCAATATATTTTGTGGGCCCACACACACCTTAATGCAATCTAAAGCCGGCAAACAAAATGATTATGAACTAAAATACCGTAGCAGGCCTGATGCGATGCTTGTGTCCGTTGTGGCCCAAAACTCAATGGCCGCTTCACTCGTCAGCGAGCAAACAAAATAAAGGAAAAATACCTCGAGTTAATGTTTCTGTCCCGTCTGTCCGTAATCAGTAATCCCTCGAACAGGCTCAGCATCCGATCAGCATTTCCACACGAACTCCGTCTGGTTTCTCTTTTCTCTTCCACGTCTCCAGCAAACTCACGAGAGAGATCCCAGTGCTCCAAACTCCGTCTGAGTGTCTTCCCTGTCTTCAGGTCGAACACAGCAGATAAACCCCTCAAAATGTTCAACGGAGGGACTCAAACTTTAACTAAGAAATGTCCTTCACTTGTAATGTCCAGACTTAGCGTTTTAGCCGTAGCACGAACGTAAACAGTCTCTGAACTTCGTGTAGAAATTCCTCCTGCTTCACAATATCAGCTTGTCACTCTTCTCACTGATTGTTGTGCAAACAATTGTACACTACTAACTCTCAAATACCTCAGAACATCTCTGTGTCACGCTCACTCGTGTGCTCACTCTCGCGTACTTTTTCTCTCCACCAACGTTCGCGCTCACTCCACCCACCTCCTCTTAACCCCATAAATGCTGGTTTAGACAGTTTTCAGAAATACATTATCTCTTGACTAAAACAATAAACAACTTTAAAACTGCTTTTAACATTTTTAACTGCTTTTAACATTATCATTCATATAAAGTTTCTTTTTGAATGTTTTTCAACCTTTTTAAATCACACTACTTATATGCTCTAATTACTAGATGATAGACCTACAACTAACATCACTTATAACTTTATGCATTTTTAACCTGGGTTACATTAGTTATTGTTTTTTTTTAATGCAAACTCCACGACCCACTCTTTTGGAAGCAACTCCATATTTTGTTCATATCACACCATTTACTTGACGTATATTTGACATGGAAATGTATGGCAAGCTGTTTTAGCGTACATTGTACCTAGCTTTCCTCGTCGTAATTACATTTTCAACAATTCAATTATTACTAACAATTACAATAAGAGAGCTCTCTAATTGTATTTTTATATTTTGTAATTAAAAATGAATGGAAGTCTATGGAGACACACTGTGAATAGTAAGAATTCATTTGTAGAGCTCTCTAATTGTATTTTTACTAGTAAAAATGTAACTACGACGAGTAAGGCTGGGTACAACTTAAGCTAAATCAGCTTGCCATGAAAAAAGAAATGTTGCTGTAACGACATATCTTCATGAAAGTTAAGAAGGCTTTTTATATATAAAACACACTGAGTGCAGTCGTACAGCTTTTCTCCATTTTTTATCTCCAATTTTATTTTATTTTTCTTGTGGCATTTCACAGCAACACTAGTTAATTAATGAACCAACAATACATTTACTTTATGTGAATCTAACAAAAACATTTGCTCACTGTGACACAGAACAATGCTTTCTAATATGAGTGAGTAGATTACTTGATTGGGTGAAACTCTTCCCACACTGAGTACAGTCGTACGGCTTCTCTCCAGTGTGAACTCGCTCATGTGATTTCAGGTGTCCAGACTGATTGAAACTCTTGTCACAATATGAGCACTTGTAAGGTTTTTCTCCAGTATGAATTCTTTGGTGCAGTTTCAGTTGACTAGATGTAGTAAAGCTCTTCCCACAGTCAAAGCACATGTAATCTCTCACTTCATTATGTGTTTTTTGGTGCTGTTTAAAACTGAACAGACGTGAAAAACTGTTTCCACAGAGAGAACACACATAAGGCTTCTCATCTGAATGAACTTTCAGGTGTAATTTTAGTTGTGATGATGAAATAAACTCTTTACCACACTGATCACAGTTAAATGGCTTTTCTCCAGAGTGAATGTGCAGATGATAACTGAGACCTGAGTCATGAGTAAAACTCTTTCCACACTGAGTGCATGTATACGGTTTCTCTCCAGTATGAATTCTCATGTGTGTGTTAAGGTTTCCTTTCCGTGTGAAACTCTTTCCACACTGAGTGCAGGTGTGCGTCTTTTTGGCTTTTGTTCTTTGAATTGTAAAGTTATGATGTTCCTCCTTCACTTCATTCAGTTCTTGTCTTTCCTCTTTCACTCTCACCTGGTCTAAAACACACAGAAATGTTAGAATCAGTTCAAGTGAAAAAAATGTTTGACATCTCATCTGCTATGTACAAGCTTATGATCATTTTATGTATTTCTCTATCATTTATCATCCATATACTGCTTATTAATCCACATCTACCAAAACATCAACAATAAACAATCAAGAATGGAAACCAACCTGTTTGTTCCTCAGTATCTTCATATTTTATTCTGGATGGTTCTGGATCACTCATGTCTTCAATCTCCTCTTTAATAAACTCCATCTTTAACAGTCACACAGATTTCAGCTGCTACTCCTAGAGTTTGTCCTTCTCTTGTAGGATGATGGGAATATTCCCAGTATTTATTGGTGAATTGTTGTGGGAGGGGCTTCACTGCAGGTGTGAACTGTGATCACTGTGTTTTTATCCAATCTGCATTTAAAAAGTACAGGGCCATCATGTTAAACTGAGCAGATGAAAAACCTCTTTGTCTCCAACAGTTCCCTGTTTTCAGCTCATTCATTATAGTGATGTCTGAGATCTTCAATAAATTGACACATTAAATTGTTTTATTGGAGTCAACAGGCTGAAACAAACTACAGCATCACCTTTAACTCTTTCACATCCATCTAGTCTGAAATATTAAAGCATATTAAGTTGTTAGAATGAGTTCAAGGAGGATTGAAGAGCCAATTGTATACATCAATAATATGTATAATATTATGGTTTGCTTAGTTGCATACTACACTATATTGTCTGTTTTTACCGTTTCAGCTGTTTTAAAGAGTTCCAAAAAATACATTTCTTTGTCAGAGACAGCTCAAGTAAAAACTGCCATAGCAAAAAACGTCTTGTTTACATATGGTAACCCTCGTTCCCTGAGGGAGGGAACGGAGACGTAGGTCGAACTGACCTATAGGAATCTCGCTAGAGAGCCAATTTACTTCGAGTGAATCTAAAACAAGCCAATGCACATTGGCGTGCAATCATTTGCAACAGCTGCGCGTCCTCGCCAGCGCGGGTATATAACGAGCGGCTGTATGATTGCACTTCAGTTTTTTGCTGAGGAGCCAAACTTGGGAAGCTGGCCCCCGCGGGCAGCAGCAGATGTGGCGACGGGACCTACGTCTCCGTTCCCTCCCTCAGGGAATGAGGGTTATATGTAACCGAGACGTTCCCTATCGGTCAGTCACTACAACGTAGGTCAGACTGAGCTATAGGAATCCCTACCACAGTCGCTGCACCCCATCCAGCGCCCCATGCAAGCCTCTGCACCTTCTTGCCTGGAAGGATGATAGGAGGAGGGTTACACAGAGAGTGTCTGTCACTGTTGTTCCTTTATAACCCATACAGTGAGACTTGGATAACACTGGGAAAGCGTGCCCTTTTTAGAGGGAGGGGAACGCTGCAGAACCCACTTTCTTCAGAGAGTTATGTGGAAAATACATATGGACTAACCCGAAGGGTCGCACATATGGAACCCAGCCCGAGTCCGGCTCTCAAGGATTCAGCGGACAGGGGCCTGGCTCCGGACGCTCCGCCATGTCCGGGCCGAGGGGTGTTGGAGGACTCGACAGGTTTTTCACTCTGGAGCAATAAGGTTGCACAGTAGGGTGCAGCAAGCCGACAGAGCCGGGCCTCTCAGTGCTTCTAGCCGTTTAGGGTGAGAACACGGGAGGAGACCGGCTCTACACGTATAGGCTATAGTATCTAGCGAACGTGTTAGGTGTGCCCAGCCCGCAGCTCTACAGATATCTGTTAGCGAGGCGCCACGAGCCAGCGCCCAGGAGGATGCAATGCCTCTTGTGGAGTGTGCATGCAACCTGAGTGGGCAGGGCATGCCTTGAGCTTGGTAAGCCAAGGCGATGGCATTCACTATCCAGTGGGCCATCCTCTGCTTGGAGACAGCCTTTCCCTTCTGCTGGCCTCCGTAACAGACAAAGAGCTGGTCTGAGGTCCTTATGCTTTGAGTTCTGTCCACGTACATACGCAGAGCGCTAACGAGACAGAGCAAAGCCAGGGCTGGGTCTGCCTTCTCCAAGGGCAGCGCTTGCAGGTTCACTATTCTCCCGGGAGCACAGCTCGTGATAGCTCGTCGGCCACGCGGTTGAGCACGCTGGGGACATACATGGCTCGAAGCGACCTCAGATGCTTCTGACTCCAGAGGAGGAGATGGCGGGCGAGTTACGACATGCGACGGGAGCGTAGACCACCTTGCCGGTTGATATACGCAATGGTCGCAGTGTTGTCCGTACGGACCAGCACATCCCTGCCCTGCAGCGGCCTTTTCAGACGGCGCAGAGCGAGGTGTACTGCTAGCAACTCGAGGCAGTTGATATGCCAATGCAGATGAGGGTCCATCCACACCCCTGATACTACATGCCCGTTGTACGTGGCACCCCAGCCGGTGGCAGAGGCATCTGTGAATACCACAGCATGCCTGGATACCTGTTCCAAGGGGACTCCTGCCCGAAGGATCGTGACCACGGGCTGAAGGTCTGACGGCAGGCCGGTGTGATCGCCACCCGGTGAGTGCCGTGATGCCACACCCATCTCGGGACTCGGCCGTGAAGCCGTGTGCTGAAGCGGTCTCATATGAAGCAAGCCGAGCGGGGTTACCGCTGCTGCTGCTGCCATATGCCCCAGGAGCCTCTGAAAGAATTTCAGTGGGACCGCCATCCTGCCCTTGAACGTGTTCAAGCAGTCCCAGCACCGACTGAGCGCGCTGCTCTGTGAGGCGCGCTGTTTGTGCAACCGAATCCAACTCCATACAGAGAAAAAAGATCCTCTGCATGGGGGCGAGTTTGCTCTTCTCCCAGTTGACCCGAAGACCCAACTGGCTGAGCACAAGGTCCCTGTGATCGCATAACTGATCTCGAGAGTGTGCTAGTATGAGCCAGTCATTGAGATAGTTGAGGATGCAAGCACCCTGTTCTCTCCCCCTCCACAACTTTCGTGAAGACATGGGGGGACAGGGACAGCCCGAAGGGTAGGACCTTGTACTAGATATGCCCCACCCTTCGAACGCAAAGCGCAGAAACGGCCTGTGTCGAGGGAGAATCGAAGACATGAAAGTATGCGTCCTTCAGGTCGCATCGCTGCAAACCAATCTCCGGGGACGGATGCATTCGAAGATGGCGTTGGTGCGTGAGCATTTTGAACGGTAGGCTTGTGGAGGCTCCGAGCTGAGCCTGATGGTCCGGATGAGCCAGCGAGCGCTAACCAGGCTCTTAATCCTGTATTTGTGGACAAATGTGGGCACAAAGGATCCCAATTTTTATTTATTATAAATATTATATCACTTTCTTCGATAAAGTTTTGTCTATCCATTTTATTGTGTTTTCTTTTATTTTGGGGGTATTTTTGATTTTATTTACTTCAAAAAGTACCATATTTTCTATGTAAATTATTTCTATGTAAATGTATTACTATGTTGTTTTATTTCTTTTAACTACATTAAAATATATATTCCAGTAAGTTCTTAAGAGCTAAAACCTAAAGATGAAGTGACTTTGCTGTCACCTGGTGTCTTATTTTGCATTATTTAGAATGCTCTAAATTACAGTTTTTCCCATTCTCTTCTACTGGTGCTCATTTTTGACCCAAATACAAGATTAGGAGGGTTTTTTCACCCACTTAATATTGTAAAATTGAGTCAAAAAATGTTTGTGTGTTCAGGAGGCAAACTTAGGAAAGTAGCCAAGTCTTGTACCGCTCAGATCAAGGGAAGTATTTTTTTTAAATAAATGAAAACTATTTGTGCCCACATTTGTCCATAATACGGTTTTAGGGTTAAAGAACAGTATGTACAAAATATGATAGTTCTAATAAGATGTTTTATATACTACCTTTTGTAGTAGTATGAGGAAGACAATTTCTTCTAGAAGTGTAAGCAGGAAGTGAACTGATCTGGTCATGTGACCTTTCCCACCAGTCACATGACATTAATTGATTTGAATCAAGACAAACTATTTTGTCATTTAATAGTTGAATTTCTTGCCCAAAGTCAATAAAAACATTTTTGTAACCAGTGGGATTAAACGGTTAGCCATATCTGTGACATGTCTATTAGATTTCAGTGATTGTTAGGAATTAATGTGTCTTTTGACATGCATCCTTCAGCAGAAAGGTGTGTGTGTGCAATGGGTTTCAGCTGTTGCATTCCTTGTGTCAAGCCACTCTTGAACAAGACAGCTTAAGAATCGTCAGACCTGGGCTAAAGCCAAAAAGGACAGGTCTGCTGCTGAGTGGTCCATAGTTATGTCTCTCTGATGAAATTTTGTCATTGTAAATTTTGCATTTCCTTTGGAAATCAAGGTCCCAGAGTCTGGAGGAAGAGAGAAGCACAGAATCCACGTTGCTTAAAGTCCAGTGTAAAGTTTCCACAGTCAGTGATGGTGTGGGGTGCCATGTCATCTTCTGGTGTTGGTCCACTGTGTTTTCTGAGGTCCAAGGTCAACGCAGCCATCAACCTGGAAGTTTTAGATAACTTCATGCTTTCTGCTGCTGACCAACCTGATGGAAATGCAGATTTCATTTACTAACAGAACTAACAGGACTCCAAAGCTACCAATACCTGGTTTATGGACCATGATATCCCTGTTCTTAATTGGCCAGCAAACTCGCCGGACTCGTAACCCTATACAAAATCCTATCCTGAAGGCCAGGCCACTATCATTTTTTTTTTGTATTGGTCTTAAGTAATATTCTTGTTTTTAGAGATACTGAATTTGGGTTTTCATTAGTTGTCAGTTTTAATCATTACAATGAAAGGAAATGCATTTTAAATATATCAGTCTGTGTTTAATGAATGAATATAATATACTATGCAAGTCTCACTTTTTGAATGGAATTACTGAAATAATTCAACTTTTTGATGATATTCTAATTAAATTACCAGCACCTGTATTGTTAGATACCAATCATAAGAGCTGTGAAAAATAAGCAATTCATCTAGGAATATAAATGCACTTCAATCATATTATTGAGCAGTTGTCATTCACATTTTAACTTAACAAGAGGATGACAAAACTAATCTCTGATCACAGATTCCACTTTTTATTTATTTATTTTTTATTTATTGTTTCCTGCCCGCATGGAAGTGAAAAGAGCAAAGACAAGAACTTAAGTTAAAGGTGATGATGCAGTTTATTTCAGCCTGTTCACACCAATAATCTTAATGTGGCAATTTACAGAAGATCTCAGACATCACTATAATGAATGAGCTGAAAACAGGGAACTTTTGGAGACAAAGAGGTTTTTCAGCTGCTCAGTTTAACATGATGGCCCTGTACTTTTTAAATTCAGATTGGATAAAAACACAGTGATCACAGTTCACACCTGCAGTGAAGCCCCTCCCACAACAATTCACCAATAAATACTGGGAATATTCCCATCATCCTACAAGAGAAGGACAAACTCCAGGAGTAGCAGCTGAAATCTGTGTGACTGTTAAAGATGGAGTTTATTAAAGAGGAGATTGAAGACATGACTGATCCAGAACCATCCAGAATAAAACATGAAGATACTGAGCAACAAACAGGTTGGTGTTCATTCTTGATTCTTCACTGTTGATGCTTTGGTAGATGTGGATTAACATGAATGTATTAATGATAGAGAAATACATTTAAAATGCTCATAACCTTTATAGCATTTGTCAAACATATGTTTACTATATTAACAAGTGAATGACAGAACAAAAAGTGAAAGATCTGATCTCTGTTGTTTTCTGCTATTAAATAAGGGTTCACTTGAACTGATTCTAACTGTATTTCTGTGTATTTTAGACCAGGTGAGAGTGAAAGAGCAAAGACAAGAACTGAATGAAGTGAAGGAGGAACATCATAACTTTACAATTCAAAGAACAAAAGCCAAAAAGCTGCACACCTGCACTCAGTGTGGAAAGAGTTTCACACAGAAAGGAGACCTTAACAAACACATGAGAGTTCACACTGGAGAGAAACCGTATACATGCACTCAGTGTGGAAAGAGTTTCTCAAATAAAGGAAACCTTAACACACACATGAGAATTCACACTGGAGAGAAACCGTATCCATGCACTCAGTGTGGAAAGAGTTTTTCTCATTCATCATGTCTCCGTCATCATCTGCTCATTCACTCTGGAGAAAAGCCATTTAACTGTGATCAGTGTGGAAAAGATTTTATTTCAATCATCACTACTAAAATTACACATGAAAGTTCATTCAGATGAGAAGCCTTATGTGTGTTCTCTCTGTGGAAAGAGTTTTTCATGGCTGAGAGGTGTTAATCTGCACCAGAAAACACACAATGAAGTGAGAGATCATATGTGCTTTGACTGTGGGAAGAGTTTTACTGCAGCTGAGAATCTGAAACGGCACCAAAGAATTCATACTGGAGAAAAACCTTACAAGTGCTCATACTGTGACAAGAGTTTCACTCAGCCTGGACACCTGAAAAACACGAGCCACTTCACACTGGAGAGAAGCCGATAGCTTCTAAAAATATGTCAGACAGACTGATGAATAAAATGAAGGCCGATGCTGATGCTTCATACAGATGTCTTTTGTCGTTTATTTTGTACATCTCTCTCTCTCTCTTTTTCAGTTGACAACATAGACACCGTGAAAACTACAAAAAATGAAAACATATATTCAAAATATGCATTTCTCTAGTCCTTTACAAGTTTCTTGTGCCAATGTCCCACTGATATGAAATCACAACAGAAATATGACGAATCCAATTAACATCATGAAAAAGCACATCACTGAGTGATGTGACATTTGAAGCGAGGCGTCGGAGCTTGTGTCGAGTAAAAAGGGGCGTGCCAGATGAAGCCGCGATTCGAGGCTTGTGTTGTTAACGTGAAAATCACGTGACTGATGACAAACGAGGCCTCGGTTTGTGTGAAAACGTCATCGGTTCGGTCTGAGTGTCGTTTGTTCGAAACTCGCGCCACCTTGTGGGTGTTGTCAGGAGTAGTTGAATCAGTTGAATTAGTGTCAGAGAGTCAGAGTTAGAGAGATGTTTCATCGTCGTTATTGTGCAATATATGTGTTAGGGCTGTATATTATTACATTATTAGGTTAGATTAGTTATAGTTTATTGTTAGTATTAATTATAGCTATATTATAGTATTGTTATTTTATAAGATTATTTGGATTGCTTTGGATTTGGACTGGACTGGTTTTTGATTTGGATTGCCCTTTTGGAATTGTTTGCTTTTTGTGACCTAATCCTTTTTTCTTGTAATGGAGCCAGCAAGAAAGAGCTTATTATTATTTTACTGTCTTGATATAGCTAATAATCCTCACTATATGGCTGTATAATATTAATGTCTAAGCCCGAACACACTTGAAAAAATTATGTTCCTCAATAAAAATAATTTCTAATCCTTCCTTCGGTCCTCTATGTCCCCAGTCCCATAAGCACAACACTGCACAAAAATAGTAACAGTTCAATACACAAAATCACCAGAAACAATTCTAACCTTTACCACACCACACTTTTCTGTTGCACTTTACTTTATTACACTCCCTCCACCATAAGCACTGCACTCAACAGTGTAACTTTTATTGTTCATACTGTCACTATCCAAATCATTTATGAATAATTAATTAACTCTGTGTGTGTGTGTAGAGAGAGAGAGAGACAGCTGTCTATGCAGAAGTAAATTCAGACAGAATATACATATTTTATTTTATTCGCAGGCAATGGACAAATGTCTGTTCGGGTATTTGTATTATTGCAAATTAAAGGTTACAGACATTAACAGTGAGAAGAAAAAAATAAAATAAAACAGAACAGGGTGGGTATACGGACATCATAAGTCTGCTCAGGTCATCGCTTCAGAATTAAATAATTCAGTCTGCTATTTCTTTGCACAGTAGCTAGGTGTCACTAGTGAGCAATATGAATGAAGCTTCGAGTAATGAACCTTTGGGTGAAGCAATGGGCTGCGAGGTCTCAGTGGTTCAGGAAGCCTCATTTTGCCATCACTACACATCACATCATGCACGTAAAATAATATAAAAAAAAATTATGAAACATACAGGTAAATTACACCGTTCGCCTCTCAAACCATGCAGATTAAACAATTATTTTCAGACTACATGTCATTTCTCTGCATCCATGTTCGTTCTGATCCGAAAATGACGCGCAACCGCTCCAAAACCGAAACCGGGTCATGTGACATCACGTTTTCTACGTAAATCCTCCTTAAAGAACCCATAACTTTAAACACCTCAAAGGCATTTTACATATATTTTAAATATCTGCTTCTGAATATCACAAATGTTTTTCAAATTAACTCAAATTTACATTAATTTATAACAAACAAAAAAACAAATACACATCTCAACAAAATACATGTCCATATAGTTACAATCTTTTTATAAAACCTTTTTTGTGTTAACCTTTTTTTAAGTTTAGTAGGTAACATAAAAGACACTCCTTTAAAACAAATCTTTAATATTATTGACTTGGTGAATTGATTTCATTGTGTATTAGGCTTTTCCAACACCAATTCTGTGTATGTGATCATTTTGGTCACTATATTCATGAAATGAAAATAATTTTCATAATGATCAACTAAAATCAACTTTAATTATGTGTTTTTACAGTAGCCTATAATATGCAAAGTACAATTTTCTATTTTCTAAATAATCTCTGATTCTGTCGTTTTCTCTGACATTTTAAGAGTGACATTAAAAAAGCTATAGGTCTTTAACAGTTAGTTGTTAATATGAGAGCTGTTTGAAATTATTTAAGATAGCCTAAGTATTGTGTTACTAAAAAGTATTCTCTGACCCTTTCACTTTTAAGAACTCCATTTCGTGATAAAGATAGTTTAACAAGTCATAACAAGTGCCATGCATATAATTCAAGGCAGTAACCAATGTGCTAATGGAAACCTAAAATCCCGGTGACTTTGAGATTTATCAAATGGACGTGGAGACGCCAGCACTTAATATTGATAGAAGTTCATCAAGCATTATATAGAATTCAATGGGTAATAAGTTATATTTGTGTGGGTTCCAGCACATATTGGGGTTAAAGGAAACGAAAGGCAGATACGGCTGCAAAGGAGGCCACAAAAAGAGAATACATCGATGTAGAAGTTAACATGAGTAAGATGTAGGCTAATGAAGAACATTATTAAACAGAGTTTGAAGAAAAGGTGGCAAAGCAATGGGAAGAAGAGAGAAAAGGATCGATGGTTTTACAAAATTCAGAGGAAAGTGGGGAAATGAGATGTACAGGAAGAGAAAAGGAGAGATGAGACAATTATATCTAGACTCAGATTTGGACATCCAGGATTAAACAGCACTTTATTTAAAATAGCTAAACATAACACCGGTAGATGTGAATACTGTGAACAACAAGAGACGATAGAACATGTCATGATACACTGTAAAAAATATGACAGGAAAAGGAGGGATATGATTCAAAATTTGAAAAAGGAAGAGTAAGGATTTAATTTAGGAAAAATTCTTAGGAAAAATTCTAAAGAAAGTGTTATGGAATTGTTTTGCATAATATGATTGGGAGAGAATTTAAATTATTATTATTTATTTATTATTATTATTTATAGGAAAAGCAAGAATATGCTAATCCAGACTCCACACTCCATACCAGTTGGAGGCAAGTAATGCACCATTTCATTGTGGGTCAACCGCCAAAAACCTCTAGACAAAGTAGAAGATCCTCATGGTTCTGGGCTCTGGTGGTACAGGATCATTTCATTGTGGGTTAACTGCCAAAAACCTCCAGAGAAGAAGAAGATCCTCACGGAAGTTTTGTGTTGCTCTCGTGAAAACATCTCTGAGCGTTTCTTCCTGTGGTTTTATCTTCCTGTGGATTACTCTTGGGCTGTTTATTCTCTTCGTGAATCTTTGCTGTCTGTCCTGGACTGTTTGCTATTGTGGACTGATTTATGTAAGTTTGCTGCCTGACTTTATGCCTGTTTTCAGATTACGAGTTTCTTTTGTCTCTACTGTTGTGTTTGCTGGTGATCGACCCTGATTGTACGAGCCAAAATTACAGTAAAGCTGCAAATGATGAATCCTCACTTTGCTGAAGTTACAAATTAAGTGAAGTTTTGAGTTTATATTATGAAAGTGCCATAAAACCGGTATTATGCGGGGTTTTTTTTCCTGCCGACTGTTCGATGTATTTTCATGGAGTTGTTTTTAAAAAAGAATTATCTACATTTCATATTGTCGAATTAAGTTTGTGGACATTTCCTTTAAATGGGTTTCATTTTGATGGTATTGTATGTTTTAACCATATGTGACCTATGCATTAGGTTAATTGCAGTTATTTTGAGTGAGGATGGTAATAATGTGTCTTTTCTAATGCATCGTTCAGCCTGAAAGACAGTGAATCTGAATGTGTGCGTGTCTGTGTGTGTTTATTGTTCTCTAGGGCTGCACGATATTGAATAAAAAAATCCTGGCATATTGCGTTTTGAAAACAATTTCACCAGATGACTTGAATAACTCTTTTTGGAACGAATGAATTATTTTACGAGAGAATGACTGGGGTGGTAACTGGAGTAAAATCTGCATAGAAAAAGTAGCAAATTACAAGCATAGATTAATACAATAGAACTGTATTCAGACATTGCATAATCAAATGTAAAATAACACTGCACACAGCCTTCACTGCTACAGCAGAAAATACAAGAATCATCAATTTAAAACTTAATGCAGCAAAAGTAATTTTCTCTTTTTATGTTTGATTGACATTGGTGACAAACGGCTACGAGTATGGTTCCTTTTCTAATAAATAAATTAAACAAACAAAGAAAAAAACAATAAACACATCAGATGTATCTCAGAAGCTGAAATGCTGCATTTGGACATTTTTGCAAGAAAAACCCAACAACAAATAAACTGAAAAATAAAGAATGGTCATTAAAGCGCTATGTTGAACGTAGGTTTTATTACTCATTTAGGAGAGTATTGCAAGAAGCTACTTACATTAACCTTACTACGAAAATAAATACATAAATAAATACAATCCTGTTTTTTCATGAAAAATTATGTTAGAATTGTAGGCCTAAAATACCTTGGTATTAGCTGATTTTCATTGATGGTATATTATTTTGTTTGTATGATTAATATGTGTTCATAATAGGAAAAAATATTTATATTGAACAAGAATTAATGCACATGATTAATTAAGTTCAATTAAATTATTATTGTATTAATTCTTTTAACTATCTTGAATTTATCCAACAGCGTTTCACGCTCAGATGTGATGGCGGAATTAATACATTACCAAAATGTGATTTAGAATATATTTAAATTATCCATAAAATTGTCATTTTCTCCATACTGTCTTTCAAGTTCAACATGACATCATGACTTTTGTGTAAACCACTTTCAAGTCAAGTGGCGTGTTATCTATACGCATTTTCAGCTATCCGCGTGTATGCGAGATGTCTACGCCATTAATGTCCGCGTGTATGCAGCGATAAATATATATATAGTTGTTAAAATCCAGCTACGAACTAAAACTCACAACCAATCGTCTCGGTGAGAAGAACACTCATTATTTAAAACAGCATATGCACCCAAACTTGACTCAGGCCCGGTTCTCACGGGG
This sequence comes from Hybognathus amarus, assembly GCA_030378365.1. Lineage (NCBI taxonomy): Eukaryota > Metazoa > Chordata > Actinopteri > Cypriniformes > Leuciscidae > Hybognathus > Hybognathus amarus. Next base: position 25,466 of record JAQIUQ010004083.1, on the reverse strand, counting down.
TATTTGAGGTGTGACTAATCACCCTCAAACAAGCGTGAAAGCACCCTCAGATTAAATTTGTTATTAACACACATGTAACGGACGGTCCCGACAAAAGAAACACAGACGGATTTCACACGGCATGCATATAATAGGCTACACAAAAATGGAGAAACAACGAGTTCACGTTCTTTAATCAGAAACTATTTCTATAAAGGTTTCATGTTTAATGTGTTGGATTGGTTGTGTCCTTCGCAATCGTCATATGCATAGATGAAGCTGACTCTTTAATTGCCCGCTTTGCTTTGCGTGTGTGCGTCCTAGCTCCCAGGGAATACGTTAGCTGACTGTCTGAGACGGGGCTGCCTTTTCAGATAGCCTAAATAATTGTCAATTTTTAATCATGGACGATCAAACTGGCTCGAGAAATCTCAAACCACCTGGCTCTACATCACAACAAGACGAAATGACACCGCCTGCCGATGAAAGCAGTGATCCCTGCCCTACAACCTCACTCAGTCTCACCGCATGTCACCTATTCAAACACAGGCGATAAATCCCAGCAAGTGCCGCGGTTCGATGGCGATGGTCTTAATGAGTGAGTCATTTAATCTTTAAATCTGCTGATAAATGTAGTTAGTAGGCTACTCGATCATGCAGATCGCATATCGTTTAACATAACAACGATTTAAGCACCCTCAGTGATTTGGTTCGAGAACCGGGCCATGGAACATCATATTGACTTTAGGAACTGCTTTTCAATCGTAATAGAAATGAACACAAAAAAACCTTAGTGCAAAACGTTAACTACAACACTGACGGCGGTCAGGAATAGAGCATTACTTTCGGTGCCGGAATTAAAAATTCAATACAATTTCTCCATTGACATTTGAGACATAAGCCATAAAAACGTGACCATACATGGTAGACTTAAAACCAGCTAAGGCTGTACTAAGCGATTGTATATGCTCATATAAACGCCAAAAGTTCATGGGGCACTAACCTTATTTTAAGATAAATGCCTTTTATTCGCGATGTATTGGATAAGTACTTCATTACCCACAATCCTGAACAATCCATCAGTGATGCATCCGATTGGTGGAAGTCGGGTCATGTGTCTGAAACCCCGCGATGGTACGTGAAGACTGAAGATCGCGTAATGACGAAGGGCTAAGTGCGTTGGTCGCACCTCTGAGATTCCCCGCGCCATTGGGCAGATGCCACAGCTTAGCTAATGAGCGAGCCAGATGCTTAATGTTTTAGCATGTGCAGCTGCAAATGCGTTTGCTTCAGTAAATCGAGGAAAAGGAGTTTCCCTGCACATTCACTATATAAAATTCACTGGAGGAAAAAGTTCACGCGGCCGTCGTCAGATTTGGAACTCCCCCGCCCAAATAAAAGGGGAAAAAAGTTTCTTCTGAGCACAGCGTTCATGACGCATATAAACATCGGCGAATGTCATTTTTATTTCCCGATGGCAGTTAACGAGGCAAATATCACCTGTTAGCGATGTTCAGCCGATGCATCGGTGTATCCCTAGTTTGTTTTTTACATTAGGCTACTTAGTAATAGTTTCTTCAAATTGTGGTTGATATCTGAGGAATCTCAGAATGAGTTATAATGAAGAAAGAATATAATTTTTGTGGGATTGTTTGTTTTTTTAAATCAGTAATTTATGTTTCTTCTCTTGTTTCAGAGTGATCACAGCCCTTTCAAAATAATTCAGCAATAAATGCTGGGAATATTCTCATCATCAAGGCTAGAAGTGCATCTGAACACGCAGGAGACACTCCAGGTGAATCTGTGTGCCGTACTAGAGTAAAGATGGAGTTTATTAAAGAGGAGATTGAAGACATGAGTGATCCAGAACCATCCAGAATAAAACATGAAGATACTGAGGAACAAATAGGTTGGTGTCCATTCTTGATTCTTCATTGTTGATTATTTGGTAGATATGAATTAATAAGCAGTTTATGGATGAGAAATGATATACATCCAAATTATCATAACCATGTATATAGCAGTTGTCAAACATATTTTGTTGAGTGAACGAATAACAATTGAAAGATCTGATCTCTGTTGTTTTCTGCTATTAAAGGGATACTTCAGGATTTAGCATTAAGCTTTGTATCAGTAGAAAACCAGTAGTATTTTCGAATTACCCTGCTCCCCCCCATATCCCCATGATGTGAGAGAAAATTTAATTTTTAGTCTGGAAAAAAAGCCTCCAATGGCGCAATAATCGTCATTTTGCGTCATTGGAGGCTTTTTGGGCCAGAGCCTAAAGACTACAGTCAGTGTTCCGCATGTTTTCACCACGCCAATATGGGGCGGGATCTCACTCACCGAATGTAAACATCGTGTCAGCCATCTTTCTGTAGAAGCTAAGCTAACGGGCTCTTGCCTCTTGGTCTGTGTATAAAGTTTGTATAGTAGGCTAATCACGATGGTGGAAGGTAGTTTTGAAGTTAAAATGGCAGAAGGGGATTTCGAAGATCTGTTGCGAGAATCTGATGCTCGCGGCTACCTGTGCGAGCCATGTCGCGGGACATGGAGGAACAAGAGGCCACCGGAGCGAGACAGACTCGAGCTGGGACGAGCGAGAATCTGATGCTCGCGGCTATCTGTGCGAGCTGCAATACAGCGATAAACAGTCGCAGGAGATAGAGGAAGAAGAGGTGGCCGGAGCGAGACAGACTCGAGCTGACGCGGGCGAGAATCTGATGCTCAGGCTATCTGTACGAGCCGTCAATACAGCGATAAACAGTCGCGGAGATGAGGAGGAGAAGAGGTGGCCGGAGCGAGACAGACTGGAGCTGATGCGGGCGGAGTATCTGATGCCCGCGGCTGTCTGTACGAGCCGCAGTACAGCGATAAACAGTTCGCGGGAGATAGGAGGACAAGAGGCGGCCGGAGCCGAGACAGACTAGGAGCGGGCGAGAATCTGATGCCCGCGGCTATCTGTACGAGCCGCAATGCAGCGATAAACAGTCGCGGGAGATGGAGGAGAGAGGCGGCCGGAGCGAGACGGACTCGGAGCGGGCGAGAATCTGATGCCCGCGGCTATCTGTACGGGCCGCGTGCAGCGATAAACAGTCGCGGGAGATGGAGAAAAGAGGCGGCCGGAGCGAGACAGACTCGAGCGGGCGAGAATCTGATGCCCGCGGCTATCTGTACGAGCCGGCAGTCACGGCGATGGAACTCAGTCGCGGGAGATGGAGGAGAAGAGGCGGCCGGAGGCGAGACAGACTCGAGGGGCGGAGTCTGATGCCGCGGCTCTCTGTGCGAGCCGCGGTGCCGCGGTAAACAGTCACGGGAGATCGACGAGGCGGCCGGAGCGAGACAGACTGGTAGCGGGCGAGACTTGACGCCCAGGGCGGTCTGTGCAGCCGCGATGCAACGGATGGACGTCGCGGGAGATGGAGGAGAAGAGGCGGCCAGAGCGAGACAGACTCGAACTGACAGCGGGCGCGAATCTGATGCCCAGGGCAGGCGGCTCTCTGTCCAGAGCCTCAATACAGCGATTAAACAGTCGCGGGAGATAGAGAAAGAAGAGGCGGCCGGAGCGAGACAGACTCGAGCGGGCGAGAATCTGATGCCCGGTGCCATCTGTGCGAGCCGCAATACAGTGATAAACAGTTCGCGGGAGATAGAGGAAGAAGAGGCGGGCCGGGAGCGAGACGGACTCGAAGACGGGCGAGAATCTGATGCCCGCGGCGTATCTGTACGGGCCCAATACAGCGATAGCCAGTCGCCGGAGATAGAGGAGAACAGCACGAGGCCGTAGCGCAGAGCAGACTCAGCGAGGTGAGAGTCCCATGCCCGCGGCTATCTGTGCGAGCCGCAATACAGCGAATAAACAGTTCTCAGCGGAAGATAGAGGAGAAGAGGTGGGCGAGCGCGGACAGAACTGCAGCCGGGCGGCAGCTGCCGCCCGCTGCTAGTTCTGTCCGCGCTCGCCCACCTCTTCTCCTCTATCTTCCGCTGAGAACTGTTTATTCGCTGTATTGCGGCTCTGGACAGATAGCCGCGGGCATCAGATTCTCGCCCGTCTCCAGTCTGTCTCGCTCCGGCCCGCCTCTTCTCCTCCATCTCCCGCTGACTGTCTATCGCTGTATTGCGGCTCGGACAGAGAGCCGCGGGCATCAGATTCTCGCCCGCTCGAGTCTGTCTCGCTCCGGCCCGCCTCTTCTTCCTCCATCTCCCGCTGACTGTTTATCGCTGTATTGCGGCTCCGGACAGATAGCCGCGGGCATCAGATTCTCGCCCGCTCGCAGTCTGTCTCGCTCCGGCCGCCTCTTCTCCTCCATCTCCCGCGACTGTTTATCGCTGTATCGCGGCTCCGCACAGATAGCCGCGGGCATCAGATTCTCGCCCGCTCGCAGTCTGTCTCGCTCCGGCCGCCTCTTCTCCTCCATCTCCCGCTGACTGTTTATCGCTGCATTGCGGCTCCGTACAGATAGCCGCGGGCATCAGACTCTCGCCCGCTCCAGTCTGTCTCGCTCCGGCCGCCTCTTCTCCTCCATCTCCCGCGACTGTTTATCGCTGTACGCGGCTCCGTACAGATAGCCGCGGGCATCAGATTCTCGCCCGCTCGAGTCTGTCTCGCTCCGGCCGCCTCTTCTCCTCCATCTCCCGCGACTGTTTATCGCTGCACGCGGCCCGTACAGATAGCCGCGGGCATCAGATTCTCGCCCGCTCCGAGTCCGTCTCGCTCCGGCCGCCTCTCTCCTCCATCTCCCGCGACTGTTTATCGCTGCACGCGGCTCGCACAGATAGCCGCGGGCATCAGATTCTCGCCCGCTCCAGTCTGTGCCCGGCTCCGGCCGCCTCTTGTCCTCCATCTCCCGCGAACTGTTTATCGCTGTACTGCGGCTCGTACAGACAGCCGCGGGCATCAGATTCTCCGCCCGCATCAGCTCCAGTCTGTCTCGCTCCGGCCACCTCTTCTCCTCCTCATCTCCGCGACTGTTTATCGCTGTATTGACGGCTCGTACAGATAGCCTGAGCATCAGATTCTCGCCCGCGTCAGCTCGAGTCTGTCTCGCTCCGGCCGCCTCTTCTTCCTCTATCTCCTGCGACTGTTTATCGCTGTATTGCAGCTCGCACAGATAGCCGCGAGCATCAGATTCTCGCTCGTCCCAGCTCGAGTCTGTCTCGCTCCGGTGGCCTCTTGTTCCTCCATGTCCCGCGACTGGCTCGCACAGGTAGCCGCGAGCATCAGATTCTCGCAACAGATCTTCGAAATCCCCTTCTGCCATTTTAACTTCAAAACTACCTTCCACCATCGTGATTAGCCTACTATACAAACTTTATACACAGACCAAGAGGCAAGAGCCCGTTAGCTTAGCTTCTACAGAAAGATGGCTGACACGATGTTTACATTCGGTGAGTGAGATCCCGCCCCATATTGGCGTGGTGAAAACATGCGGAACACTGACTGTAGTCTTTAGGCTCTGGCCCAAAAAGCCTCCAATGACGCAAAATGACGATTATTGCGCCATTGGAGGCTTTTTTTCCAGACTAAAAATTAAATTTTCTCTCACATCATGGGGATATGGGGGGGAGCAGGGTAATTCGAAAATACTACTGGTTTTCTACTGATACAAAGCTTAATGCTAAATCCTGAAGTATCCCTTTAATAGCAGAAAACAACAGAGATCAGATCTTTCAATTGTTATTCGTTCACTCAACAAAATATGTTTGACAACTGCTATATACATGGTTATGATAATTTGGATGTATATCATTTCTCATCCATAAACTGCTTATTAATTCATATCTACCAAATAATCAACAATGAAGAATCAAGAATGGACACCAACCTATTTGTTCCTCAGTATCTTCATGTTTTATTCTGGATGGTTCTGGATCACTCATGTCTTCAATCTCCTCTTTAATAAACTCCATCTTTACTCTAGTACGGCACACAGATTCACCTGGAGTGTCTCCTGCGTGTTCAGATGCACTTCTAGCCTTGAAGATGAGAATATTCCCAGCATTTATTGCTGAATTATTTTGAAAGGGCTGTGATCACTCTGAAACAAGAGAAGAAACATAAATTACTGATTTAAAAAAACAAACAATCCCACAAAAATTATATTCTTTCTTCATTATAACTCATTCTGAGATTCCTCAGATATCAACCACAATTTGAAGAAACTATTACTAAGTAGCCTAATGTAAAAAACAAACTAGGGATACACCGATGCATCGGCTGAACATCGCTAACAGGTGATATTTGCCTCGTTAACTGCCATCGGGAAATAAAAATGACATTCGCCGATGTTTATATGCGTCATGAACGCTGTGCTCAGAAGAAACTTTTTTCCCCTTTTATTTGGGCGGGGGAGTTCCAAATCTGACGACGGCCGCGCTGAACTTTTTCCTCCAGTGAATTTTATATAGTGAATGTGCAGGGAAACTCCTTTTCCTCGATTTACTGAAGCAAACGCATTTGCAGCTGCACATGCTAAAACATTAAGCATCTGGCTCGCTCATTAGCTAAGCTGTGGCATCTGCCCAATGGCGCGGGGAATCTCAGAGGTGCGACCAACGCACTTAGCCCTTCGTCATTACGCGATCTTCAGTCTTCACGTACCATCGCGGGGTTTCAGACACATGACCCGACTTCCACCAATCGGATGCATCACTGATGGATTGTTCAGGATTGTGGGTAATGAAGTACTTATCCAATACATCGCGAATAAAAGGCATTTATCTTAAAATAAGGTTAGTGCCCCATGAACTTTTGGCGTTTATATGAGCATATACAATCGCTTAGTACAGCCTTAGCTGGTTTTAAGTCTACCATGTATGGTCACGTTTTTATGGCTTATGTCTCAAATGTCAATGGAGAAATTGTATTGAATTTTTAATTCCGGCACCGAAAGTAATGCTCTATTCCTGACCGCCGTCAGTGTTGTAGTTAACGTTTTGCACTAAGGTTTTTTTGTGTTCATTTCTATTACGATTGAAAAGCAGTTCCTAAAGTCAATATGATGTTCCATGGCCCGGTTCTCGAACCAAATCACTGAGGGTGCTTAAATCGTTGTTATGTTAAACGATATGCGATCTGCATGATCGAGTAGCCTACTAACTACATTTATCAGCAGATTTAAAGATTAAATGACTCACTCATTAAGACCATCGCCATCGAACCGCGGCACTTGCTGGGATTTATCGCCTGTGTTTGAATAGGTGACATGCGGTGAGACTGAGTGAGGTTGTAGGGCAGGGATCACTGCTTTCATCGGCAGGCGGTGTCATTTCGTCTTGTTGTGATGTAGAGCCAGGTGGTTTGAGATTTCTCGAGCCAGTTTGATCGTCCATGATTAAAAATTGACAATTATTTAGGCTATCTAAAGGCAGCCCCGTCTCAGACAGTCAGCTAACGTATTCCCTGGGAGCTAGGACGCACACACGCAAAGCAAAGCGGGCAATTAAAGAGTCAGCTTCATCTATGCATATGACGATTGCGAAGGACACAACCAATCCAACACATTAAACATGAAACCTTTATGGAAATAGTTTCTGATTAAAAATCGTATAATGGATTCATTTTGTGTAGCCTATTATATGCATGCGTGTGAAATCCGTCTGTGTTTCTTTTGTCGGAATGCTCGTTACATGTGTGTTAATACAAATTTAATCTGAGGGTGCTTTCACTTTGTTTGAGGGTGATTAGCACCCTCAAACACCCGTGAGAACCGGGCCTGAGTCAAGTTTGGGTGCATATGCTGTTTAAATGAGTGTTCTTCTCACCGATACGATTGTTGTGAGTTTTAACGAGTTGCTATTTTAACAACTATATATATATTTATCGCTGACTAGAATCACGCAGTGGAGGATTGGAAAGTAGCAAACCATTAAAAAGTATTGACTTAAGAAACACTTATATTTTCAAAGAATTATGTTCCAATCACACTAAATTCTATTTATAAGGTAAAATGCCTAAAAAAATTTAGGCATTATCAATCCCAATGCATAATCCCAAAATGTTTTATTTGTTCACCAATTAATATACTGGTCAGGCATTTTTTTTCTTAACTATGACACGCCAATTCCTTCTTCTATTTAGCGTGCTGTCAACACGGCATAATCACTTTCAGCGCGTGTTTATGAACGCTGTTGACTTACGCGTTCTTACTGTATATATAAATATATGAGCCTACCAACCCCGTTGCTAAACCTACCACGTTACTGGGGTTAATGGCATTTATGAGTCTTCCCCTATCATCCTCAGAAAAATGACTCCCACCCAGATGTAGGCTATATCTACATTTTGCTCGTCGACTCGGACATTTAACGGCGTGTACATACACAGCGGACATTTGAGATGGCGTAGACATACTCGCATACACGCGGATAGCTGAAAATGCGTATGGGATAACAGCGCCACTTGACTTGAAAGTGGTTTACACAAAAGTCATGATGTCATGTTGCAGCCTGAAAGACAGTATGGGAGAAAATGGCAATTTTATGGATAATTTAAATATATTCTCTAATCACAATTTGGTAATGTGTTAATTCCGCCATCACATCTGAGCGTGAAACGCTGCTTGGATAAATTCAAGATAGTTAAAAATAATTAATACAATAATAATTTAATTGAACTTAATTAATCATGTGCATTAATTCTATGTTCAATATTAAAATATTTTTTCCTGATTATGAACACATATTAACTCATGACAAACCAAATTAATTATACCATTATGATGAAAATCAGCTGATACCAAGGTATTTTAGGCCTACCGATTAACGTAATTTTTCATGAAAAAACAGGGATTGTATTTATTTATGTATTTATTATGCGTACGTAAGGTTTAATGTAAGTAGCTTCTTGCAATGCTCTCCTAAATGAGTGGATAAAACCTCCGTTCGGACACTAGCGCTTTAATGACCATTCTTTATTTTTCAGTTTATTTGTTGTTGGGTTTTTTTTGCAAAAATGTCCAAATGCAGCATTTCACTCTGAGAATACATTAATGTGTTTATTGTTTTTTTCTTTGTTTGTTTAATTTATTTATTAGAAAAGGAACCATACTCGTAGCCGTTTGTCACCAATGTCAATCAAACATAAAAAGAGAAAATTACTTTTGCTGCATTAACTTTTAATTAAATAATTATATTTTATTTATACAGTGAAGACTATATGCAGTGTTATTTTACATTTGATTATGCAATGTCTGAATACAGTTCTATTGTATTAATCTATGCTTGTAATTTATTACTTTCTATGCAGATTTACTCCATTACCACCCCAGTCATTCTCGAAAATAATCATTCGTTCCAAAAAGAGTTATTCAAGTCATCTGGTGAAATTGTTTTCGAAACGCAATATTCCAGATTTTTTTTTCTAATATCGTGCAGCCCTAGAGCAAATAAACACACACAGACACGCACACATTCAGATTCACTGTCTTTCAGGCTGAACGATGCATTAGAAAAGACACATTATTACCATCCTCACTCAAAATAACTGCAATTAACCTAATGCATAGGTCACATATGGTTAAAACATACAATACCATCAAAATGAAACCCATTTAAAGGAAATGTCCACAGACTTAATCCGACAATATGAAATGTAGATAATTCTTTTTTAAAAACAACTCCAAAAATACATCGAACAGTCGGCAGGAAAAAAAACCCCGCATAATACCGGTTTTATGGCACTTTCATAATATAAACTCAAAACTTCACTTAATTTGTAACTTCAGCAAAGTGAGGATTCATCATTTGCAGCTTTACTGTAATTTTGGCTCGTACAATCAGGGTCGATCACCAGCAAACACAACAGTAGAGACAAAAGAAACTCGTAATCTGAAAACAGGCATAAAGTCAGGCAGCAAACTTACATAAATCAGTCCACAATAGCAAACAGTCCAGGACAGACAGCAAAGATTCACGAAGAGAATAAACAGCCCAAGAGTAATCCACGGGAAGATAAAACCACAGGAAGAAACGCTCAGAGATGTTCACCAGAGAAACACAAAACTTCCGTGAGGATCTTCTTCTTCTATTAGAGGTTTTTTGGCGGTTGACCCACAATGAAATGGTGCATTACTGCCTCCAACTGGTATGGAGTGTGGAACTGATTGACTATTTCTTGCTTTTCCTATAAATAATAATAATAAATAAATAATAATAATTTAAATTCTCTCAATCATATTATGCAAAACAATTCCATAACACTTTTCTTTAGAATTTTTCCTAAGAATTTTTCCTAAATTAAACCTTACTCTTTCCTTTTTCAAATTTTGAATCATATCCCTCCTTTTCCTGTCATATTTTTTATAGTGTATCATGACATGTTCTATCGTCTCTTGTTGTTCACAGTATTCACATCTACCGGTGTTATGTTTAGCTATTTTAAATAAAGTGCTGTTTAATCCTGGATGTCCAAATCTGAGTCTAGATATAATTGTCTCATCTCTCCTTTTCTTTCCTGTACATCTCATTTCCCCACTTTCCTCTGAATTTTGTAAAACCATCGTCCTTTTCTCTCTTCTTCCCATTGCTTTTGCCACCTTTTCTTCAAACTCTGTTTAATAATGTTCTTCATTTAGCCTACATCTTACTCATGTTAACTTCTACATCAATGTATTCTCTTTTTGTGGCCTCCTTTGCAGCCGTATCTGCCTTTCGTTTCCTTTAACCCCAATATGTGCTGGAACCCACACAAATATAACTTTATTACCCATTGAATTCTATATAATGCTTGATGAACTTCTATCAATATTAAGTGCTGGCGTCTGCCACGTCCATTTTGATAAATCTCAAAGTCACCAGGGATTTTAGGTTTCCATTAGCACATTGGTTACTGCCTTGAATTATATGCATGGCACTTGTTATGACTTGTTAAACTATACTTTATCACGAAATGGAGTTCTTAAAAGTGAAAGGGTCAGAGAGATACTTTTTAGTAACACAATACTTAGGCTATCTTAAATAATTTCAAACAGCTCTCATATTAACAACTAACTGTTAAAGACCTATAGCTTTTTTTAATGTCACTCTTAAAATGTCAGAGAAAACGACAGAATCAGAGATTATTTAGAAAATAGAAAATTGTACTTTGCATATTATAGGCTACTGTAAAAACACATAATTAAAGTTGATTTTAGTTGATCATTATGAAAATTATTTTCATTTCATGAATATAGTGACCAAAATGATCACATACACAGAATTGTGTTGGAAAAGCCTAATACACAATGAAATCAATTCACCAAGTCAATAATATTAAAGATTTGTTTTTAAAGGAGTGTCTTTTATGTTACCTACTAAACTTAAAAAAAGGTTAACACAAAAAAGGTTTTATAAAAAGATTGTAACTATATGGACATGTATTTTGTTGAGATGTGTATTTGTTTTTTTGTTTGTTATAAATTAATGTAAATTTGAGTTAATTTGAAAAACATTTGTGATACAGGGCTCTCAGAGCGTCACGCATTTGAGCGTGACAGTCACTCATTTCGGTCTTTTGTCACGCACTCCCGCCACACATTGTATTTCTCACGCAGAAAAACTATTTATCATATATTTAATATGCCGCAGCGCCCAAATTGTCTCTAGCCGCTTCACTCTCATAGTGGAACGCGACGCGCGCGTCTCCCCTGCTCTCGCAGCCTGTCGCTTTATCAGCCAATCAAAAAAAGGAAAGGGCTACACAATTTTAGCCAATCAGAAAATAGCACTACTGTATCTGGGTAAGATTTAACGCAACAACCAATAAATAAGCATTTCAAGGAATTGTTCACGTGATTCTGCAACAACATCTCTTCCAAAAGTTTCGTTCACCCGCAGAGGAAACGACTGAAGCTCCGAATATCACTGAGCAGAGTAAGTCATGAGATCTCCTGTTTTAATGTTACAACAAATTTACAAATTGTTTGACACAAACAAAGACAACTTGACTGCTGTTAGAGAATCATATTTTATAATTATCCTGGCCATGGATGCATTAATCATTGCATATATGTCTTTCAAAGATGTCAGGTAAAAAGCAAACGAGCATCCTCTCAGTTCGCCCTGAGAGGAAAGCCCCCTAAAAAGGCTAGGTTAAGAGGATGCTGGCCCAGAGAAGGTGGCCAAAAGGGTAGGCCCATTAGAGGAGGAGACGGTGCCATGTGTCATACATTTTCTGCAAGTCTCAGCAATTAATAACAACACAAAAACACTAATATTAATATTATTAATGAAACACCCACATTCCAACGAGCCCCCAACAACCAACAACACCCCCCCCATTGGGGCGGGGAATGTCACTCTTGCCTGTCTTCAAAACTTGAGAGCCCTGGTGATATTCAGAAGCAGATATTTAAAATATATGTAAAATGCCTTTGAGGTGTTTAAAGTTATGGGGTTCTTTAAGGAGGATTTACGTAGAAAACGTGATGTCACATGACCCGGTTCGGTTTTGGAGCGGTTGCGCGTCATTTTAGGTCAGAACGAAACATGAATGCAGAGAAATGACATGTAGTCTGAAAATAATTGTTTAATCTGCATGGTTTCGAGAGGCGAACGGTGTAATTTACCTGTATGTTTCATAATTTTTTTTTATATTATTTTACGTGCATGATGTGATGTGTAGTGATGGCAAAATGAGGCTTCCTGAACCACTGAGACCTCGCAGCCCATTGCTTCACCCAAAGGTTCATTACTCGAAGCTTCATTCATATTGCTCACTAGTGACACCTAGCTACTGTGCAAAGAAATAGCAGACTAATTATTTATTTCTGAAGCGATGACCTGAGCAGACTTATGATGTCTGTATACCCCCCCTTCTGTTCTATTTTATTTTTTTATCTCTCACTGTTAATGTCTGTAACCTTTAATTTGCAATAATACAAATACCCGAGCAGACATTTGTCCATTGCCTGCGAATAAAATAAAATATGTATATTCTGTCTGAATTTACTTCTGCAGAGACAGCTGTCTCTCTCTCTCTACACACACAGCAGAGAGTTAATTAATTATTCATAAATGATTTGGATAGTAACAGTATGAACAATAAAAGTTACACTGTTGAGTGCAGTGCTTATGGTGGAGGGAGTGCAATAAAGTAAAGTGCAACAGAAAAGTGTGGTGTGGTAAAGGTTAAGAATTGTTTCTGGTGATTTTGTGTATTGAACTGTTACTATTTTTGTGCAGTGTTGTGCTTATGGGACTGGGGACATAGAGGACCGAAAGGAAGGATTAGAAATTATTTTTATTGAGGAACATAATTGTTTCAAGTGTGTTCGGGCTTAGACATTACTTTATACAGCCATATAGTGAGGATTATTAGCTATATCAAGACAGTAAAATAATAATAAGCTCTTTCTTGCTGGCTCCATTACAAGAAAAAAGGATTAGGTCACAAAAAGCAAACAATTCCAAAAGGGCAATCCAAATCAAAAACCAGTCCAGTCCAAATCCAAAGCAATCCAAATAATCTTATAAAATAACAATACTATAATATAGCTATAATTATTACTAACAATAAACTATAACTAATCTAACCTAATAATGTAATAATATACAGCCCTAACACATATATTGCACAATAACGACGATGAAACATCTCTCTAACTCTGACTCTGACACTAATTCAACTGATTCAACTACTCCTGACAACACCCACAAGGTGGCGCGAGTTTCGAACAAACGACACTCAGACCGAACCGATGACGTTTTCACACAAACCGAGGCCTCGTTTGTCATCAGTCACGTGATTTTCACGTTAACAACACAAGCCTCGAATCGCGGCTTCATCTGGCACGCCCCTTTTTACTCGACACAAGCTCCGACGCCTCGCTTCAAATGTCACATCACTAGTGATGTGCTTTTTCATGATGTTAATTGGATTCGTCATATTTCTGTTGTGATTTCATATCAGTGGGACATTGGCACGAGAAACTTGTAAAGGACTGAGAAATGCATATTTTGAATATATGTTTTCATTTTTTTGTAGTTTTCACGGTGTCTATGTTGTCAACTGAAAAAGAGAGAGAGAGAGATGTACAAAATAAACGACAAAAGACATCTGTATGAAGCATCAGCATCGGCCTTCATTTATTCATCAGTCTGTCTGACATATTTTTAGAAGCTATCGGCTTCTCTCCAGTGTGAAGTCGCTCGTGTTTTTCAGGTGTCCAGGCTGAGTGAAACTCTTGTCACAGTATGAGCACTTGTAAGGTTTTTCTCCAGTATGAATTCTTTGGTGCCGTTTCAGATTCTCAGCTGCAGTAAAGCTCTTCCCACAGTCAAAGCACATATGATCTCTCACTTCATTGTGTGTTTTCTGGTGCAGATTAACACCTCTCAGCCATGAAAAACTCTTTCCACAGAGAGAACACACATAAGGCTTCTCATCTGAATGAACTTTCATGTGTAATTTTAGTAGTGATGATTGAAATAAAATCTTTTCCACACTGATCACAGTTAAATGGCTTTTCTCCAGAGTGAATGAGCAGATGATGACGGAGACATGATGAATGAGAAAAACTCTTTCCACACTGAGTGCATGGATACGGTTTCTCTCCAGTATGAATTCTCATGTGTGTGTTAAGGTTTCCTTTATTTGAGAAACTCTTTCCACACTGAGTGCATGTATACGGTTTCTCTCCAGTGTGAACTCTCATGTGTTTGTTAAGGTCTCCTTTCTGAGTGAAACTCTTTCCACACTGAGTGCAGGTGTGCAGCTTTTTGGCTTTTGTTCTTTGAATTGTAAAGTTATGATGTTCCTCCTTCACTTCATTCAGTTCTTGTCTTTCCTCTTTCACTCTCACCTGGTCTAAAATACACAGAAATACAGTTAGAATCAGTTCAAGTGAACCCTTATTTAATAGCAGAAAACAACAGAGATCAGATCTTTCACTTTTTGTTCTGTCATTCACTTGTTTATTTAGTAAAAATATGTTTTACAAATGCTATAAACGTTATGAGCATTTTAAATGTATTTCTCTATCATTAATCATTCATGTTAATCCACATCTACCAAAGCATCAACAGTGAAGAATCAAGAATGAACACCAACCTGTTTGTTGCTCAGTATCTTCATGTTTTATCTCTGGATGGTTCTGGATCAGTCATGTCTTCAATCTCCTCTTTAATAAACTCCATCTTTAACAGTCACACAGATTTCAGCTGCTACTCCTGGAGTTTGTCCTTCTCTTGTAGGATGATGGGAATATTCCCAGTATTTATTGGTGAATTGTTGTGGGAGGGCTTCACTGCAGGTGTGAACTGTGATCACTGTGTTTTTATCCAATCTGAATTTAAAAAGTACAGGGCCATCATGTTAAACTGAGCAGCTGAAAAACCTCTTTGTCTCCAAAAGTTCCCTGTTTTCAGCTCATTCATTATAGTGATGTCTGAGATCTTCTGTAAATTGCCACATTAAGATTATTGGTGTGAACAGGCTGAAATAAACTGCATCATCACCTTTAACTTAAGTTCTTGTCTTTGCTCTTTTCACTTCCATCGGGCCAGGAAACAATAAATAAAAAATAAATAAATAAAAAGTGGAATCTGTGATCAGAGATTAGTTTTGTCATCCTCTTGTTAAGTTAAAATGTGAATGACAACTGCTCAATAATATGATTGAAGTGCATTTATATTCCTAGATGAATTGCTTATTTTTCACAGCTCTTATGATTGGTATCTAACAATACAGGTGCTGGTAATTTAATTAGAATATCATCAAAAAGTTGAATTATTTCAGTAATTCCATTCAAAAAGTGAGACTTGCATAGTATATTATATTCATTCATTAAACACAGACTGATATATTTAAAATGCATTTCCTTTCATTGTAATGATTAAAACTGACAACTAATGAAAACCCAAATTCAGTATCTCTAAAAACAAGAATATTACTTAAGACCAATACAAAAAAAAATGATAGTGGCCTGGCCTTCAGGATAGGATTTTGTATAGGGTTACGAGTCCGGCGAGTTTGCTGGCCAATTAAGAACAGGGATATCATGGTCCATAAACCAGGTATTGGTAGCTTTGGAGTCCTGTTAGTTCTGTTAGTAAATGAAATCTGCATTTCCATCAGGTTGGTCAGCAGCAGAAAGCATGAAGTTATCTAAAACTTCCAGGTTGATGGCTGCGTTGACCTTGGACCTCAGAAAACACAGTGGACCAACACCAGAAGATGACATGGCACCCCACACCATCACTGACTGTGGAAACTTTACACTGGACTTTAAGCAACGTGGATTCTGTGCTTCTCTCTTCCTCCAGACTCTGGGACCTTGATTTCCAAAGGAAATGCAAAATTTACAATGACAAAATTTCATCAGAGAGACATAACTATGGACCACTCAGCAGCAGACCTGTCCTTTTTGGCTTTAGCCCAGGTCTGACGATTCTTAAGCTGTCTTGTTCAAGAGTGGCTTGACACAAGGAATGCAACAGCTGAAACCCATTGCACACACACACCTTTCTGCTGAAGGATGCATGTCAAAAGACACATTAATTCCTAACAATCACTGAAATCTAATAGACATGTCACAGATATGGCTAACCGTTTAATCCCACTGGTTACAAAAATGTTTTTATTGACTTTGGGCAAGAAATTCAACTATTAAATGACAAAATAGTTTGTCTTGATTCAAATCAATTAATGTCATGTGACTGGTGGGAAAGGTCACATGACCAGATCAGTTCACTTCCTGCTTACACTTCTAGAAGAAATTGTCTTCCTCATACTACTACAAAAGGTAGTATATAAAACATCTTATTAGAACTATCATATTTTGTACATGCTGTTCTTTAACCCTAAAACCGTATTATGGACAAATGTGGGCACAAATAGTTTTCATTTATTTAAAAAAAATACTTCCCTTGATCTGAGCGGTACAAGACTTGGCTACTTTTCCTAAGTTTGCCTCCTGAACACACAAACATTTTTTGACTCAATTTTACAATATTAAGTGGGTGAAAAAACCCTCCTAATCTTGTATTTGGGTCAAAAATGGGCACCCGTAGAAAGAATGGGAAAAACTGTAATTTAGAGCATTCTCAAATAATCCAAAATAAGACACCAGGTGACAGCAAAGTCACTTGCATCTTTAGGTTTTAGCTCTAAAGAACTTATTGGAATAAATATTTTAATGTAGTTAAAAGAAATAAAACAACATAGTAATACATTTACATAGAAATAATTTACATAGAAAATATGGTACTTTTTGAAGTAAATAAAATCAAAAATACCCCCAAAATAAAAGAAAACACAATAAATGGATAGACAAAACTTTATCGAAGAAAGTGATATAATATTTATAATAAATAAAAATTGGGATCCTTTGTGCCCACATTTGTCCACAAATACAGGATTAAGAGCCTGGTTAGCGCTCGCTGGCTCATCCGGACCATCAGGCTCAGCTCGGAGCCTCCACAAGCCTACCGTTCAAAATGCTCACGCACCAACGCCATCTTCGAATGCATCCGTCCCCGGAGATTGGTTTGCAGCGATGCGACCTGAAGGACGCATACTTTCATGTCTTCGATTCTCCCTCGACACAGGCCGTTTCTGCGCTTTGCGTTCGAAGGGTGGGGCATATCTAGTACAAGGTCCTACCCTTCGGGCTGTCCCTGTCCCCCATGTCTTCACGAAAGTTGTGGAGGGGGAGAGAACAGGGTGTTTGCATCCTCAACTATCTCAATGACTGGCTCATACTAGCACACTCTCGAGATCAGTTATGCGATCACAGGGACCTTGTGCTCAGCCAGTTGGGTCTTCGGGTCAACTGGGAGAAGAGCAAACTCGCCCCCATGCAGAGGATCTTTTTTCTCTGTATGGAGTTGGATTCGGTTCGCACAAACAGCGCGCCTCACAGAGCAGCGCGCTCAGTCGGTGCTGGACTGCTTGAACACGTTCAAGGGCAGGATGGCGGTCCCACTGAAATTCTTTCAGAGGCTCCTGGGGCATATGGCAGCAGCAGCAGCGGTAACCCCGCTCGGCTTGCTTCATATGAGACCGCTTCAGCACTGCGCTTCACGGCCGAGTCCCGAGATGGGTGTGGCATCACGGCACTCACCGGGTGGCGATCACACCGGCCTGCCGTCAGACCTTCAGCCCGTGGTCAGATCCCGTTCCTTCGGGCAGGAGTCCCCTTGGAACAGGTATCCAGGCATGCTGTGGTATTCACAGATGCCTCTGCCACCGGCTGGGGTGCCACGTACAACGGGCATGCAGTATCAGGGGTGTGGATGGACCCTCATCTGCATTGGCATATCAACTGCCTCGAGTTGCTAGCAGTACACCTCGCTCTGCGCCGTCTGAAAAGGCCGCTGCAGGGCAGGGATGTGCTGGTCCGTACGGACAACACTGCGACCATTGCGTATATCAACCGGCAAGGTGGTCTGCGCTCCCGTCGCATGTCGTAACTCGCCCGCCATCTCCTCCTCTGGAGTCAGAAGCATCTGAGGTCGCTTCGAGCCATGTATGTCCCCAGCGTGCTCAACCGCGTGGCCGACGAGCTATCACGAGCTGTGCTCCCGGGAGAATAGTGAACCTGCAAGCGCTGCCCTTGGAGAAGGCAGACCCAGCCCTGGCTTTGCTCTGTCTCGTTAGCGCTCTGCGTATGTACGTGGACAGAACTCAAAGCATAAGGACCTCAGACCAGCTCTTTGTCTGTTACGGAGGCCAGCAGAAGGGAAATGCTGTCTCCTAGCAGAGGATGGCCCACTGGATAGTGGATGCCATCGCCTTGGCTTACGAGCTGTGCTCTCGGGAGAATAGTGAACCTGCAAGCGCTGCCCTTGGAGAAGGCAGACCCAGCCCTGGCTTTGCTCTGTCTCGTTAGCGCTCTGCGTATGTACGTGGACAGAACTCAGAAGCATCAGGACCTCAGACCAGCTCTTTGTCTGTTACGGAGGCCAGCAGAAGGAAAAGGCTGTCTCCAAGCAGAGGATGGCCCACTGGATAGTGAATGCCATCGCCTTGGCTTACCAAGCTCAAGGCATGCCCTGCCCACTCAGGTTGCATGCACACTCCACAAGAGGCATTGCATCCTCCTGGGCGCTGGCTCGTGGCACCTCGCTAACAGATATCTGTAGAGCTGCAGGCTGGCACCTAACACATTCGCTAGATACTATAGCCTATACGTGTAGAGCCGGTCTCCTCCCGTGTTCTCACCCTAAACGGCTAGAAGCACTGAGAGGCCCGGCTCTGTCGGCTTGCTGCACCCTACTGTGCAACCTTATTGCTCCAGAGTGAAAAACCTGTCGAGTCCTCCAACACCCCTCGGCCCGGACATGGCGGAGCGTCCGGAGTCAGGCCCCTGTCCGCTGAATCCTTGAGAGCCGGACTCGGGGCTGGGTTCCATATGTGCGACCCTTCGGGTTAGTCCATATGTATTTTCCACATAACTCTCTGAAGAAAGTGGGTTCTGCAGCGTTCCCCTCCCTCTAAAAAGGGCACGCTTTCCCAGTGTTATCCAAGTCTCACTGTATGGGTTATAAAGGAACAACAGTGACAGACACTCTCTGTGTAACCCTCCTCCTATCATCCTTCCAGGCAAGAAGGTGCAGAGGCTTGCATGGGGCGCTGGATGGGGTGCAGCGACTGTGGTAGGGATTCCTATAGCTCAGTCTGACCTACGTTGTAGTGACTGACCGATAGGGAACGTCTCGGTTACATATAACCCTCATTCCCTGAGGGAGGGAACGGAGACGTAGGTCCCGTCGCCACATCTGCTGCTGCCCGCGGGGGCCAGCTTCCCAAGTTTGGCTCCTCAGCAAAAAACTGAAGTGCAATCATACAGCCGCTCGTTATATACCCGCGCTGGCGAGGACGCGCAGCTGTTGCAAATGATTGCACGCCAATGTGCATTGGCTTGTTTTAGATTCACTCGAAGTAAATTGGCTCTCTAGCGAGATTCCTATAGGTCAGTTCGACCTACGTCTCCGTTCCCTCCCTCAGGGAACGAGGGTTACCATATGTAAACAAGACGTTTTTTGCTATGGCAGTTTTTACTTGAGCTGTCTCTGACAAAGAAATGTATTTTTTGGAACTCTTTAAAACAGCTGAAACGGTAAAAACAGACAATATAGTGTAGTATGCAACTAAGCAAACCATAATATTATACATATTATTGATGTATACAATTGGCTCTTCAATCCTCCTTGAACTCATTCTAACAACTTAATATGCTTTAATATTTCAGACTAGATGGATGTGAAAGAGTTAAAGGTGATGCTGTAGTTTGTTTCAGCCTGTTGACTCCAATAAAACAATTTAATGTGTCAATTTATTGAAGATCTCAGACATCACTATAATGAATGAGCTGAAAACAGGGAACTGTTGGAGACAAAGAGGTTTTTCATCTGCTCAGTTTAACATGATGGCCCTGTACTTTTTAAATGCAGATTGGATAAAAACACAGTGATCACAGTTCACACCTGCAGTGAAGCCCCTCCCACAACAATTCACCAATAAATACTGGGAATATTCCCATCATCCTACAAGAGAAGGACAAACTCCAGGAGTAGCAGCTGAAATCTGTGTGACTGTTAAAGATGGAGTTTATTAAAGAGGAGATTGAAGACATGAGTGATCCAGAACCATCCAGAATAAAATATGAAGATACTGAGGAACAAACAGGTTGGTTTCCATTCTTGATTGTTTATTGTTGATGTTTTGGTAGATGTGGATTAATAAGCAGTATATGGATGATAAATGATAGAGAAATACATAAAATGATCATAAGCTTGTACATAGCAGATGAGATGTCAAACATTTTTTCACTTGAACTGATTCTAACATTTCTGTGTGTTTTAGACCAGGTGAGAGTGAAAGAGGAAAGACAAGAACTGAATGAAGTGAAGGAGGAACATCATAACTTTACAATTCAAAGAACAAAAGCCAAAAAGACGCACACCTGCACTCAGTGTGGAAAGAGTTTCACACGGAAAGGAAACCTTAACACACACATGAGAATTCATACTGGAGAGAAACCGTATACATGCACTCAGTGTGGAAAGAGTTTTACTCATGACATCAGGTCTCAGTTATCATCTGCACATTCACTCTGGAGAAAAGCCATTTAACTGTGATCAGTGTGGTAAAGAGTTTATTTCATCATCACAACTAAAATCACACCTGAAAGTTCATTCAGATGAGAAGCCTTATGTGTGTTCTCTCTGTGGAAAGAGTTTTTCACGTCTGTTCAGTTTTAAACTGCACCAGAAAACACATAATGAAGTGAGAGATTACATGTGCTTTGACTGTGGGAAGAGCTTTACTACATCTAGTCAATCTGAAACTGCATCAAAGAATTCATACTGGAGAAAAACCTTACAAGTGCTCATATTGTGACAAGAGTTTCAATCAGTCTGGACACCTGAAATCACACGAGCGAGTTCACACTGGAGAGAAGCCGTTACGACTGTACTCAGTGTGGGAAGAGTTTCACCCGATCAAGTAGTCTACTCACTCATATTAGAAAGCATTGTTCTGTGTCACAGTGAGCAAATGTTTTTGTTAGATTCACATAAAGTAAATGTATTGTTGGTTCATTAATTAACTAGTGTTGCTGTGAAATGCCACAAGAAAAATAAAATAAAATTGGAGATAAAAAATGAGAGAAAAGCTGTACGACTGCACTCAGTGTGTTTTATATATAAAAAGCCTTCTTAACTTTCATGAAGATATGTCGTTACAGCAACATTTCTTTTTTCATGGCAAGCTGATTTAGCTTAAGTTGTACCCAGCCTTACTCGTCGTAGTTACATTTTTACTAGTAAAAATACAATTAGAGAGCTCTACAAATGAATTCTTACTATTCACAGTGTGTCTCCATAGACTTCCATTCATTTTTAATTACAAAATATAAAAATACAATTAGAGAGCTCTCTTATTGTAATTGTTAGTAATAATTGAATTGTTGAAAATGTAATTACGACGAGGAAAGCTAGGTACAATGTACGCTAAAACAGCTTGCCATACATTTCCATGTCAAATATACGTCAAGTAAATGGTGTGATATGAACAAAATATGGAGTTGCTTCCAAAAGAGTGGGTCGTGGAGTTTGCATTAAAAAAAAACAATAACTAATGTAACCCAGGTTAAAAATGCATAAAGTTATAAGTGATGTTAGTTGTAGGTCTATCATCTAGTAATTAGAGCATATAAGTAGTGTGAAAAAAGGTTGAAAAACATTCAAAAAGAAACTTTATATGAATGATAATGTTAAAAGCAGTTAAAGATGTTAAAAGCAGTTTTAAAGTTGTTTATTGTTTTAGTCAAGAGATAATGTATTTCTGAAAA
Source organism: Hybognathus amarus (assembly GCA_030378365.1). Taxonomy (NCBI): domain Eukaryota; kingdom Metazoa; phylum Chordata; class Actinopteri; order Cypriniformes; family Leuciscidae; genus Hybognathus; species Hybognathus amarus. The sequence goes on along the minus strand of JAQIUQ010004083.1, from coordinate 3,213 downwards.
CTGTCTAAACCAGCATTTATGGGGTTAAGAGGAGGTGGGTGGAGTGAGCGCGACGTTGGTGGAGAGAAAAAGTACGCGAGACAGGGCTGTTCGATTCCGGATTTTTTGGAATCGATTCCGATCCGATTCCTGGTTCTGGAATCGAAAGAATGATTCCAGAATCGATTCCCTGTTTTTTTTTTGTTTTTTTTATAACCGTGTCTTACCGTTCCACACAGCGACAAACTTTCTACATCAGCACTCGACAAAGCGACCGTTGCAGAATCCAGTTGTCCTTCCTATTAGACTTTTGTGAGTGCTGCATAGTCATAGATATAACGAGGCATTTACTTCCATGCATGAAAATGAGTCTGGGGTGAAATAGGTTAAGGATATTACTAGGGGGGTCCGGTTGCATGCTCCCCGTAAGAAAATTTTAAATATTCCATATTTTAAAGCATCAATCTGATGCATTTTGAGATGCATTTTTTGCAAACATGGGGAGAGAAACTTAACTGCAGCTATATGGGTCAAAATATGGCCTCCGTAAAGCGTATGCTGTGTTTAATGACTCGTCAATTACCAGCGCAGTTAAAAAAAAAAAAATAATCAAGTAGAATTTGAACTGATAATCACTCTTTTGTGTGTTAAACACCATCTAATTAATACAGACAACTTCATTATAGCTAAAGAAAAACAACAAATCAAAAAAAGAAAAAAGAGATCAACCTATGTCAGAATTATATTATAGGCTACTAGATTAGTGGATACCTCAGTAAAATTTAGTCTAGAAAAACAATAATTGTATAAAGTCTGAACATTTAGTGAAAAAAAAAAACATGTGGGGAACAAATAAGAGACAATATGTGTACTAAATCTGGGTAAACCGTTACACATTGTAAAATATACATTCATGAAAAACAAGATAAAAATCAATTATTATTACATTACAAAATGTATATATATATATATATATATATATATATATATATATATATATATATATATATATATATATATATATATAGTTAAGACATTTTTTTAAAGTATAGCGCAGCTGTTTAATGAGGCAGCATCATATGTATGATAGAGAGGAACAGAACCAAAAAAAGGCTATAAATAATCTTTCATTGCGCAAAAGTAGCCTATGATATGATTATGAAAGACTCCAATACAGTGTGGCATTTTATATTTTCATTTTATGTGAAACCAGAGCTTTATCGGATCAAGTAGCCTATAATAATAGTAGGCTAACATTGAATCATCTTGGAGAGAGTTCTATTGACTGTCGTAACCGAACGCGACGCGCTGTTTGAACACTGGAGAAGGACTGACAGGGAAAAGTTTACGTGAACTTGAATTTAATTACGTAAATATTCATTTCTATCTCACATTAAACTATAGTATGGCTTCATATATTATTTTTTGTGAACGGCCCGAAGATGTTTTATCATTAGAGATGTTGTTTTGCTAAATTTATCGCAAATTTTTGTCGAATCTCAACGTAGCACCACTCTTGACCTTGGATGCATTGTTCGTCGCGTGAGGTGATTGATTTTTGTCGACTGATTTCATAAATCAGATTTATTACTTGTACTAAATTACAACGAGTACGATAAAACCCTGGAACGGAACCGATTCTAAAGATTTCATTGAGTCAGTCATTACACTGATTGCCCTAAACCATACTCTGTATCACGAATGGATCCATTTATTTAGTCTGAACTTTATTTATTTACAGGTGACGTGATTGTGTTGACAAATGAAATCGGTGACAGGCCGCGGTTTGTGTTAAAAAAAAACTTAAAGGAGGAGTCGATTCCCTTGATGGAATCGATTCCAACCTTTGGAATCGACTTCTCAATTCCTAACGCCTCGGAATCGATTCTTTTGGAATCGATTCCCCAGCCCTAGAGTGAAGCACACGAGTGAGCGTGACACAGAGATGTTCTGAGTTATTTTGAGAATTAGTAGTGTACAAGCCAGTGTATAACTTGTGTCTTATGATTGTTTGCACAACAATCAGTGAGAAGAGTGACAAGCTGTATATTGTGAAGCAGGAGGAATTTCTACACGAAGTTCAGAGACTGTTTACTTTTGTGCTACTGCTAATGCTAAGTCTGTACATTACAAGTGAAGGACATTTTCTAGTTTAAGTTTGAGTCCCTCCGTTGAACATTTTCGAGGGGTTTATCTGCTGTGTTCGACCTGAAGACAGGGAAGATACTCAGATGGAGTTTGGAGCACTGGGATTTCTCTCGTGAGTTTGCTGGAGACGTGGAAGAGAAAAGAGAAACCAACGGAGTTCGTGTGTAAATGCTGATCGGATGCTGAGCCTGTTCGAGTGATTACTGATTACGGACAGACGGGACAGAAACATTAACTCGAGGTATTTTTCCTTTATTTTGTTTGCTCGCTGACGACTGAAGCGGCCATTGAGTTTTGGGCCACAACGGACACAAGCATCGCATCAGGCCTGCTACGGTATTTTACTTCATAATCATTTTGTTTGCCGGCTTTAGATTGCATTAAGGTGTTGTGGGCCCACAAATATATTGAAAAGTGACTTTGATATAGTATTTGTGTTTTGCTGAATTAATGCATTTACAGGTTATTGGGGTTTAACTTGTGACAATCTGTGCATTTATAAAATATAGCACTGACTATATTTCCCTTTATGCAAGAGGGATATTTTGTGTTAAAGGTTTAAAAGGACAATCTCATTTTATTTAATTTCTTATTTTGTTTTGACATAATTGTTTCTTTGAGTAAATAATTGAGATATATTCTTCTAAAACCTTGTAGCGTGTTATTTTATTTCCTATCTGCATAGAGATTATTTTATTATTCTGAGAGAGACATACAGACACTTTTGGTTAATTTTCTTTATTAAAAACTACAATTTAAAAAGGGTAAATTCATAGATAGGTTTAAAAATAGTTCAAGTGAGTATTTTAACAGAGAGATCCAAGATCACATCTAAAACTGAGTTAATCAGGGTTAACATACATTTGATACATTAAAAGAACCCAAAAGCCCTACCCTTATCCGTATACATACTGAGGGGAGCGCTACACTAACATAATTCTATCATTTTATGACGCAAGGCTTTTATTTTGAAAGACTAGCATGAAAGCTATTGAGACTTTGGGGCTATATTGAAACTTGTTTCCCTGATTCATTATATGTAGTCAGAGATGTTGTAAAATTATGTCAGTGTCATTATTATAATGT
>JAQIUQ010004080.1:0-10351 GCA_030378365.1 Hybognathus amarus | reverse complement strand
ATATACTTGAGTTCAGTTACATGTCTTAACTTTGACTCACAATAGTCACATCCATGTGATCGTCCTCTTACAGCGAACGCACTGCTGAAGTTTCATCCAGATCAGTTAATGTATGCTGAAGTTATGACACACTTCCTGTTTCACGTTTCTCGCCATAGTTTCGTTTCCTCGCCACGGCCAAACCGTTCGAGATATCAAAAATCCCCACACAAACTTTCATCCTCAATGTCTTGACTTCACGCTGACCGAGTTTCGTCGAATTTGGATCAGAGCTCTAGGAGGAGTATTTAAAAGTTCATTGCGTGTGTTTTACAAAAAAACCTCAATAGCCGACTTCCTGTTGGGCTGGGGTAAAAAGTAAGAACACGAAGGTATAGATGAAATTCTGCTATCGACATGTGTACCGAGTTTCATATTATTACATGCAAGTGTGTTTCGAGTTATGGACCAGGTGTTCGGACCCCATTCCAGGGGGCGCTGACGAGCCGCCCTGCCACGCCCGGGTACCAGCTTCAGCCCGGCTCTGATGGCCGCGGGTTCTGACCCGTGTGCAAAGTTTCAAGAGTTTTCGAGCATGTTAAGGGCCCCAAAAGTGCCCGAATAGTCGCTGAAAAAGAAAAAAAAAAAAAAAAAAAAAAAAATATAGCTGCGAGCAGCGATTGCCGGGCCCAAGCCGGTGGCACCGCAACCCCGGTGCCTGAAAGGCACCGGGATGGCGGTCCCGCCGGCTTTGGCCCTCCATCGACTGCTCGCAGCTTGTATTATATATATATATATATATATATATATATATATATATATATATATATATATATATATATATATATAAAGCCGGTGGCACCGCCACCTTGGTGCCTTTAGGGTTATTCTGCACGACGTGCAAAAGCGTAACCCCTGCTTTGGAATACATACTAGTATGTATTCCACAATTGGAATACATACTAACATACTAGTCAGAACTGAATAGTTGATATCTGAATGACAGATCACCATAGAAGTCACTGGAAAAAATGTGACTAGTAACAAAAGAATAGTTACTAGTCACCATTGAAATAAGTACTAGTGTCTAATGAATAAGTACTAGTATCTATTTAATAGGTACTAGCATCTAATGAATAAGTACTAGTAACTAATTAATAAGCATTGGTATGTAATGAATAAGGACTAGCATCTAATGAATAAGTACTAGTATCTAATAAATAAGGACTAGTGTCTAATGAATAAGTACTAGTATCTTTAAAAAGGTACTAGTACCTAAAGAATAAACACTAGTATCTAAAGAAAAGGCACTAGTATCTAAAGAATAAGCACTAGTAGCTAATGAATAAGTACTAGTACTTAATGGAATAGATACTAGTATCTAAAAAATAAGTACTAGTAGCATGAAAATAGAGACTAGTAGGTTAAAATGATTAAATGTTAAAACGGCTTGCCATACTCTATCTGTCGTTTCGACTAGTCACAATTACGTTACAGATATCTTAAATGATAATACAAACTATCCAAAATGTAATTACGACTAGAAAGACGTTGTTGATATCTACAATGTTAATTACGAATAGTCAAACTTAGCTTTTAAATGTTAAAAGGGCTTGCCATACAGAAGTGTAGGCTCAGAGAGACACTCAACATTTTCAAACCAAAATATCTGACTTTCTGTGGGTCCTAGCTCATGAGTGTAAATTAGAAAGTTGTCCGGCTTGAGGAGAATATATGAATATATGAAACGATGAGATCAACATGTGTACTGAGTTTCATATTATTACATGCAAGCGTGTTTGATTTATGGACCAAGTTTTTGGACCCCGTTCCAGGGGGCGCTGTCTAGCCCCCTTGCCACACCCGGGTACCATCTTCCCGGCTCTGATGGCTGTGGGATCTGACCTGTGTGCAAAGTTTCAAGAGTTTTCAAACCCATTAAGGGCCCCAAAAGCCGCTAAGAGACTCAAAATCATCAAAAAAAAGGAATGTTAAAGTTTGATGCGTTGCTATGGCAACATTATCTTAGATATTGAATAATGCTTTCACAGCTCTTCATCTGGCGTGTGTTTACATTATACAGATGAAGTTTGAAGCAAATCGGGTAAAAGTAAGAGTGTGATTTCAAAGCATTTTGAAAGTGAAACACTTTCTGCTTCCAGTTGGTGGCGCTATATATTTGACTCACAATAGTCACATCCATGTGATCGGCCTCTTACAACGAACACACTGCTGAAGTTTCATCAAGATCAGTTAATGTATGCAGAAGTTTTAACACACTTCCTTTTTGATTTATGGACCAAGTTAATTTAATTAATACACTAATTATATAAAACTATTGTCAATGCACTACAATTAAACAGGTTATATGCCTTTACTTATAAAAAAATAAAAATAAAAACTTATTTAAAAAATACCAGGCTTAAGAAATGTATTTACTTTAGCAGGCCAGACACACAGTGAAATGATTAAGCCCCCTCCCCCTACACACACACACACACACAGACTGTGTGTCAAGAGACTCAAGAAAGACTCAGGCTCAGAAAGAGCATGATCATATTCAAACTACAATATCTGACTTTCTGTGGGTTTGAGCTTATTATTGTTAATTAGAAAGTTGTTTGGCTTGAATAGAACAATATACACGGCAAGTTTTGTAACTGTCAGTAAAACTAACCAAGTTATAACACACTTTATGTGTCCTTTTTTAGTCAAAAAAATTCGCCACGGCCAAACCGTTCGAGATATCACAAATCCGTCCGGAATTTAGCATCCTCAATGTCTTGACTTCATGCACACCGAGTTTGGTGGTGATTGGTAACAGCATGGGTTGTAATTTGATGTTTTTCTAGGACATTTATCTAAAAAAAAAAAACATAATTCCCGACTTCCGTTTGAACTGTCGTAAAACTTAGAGCACGAAAGTTGTTTGGCCTGATGTGATCTATGAGTGTACCGAGTTTCATATTAATCCATGCACGTGTGTTTGATTTATGGACAAATGTTCGAATCCCTAAAAGAATGCATCCTAAAAGAATGGTAAAGTTTGATGCGTCGCCACGGCAACAGTTTCAAAGATATCAAGAATCCATTCATAGGTCTTCATCTGCCGTGTATTTACATTATACAGATGAAGTTTGAAGCAAATCGGGTAAAAATAAGAGGGTGATTTCAAAGCATTTTGAAAGTGACACACTTCCTGCTGCCAGTTGGTGGCGCTATAACTTTGACTCACAATAGTCACATCCATGTGATCGTCCTCTTACAGCGAACGCACTGCTGAAGTTTCATCCAGATCAGTTAATGTATGCTGAAGTTATGACACACTTCCTGTTTCACGTTTCTCGCCATAGTTTCGTTTCCTCGCCACGGCCAAACCGTTCGAGATATCAAAAATCCCCACACAAACTTTCATCCTCAATGTCTTGACTTCACGCTGACCGAGTTTCGTCGAATTTGGATCAGAGCTCTAGGAGGAGTATTTAAAAGTTCATTGCGTGTGTTTTACAAAAAAACCTCAATAGCCGACTTCCTGTTGGGCTGGGGTAAAAAGTAAGAACGCGAGGTATAGATGAAATTCTGCTATCGACATGTGTACCGAGTTTCATATTATTACATGCAAGTGTGTTTGAGTTATGGACCAGGTGTTCGGACCCCATTCCAGGGGGCGCTGACGAGCCGCCCTGCCACGCCCGGGTACCAGCTTCAGCCCGGCTCTGATGGCCGCGGGTTCTGACCCGTGTGCAAAGTTTCAAGAGTTTTCGAGCATGTTAAGGGCCCCAAAAGTGCCCGAATAGTCGCTAGAAAGAAAAAAAAAAAAAAAAAAAAAAAAAAAAAAAATAATAATAATCGGAAGGAAAACAATAGGGCTCTGCGCCCTTTCAGGGCTTGGGCCCTAAAAATAAAAAAATATAGCTGCGAGCAGCGATTGCCAGGCCCAAGCCGGTGGCACCGCAACCCCGGTGCCTAAAGGCACCGGGATGGCGTACCGCCGGCTTTGGCCCTCCATCGCTGCTCGCAGCTATATTTATATATTATATATATATATATATATATATATATATATATATATATATATATGTAAGCCGGTGGCACCGCCACCTTGGTGCCTTTAGGGTTATTCTGCACGACGTGCAAAAACGTAACCCCTGCTTTGGAATACATACTAGTATGTATTCCACAATTGGAATACATACTAACATACTAGTCAGAACTGAATAGTTGATATCTGAATGACAGATCACCATAGAAGTCACTGGAAAAAATGTGACTAGTAACAAAAGAATAGTTACTAGTCACCATTGAAATAAGTACTAGTGTCTAATGAATAAGTACTAGTATCTATTTAATAGGTACTAGCATCTAATGAATAAGTACTAGTAACTAATTAATAAGCATTGGTATGTAATGAATAAGGACTAGCATCTAATGAATAAGTACTAGTATCTAATAAATAAGGACTAGTGTCTAATGAATAAGTACTAGTATCTTTAAAAAGGTACTAGTACCTAAAGAATAAACACTAGTATCTAAAGAAAAGGCACTAGTATCTAAAGAATAAGCACTAGTAGCTAATGAATAAGTACTAGTACTTAATGGAATAGATACTAGTATCTAAAAAATAAGTACTAGTAGCATGAAAATAGAGACTAGTAGGTTAAAATGATTAAATGTTAAAACGGCTTGCCATACTCTATCTGTCGTTTCGACTAGTCACAATTACGTTACAGATATCTTAAATGATAATACAAACTATCCAAAATGTAATTACGGACTAGAAAGACGTTGTTGATATCTACAATGTTAATTACGAATAGTCAAACTTAGCTTTTAAATGTTAAAAGGGCTTGCCATACAGAAGTGTAGGCTCAGAGAGACACTCAACATTTTCAAACCAAAATATCTGACTTTCTGTGGGTCCTAGCTCATGAGTGTAAATTAGAAAGTTGTCCGGCTTGAGGAGAATATATGAATATATGAAACGATGAGATCAACATGTGTACTGAGTTTCATATTATTACATGCAAGCGTGTTTGATTTATGGACCAAGTTTTTGGACCCCGTTCCAGGGGGCGCTGTCTAGCCCCCTTGCCACACCCGGGTACCATCTTCCCGGCTCTGATGGCTGTGGGATCTGACCTGTGTGCAAAGTTTCAAGAGTTTTCAAACCCATTAAGGGCCCCAAAAGCCGCTAAGAGACTCAAAATCATCAAAAAAAAGGAATGTTAAAGTTTGATGCGTTGCTATGGCAACATTATCTTAGATATTGAATAATGCTTTCACAGCTCTTCATCTGGCGTGTGTTTACATTATACAGATGAAGTTTGAAGCAAATCGGGTAAAAGTAAGAGTGTGATTTCAAAGCATTTTGAAAGTGAAACACTTTCTGCTTCCAGTTGGTGGCGCTATATATTTGACTCACAATAGTCACATCCATGTGATCGGCCTCTTACAACGAACACACTGCTGAAGTTTCATCAAGATCAGTTAATGTATGCAGAAGTTTTAACACACTTCCTTTTTGATTTATGGACCAAGTTAATTTAATTAATACACTAATTATATAAAACTATTGTCAATGCACTACAATTAAACAGGTTATATGCCTTTACTTATAAAAAAATAAAAATAAAAACTTATTTAAAAAATACCAGGCTTAAGAAATGTATTTACTTTAGCAGGCCAGACACACAGTGAAATGATTAAGCCCCCTCCCCCTACACACACACACACACACAGACTGTGTGTCAAGAGACTCAAGAAAGACTCAGGCTCAGAAAGAGCATGATCATATTCAAACTACAATATCTGACTTTCTGTGGGTTTGAGCTTATTATTGTTAATTAGAAAGTTGTTTGGCTTGAATAGAACAATATACACGGCAAGTTTTGTAACTGTCAGTAAAACTAACCAAGTTATAACACACTTTATGTGTCCTTTTTTAGTCAAAAAAATTCGCCACGGCCAAACCGTTCGAGATATCACAAATCCGTCCGGAATTTAGCATCCTCAATGTCTTGACTTCATGCACACCGAGTTTGGTGGTGATTGGTAACAGCATGGGTTGTAATTTGATGTTTTTCTAGGACATTTATTTAAAAAAAAAAAACATAATTCCCGACTTCCGTTTGAACTGTCGTAAAACTTAGAGCACGAAAGTTGTTTGGCCTGATGTGATCTATGAGTGTACCGAGTTTCATATTAATCCATGCACGTGTGTTTGATTTATGGACAAATGTTCGAATCCCTAAAAGAATGCATCCTAAAAGAATGGTAAAGTTTGATGCGTCGCCACGGCAACAGTTTCAAAGATATCAAGAATCCATTCATAGGTCTTCATCTGCCGTGTATTTACATTATACAGATGAAGTTTGAAGCAAATCGGGTAAAAATAAGAGGGTGATTTCAAAGCATTTTGAAAGTGACACACTTCCTGCTGCCAGTTGGTGGCGCTATAACTTTGACTCACAATAGTCACATCCATGTGATCGTCCTCTTACAGCGAACGCACTGCTGAAGTTTCATCCAGATCAGTTAATGTATGCTGAAGTTATGACACACTTCCTGTTTCACGTTTCTCGCCATAGTTTCGTTTCCTCGCCACGGCCAAACCGTTCGAGATATCAAAAATCCCCACACAAACTTTCATCCTCAATGTCTTGACTTCACGCTGACCGAGTTTCGTCGAATTTGGATCAGAGCTCTAGGAGGAGTATTTAAAAGTTCATTGCGTGTGTTTTACAAAAAAACCTCAATAGCCGACTTCCTGTTGGGCTGGGGTAAAAAGTAAGAACACGAGGTATAGATGAAATTCTGCTATCGACATGTGTACCGAGTTTCATATTATTACATGCAAGTGTGTTTGAGTTATGGACCAGGTGTTCGGACCCCATTCCAGGGGGCGCTGACGAGCCGCCCTGCCACGCCCGGGTACCAGCTTCAGCCCGGCTCTGATGGCCGCGGGTTCTGACCCGTGTGCAAAGTTTCAAGAGTTTTCGAGCATGTTAAGGGCCCCAAAAGTGCCCGAATAGTCGCTAGAAAAAAAAAAAAAGAAAAAAAAAAAAAAAAAAAAAAATAATCGGAAGGAAAACAATAGGGCTCTGCGCCCTTTCAGGGCTTGGGCCCTAAATATAGCTGCGAGCAGCGATTGCGCGGCCCAAGCCGGTGGCACCGCAACCCCGGTGCCTAAAGGCACCGGGATTGGCGTACCGCCGGCTTTGGCCCTCCATCGCTGCTCGCAGCTTATATGTGTATTATATATATATATATATATATATATATATATATATATATATTATTATAAAGCCGGTGGCACCGCCACCTTGGTGCCTTTAGGGTTATTCTGCACGACGTCCAAAAGCGTAACCCCTGCTTTGGAATACATACTAGTATGTATTCCACAATTGGAATACATACTAACATACTAGTCAGAACTGAATAGTTGATATCTGAATGACAGATCACCATAGAAGTCACTGGAAAAAATGTGACTAGTAACAAAAGAATAGTTACTAGTCACCATTGAAATAAGTACTAGTGTCTAATGAATAAGTACTAGTATCTATTTAATAGGTACTAGCATCTAATGAATAAGTACTAGTAACTAATTAATAAGCATTGGTATGTAATGAATAAGGACTAGCATCTAATGAATAAGTACTAGTATCTAATAAATAAGGACTAGTGTCTAATGAATAAGTACTAGTATCTTTAAAAAGGTACTAGTACCTAAAGAATAAACACTAGTATCTAAAGAAAAGGCACTAGTATCTAAAGAATAAGCACTAGTAGCTAATGAATAAGTACTAGTACTTAATGGAATAGATACTAGTATCTAAAAAATAAGTACTAGTAGCATGAAAATAGAGACTAGTAGGTTAAAATGATTAAATGTTAAAACGGCTTGCCATACTCTATCTGTCGTTTCGACTAGTCACAATTACGTTACAGATATCTTAAATGATAATACAAACTATCCAAAATGTAATTACGACTAGAAAGACGTTGTTGATATCTACAATGTTAATTACGAATAGTCAAACTTAGCTTTTAAATGTTAAAAGGGCTTGCCATACAGAAGTGTAGGCTCAGAGAGACACTCAACATTTTCAAACCAAAATATCTGACTTTCTGTGGGTCCTAGCTCATGAGTGTAAATTAGAAAGTTGTCCGGCTTAAGGAGAATATATGAATATATGAAACGATGAGTCAACATGTGTACTGAGTTTCATATTATTACATGCAAGCGTGTTTGATTTATGGACCAAGTTTTTGGACCCCGTTCCAGGGGGCGCTGTCTAGCCCCCTTGCCACACCCGGGTACCATCTTCCCGGCTCTGATGGCTGTGGGATCTGACCTGTGTGCAAAGTTTCAAGAGTTTTCAAACCCATTAAGGGCCCCAAAAGCCGCTAAGAGACTCAAAATCATCAAAAAAAAGGAATGTTAAAGTTTGATGCGTTGCTATGGCAACATTATCTTAGATATTGAATAATGCTTTCACAGCTCTTCATCTGGCGTGTGTTTACATTATACAGATGAAGTTTGAAGCAAATCGGGTAAAAGTAAGAGTGTGATTTCAAAGCATTTTGCAAGTGAAACACTTTCTGCTGCCAGTTGGTGGCGCTATATATTTGACTCACAATAGTCACATCCATGTGATCGGCCTCTTACAACGAACACACTGCTGAAGTTTCATCAAGATCAGTTAATGTATGCAGAAGTTTTAACACACTTTCCTTTTTGATTTATGGACCAAGTTAATTTAATTAATACACTAATTATATAAAACTATTGTCAATGCACTACAATTAAACAGGTTATATGTCTTTACTTATAAAAAAATAAAAACAAAAACTTATTTAAAAAATACCAGGCTTAAGAAATGTATTTACTTTAGCAGGCCAGACACACAGTGAAATTATTAAGCCCCCTCCCCCTACACACACACACAGAGACTGTGTGTCAGAAGACTCAATCACACACACACACAGACTGTGTGACAGGCCTAGGCTCAGAAAGAGCATGATCATATTCAAACTACAATATCTGACTTTCTGTGGGTTTGAGCTTATTATTGTTAATTAGAAAGTTGTTTGGCTTGAATAGAACAATATACACGGCAAGTTTTGTAACTGTCAGTAAAACTAACCAAGTTATAACACACTTTATGTGTCCTTTTTTAGTCAAAAAAATCCGCCACGGCCAAACCGTTCGAGATATCAGAAATCCGTCCGGAATATAGCATCCTCAATGTCTTGACTTCATGCACACCGAGTTTGGTGGTGATTGGTAACAGCATGGGTTGTAATTTGATGTTTTTCTAGGACAATTATTTAAAAAAAAAAAACATAATTCCCGACTTCCGTTTGAACTGTCGTAAAACTTAGAGCACGAAAGTTGTTTGGCCTGATGTGATCTATGAGTGTACCGAGTTTCATATTAATCCATGCACGTGTGTTTGATTTATGGACAAATGTTCGAATCCCTAAAAGAATGCATCCTAAAAGAATGGTAAAGTTTGATGCGTCGCCACGGCAACAGTTTCAAAGATATCAAGAATCCATTCATAGGTCTTCATCTGCCGTGTATGTACATTATACAGATGAAGTTTGAAGCAAATCGGGTAAAAATAAGAGGGTGATTTCAAAGCATTTTGAAAGTGACACACTTCCTGCTGCCAGTTGGTGGCGCTATAACTTTGACTCACAATAGTCACATCCATGTGATCGTCCTCTTACAGCGAACGCACTGCTGAAGTTTCATCCAGATCAGTTAATGTATGCTGAAGTTATGACACACTTCCTGTTTCACGTTTCTCGCCATAGTTTCGTTTCCTCGCCACGGCCAAACCGTTCAGAGATATCAAAAATCCCCACACAAACTTTCATCCTCAATGTCTTGACTTCTAGCTGACCGAGTTTCGTCGAATTTGGATCAGAGCTCTAGGAGGAGTATTTAAAAGTTCATTGCGTGTGTTTTACAAAAAAACCTCAATAGCCGACTTCCTGTTGGGCTGGGGTAAAAAGCAAGAACGCGAGGTATAGATGAAATTCTGCTATCGACATGTGTACCGAGTTTCATATTATTACATGCAAGTGTGTTTGAGTTATGGACCAGGTGTTCAGACCCCATTCCAGGGGCGCGCTGACGAGCCGCCCTGCCACGCCCGGGTACCAGCTTCAGCCCGGCTCTGATGGCCGCGGGTTCTGACCCCGTGTGCAAAGTTTCAAGAGTTTTCGAGCATGTTAAGGGCCCCAAAAGTGCCCGAATAGTCGCTAGAAAAAAAAAAAAAAAAAAAAAAAAAAAATAAAAAGAAATAATCGGAAGGAAAACAATAGGGCTCTGCGCCTTTCAGGGCTTGGGCCCTAATAA
>JAQIUQ010004079.1:0-321889 GCA_030378365.1 Hybognathus amarus | reverse complement strand
GCACACAGATTCACCTGGAGTGTCTCCTGCGTGTTCAGATGCACTTCTAGCCTTGAAGATGAAGAATATTCCCAAGCATTTATTGCTGAATTATTTTGAAAGGGCTGTGATCACTCTGAAACAAGAGAAGAAACATAAATTACTGATTTAAAAAAACCAACAATCCCGACAAAAATCATATTCTTTCTTCATTATAACTCATTCTGAGATTCCTCAGATATCAACCACAATTTGAAGAAACTATTACTAAGTAGCCTAAATGTAAAAGCAAACTAGGGATACACCGATGCATCGGCGGTGAACATCGCTAACAGGTGATATTTGCCTCGTTAACTGCCATCGGGAAATAAAAATGACATTCGCCGACGTTTATATGCTGTCCATGAACGCTGTGCTCAGATAAAGAAAGTTTTTCTCCCTTTTATTTGGGCGCGGGGAGTTCCAAATCTGACGACGGCCGCGCTGAACTTTTTCCTCCAGTGAAATTCACAGAGTGAATGTGCAGGGAAAACTCCTTTCCCGCGACTCCACTGAAGCAAACCCATTTTGCAGCTGCACATGCTAAAACATTAAGCATCTGGCTCGCCCTATTAGCTAGAGAAGCTGTGGCATCTGCCCAATGGCGCGCGGGGCATCTCAGAGGTGCGACCAACGCACTTAGCCCTTCGTCATTACGACTGATCTTCAGTCTTCACGTACCATATATTCGCGGGGTTTCAGACACGTGACCCGACTTCCACTCAATCGGATGCATCACTGATGGATTGTTCAGGATTGTGGGTAATGAAGCACCTATCCAATACATCGCGTAATAAAAGGCATTTATCTTAAAATAAGGTTAGTGCCCCATGAACTTTTGGCGTTTATATGAGCATATACAATCGCTTGGTAACAGCCTTAGCTGGTTTTAAGTCTACCATGTATGGTCACGTTTTTATGGCTTATGTCTCAAATGTCAATGGAGAAATTGTATTGAATTTCTGAATTCCGGCACCGGAAGTAGATGCTCTATTCCTGACCGCCGTCAGTGTTGTAGTTAACGTTCTGCACTAAGGTTTTTTTGTGTTCATTTCTATTACGATTGAAAGCAGTTCCTAAAGTCAATATGATGTTCCATGGCCCGGTTCTCAGAACCAAATCACTGAGGGTGCTTAAATCGTTGCTTATGTTAAACGATATGCGATCTGCATGATCGAGTAGCCTACTAACTACATTTATCAGCAGATTTAAAGATTAAATGACTCACTCATTAAGACCATCGCCATCGACCGCTGGCACTTGCTGGGATTTATCGCCTGTGTTTGAATAGGTGACATGCGGTGAGACTGAGTGAGGTTGTAGGGCAGGGATCACCGCTTTCATTCGGCAGGCGGTGTTATTTCGTCTTGTTGTGATGTAGAGCCAGGTGGTTTGGGCTTTCTTGAGCCAGTTTCGTATGTCCATGATTAAAAATTGACAATTATTTTTAGGCTATCTAAAGGCAGCCCTGTCTCAGACAGTCAGCTTAACGAATTCCCTGGGAGCTGCAGGACGCACACATCGCAAAAGCAAAGTGGCCAATTAAAGAGTCAGCTTCATCTATGCATATGACGACGAATACACAACCAATCAACACATTAAACATGAAACCTTTATGAAATAGTTTCTGATTAAAAACGTGAATGGATTCATTTTGTGTAGCTGATTATATGCATGCGTGTGAAATCCGTTGTGTTTCTTCTGTCGGGAAATCTCGTTTACATGTGTGTTAATACAAATTTAATCTGAGGGTGCTTTCACTTTTGTTTGAGGTGATTAGCACCCTCAAACACCCCCGGGTCGGGCCTGAGTCAAGTTTGGGTGCATATGCTGTTTAAATGAGTGTTCTTCTCACCGAGACGATTGTTGTGAGTTTTAACGAGTTGTATTTTAACAACTATATATATATCGTGACTAGAATTATTGGCAGTGAGGTATTGGAAAGTTGACAAACCATTAAAAAGTATTGACTTAAGAAACACTTATATTTTCAATAAATCATGTTCCCAATCACACTAATTTCTATTTATAAGGTAAAATGCTGAAAAAAAAATTAGGCATTATCAATCCCAGTGCATAATCCCAAAATGTTTTATTTGTTCAATTAACGGAATATACTGGTCAGGCATTTTTTTTCTTAACTATGACACGCCAATCCTACTTCTATTCCTGCGTGCTATCAACACGCATAATCGCTTTTCAGCGTGTTTATGAACGCTGTTGACTTAACGTTATTACTGTATATATAAATATATGACCTACCCGAACCCTCCTGAAACCTACCCGTTACTGGGGTTAATGGCATTTATGAGTCTTCCCTATCATCCTAGGAAAAAATATCGCTCCCCACCCCAGACTGAGGCTATATCTACATTTTGCTTCGTCTCCCGCTCGGACATTTAACGGCGTGTACATACACGCGGACATTTGAGATGGCGTAGACATACTCGCATACACGCGGATAGCTGAAAATGCGTATGGGATAACAGCGCCACTTGACTTGAAAGTGGTTTACACAAAAGTCATGATGTCATGTTGCAGCTTGAAAGACAGTATGGAGAAAATGACGATTTTTATGGATAATTTAAATATATTCTGTAATCACATTTTGGTAATGTGTTAATTCCGCCATCACATCTGAGCGTGAAACGCTGCTTGGATAAATTCAAGATAGTTAAAAGTAATTAATACAATAATAATTTAATTGAACTTAATTAATCATGTGCATTAATTCTTTGTTCGAATATTAAATATATTTTTTCCTGATTATGAACACATATTAACTCATGACAAACCAAATTAATTATACCATCATGATGAGAATCAGCTGATAGCCAAGGTATTTTAGGCCTACGATTCTAACATAATTTTTCATGAAAAAACAGGGATTGTATTTATTTATGTATTTATTATGCGTACGTAAGGTTTAATGTAAGTAGCTTCTTGCAATGCTCTCCTAAATGAGTGGATAAAACCTACGTTCAACACTAGCGCTTTAATGACCATTCTTTATTTTTCAGTTTATTTGCTTGTTGGGTTTTTTCGCAAAAATCTCCAAAAGCAGCATTTCAGCTCCTAATAACATCATGATGTGTTTATTGTTTTTTCTTTGTTTGTTTAATTTATTTATTAGAAAAGGAACCATACTCGTAGCCGTTTGTCACCGATGTCAATCAAACATAAAAAGAGAAAATTACTTTTTTTGCTGCATTAACTTTTAAATTGATGATTCTTGTATTTTCTGCTGTAGCAGTGAAGGCTGTGTGCAGTGTTATTTTACATTTGATTATGCAATGTCTGAATACAGTTCTATTGTATTAATCTATGCTTGTAATTTGCTCTATTTCTACGGCACAATTTACTTCAGTTCCGACTCAGTCATTCTCTCGTAGAGTAATTCATTCGTTCCAAAAAGAGTTATTCAAGTCATCTGGTGAAATTTTCTGAAACGCAATATTGCAGATTTTTTTATTCAATATCGTGCAGCCCTAGAGTAACAATAAACACACACAGACACGCACACATTCAGATTCACTGTCTTTCAGGCTGAACGATGCATTAGAAAAGACACATTATTACCATCCTCACTCAAAATAACTGCAATTAACCTAATGCATAGGTCACATATGGTTAAAACATACAATACCATCAAAATGAAACCCATTTAAAGGAAATGTCCACAGACTTAATCCGACAATATGAAATGTAGATAATTCTTTTTAAAAACAACTCCAAAAATACATCGAACAGTCGGCAGGAAAAAAAACCCCGCATAATACCGGTTTTATGGCACTTTCATAATATAAACTCAAAACTTCACTTAATTTGTAACTTCAGCAAAGTGAGGATTCATCATTTGCAGCTTTACTGTAATTTTGGCTCGTACAATCAGGGTCGATCACCAGCAAACACAACAGTAGAGACAAAAGAAACTCGTAATCTGAAAACAGGCATAAAGTCAGGCAGCAAACTTACATAAATCAGTCCACAATAGCAAACAGTCCAGGACAGACAGCAAAGATTCACGAAGAGAATAAACAGTCCAAGAGTAATCCACGGAAGATAAAACCACAGGAAGAAACGCTCAGAGATGTTCACCAGAGCAACACAAAACTTCCGTGAGGATCTTCTCTCTTCTATTAGAGGTTTTTTGGCGAGTTGACCCACAATGAAATGGTGCATTACTGCCTCCAACTGGTATGGAGTGTGGAACTTGATTAACTATTCTTGCTTTTCCTATAAATAATAATAATAAATAAATAATAATAATTTAAATTCTCTCAATCATATTATGCAAAACAATTCCATAACACTTTCTTTAGAATTTTTCCTAAGAATTTCTCCTAAATCAAACCTTACTCTTTCCTTTTTCAAATTTTGAATCATATCCCTCCTTTTCCTGTCATATTTTTTACAGTGTATCATGACATGTTCTATTGTCTCTTGTTGTTCACAGTATTCACATCTACCGGTGTTATGTTTACCTATTTTAAATAAAGTGCTGTTTAATCCTGGATGTCCAAAATCTGAGTCTAGATATAATTGTCTCATCTCTCCTTTTCCTTCCTGTACATCTCATTTCCCCACTTTCCTCTGAATTTTGTAAAACCATCGATCCTTTTCTCTCTTCTTCCATTGCTTTTGCCACCTTTTCTTCAAACTCTGTTTAATAATGTTCTTCATTTAGCCTACATCTTACTCATGTTAACTTCTACATCAATGTATTCTCTTTTTGTGGCCTCCTTTGCAGCCGTATCTGCCTTTTCGTTTCCTTTAACCCCAATATGTGCTGGAACCCACACAAATATAACTTTATTACCCATTGAATTCTATATAATGCTTGATGAACTTCTATCAATATTAAGTGCTGGCGTCTGCCCACGTCCATTTTGATAAATCTCAAAGTCACCGGGTTTTAGGTTTCCATTAGCACATTGGTTACTGCCTTGAATTATATGCATGGCACACTTTTAGTTATGACTTGTTAAACTATACTTTATCACGAAATGGAGTTCTTAAAAGTGAAAGGGTCAGAGAATACTTTTTGAGTAACACAATACTTAGGCTATCTTAAATAATTTCAAACAGCTCTCAATATTAACAACTAACTGTTAAAGACCTATAGCTTTTTTAATGTCACTCTTAAAATGTCAGAGAAAACGACAGAATCAGAGATTATTTAGAAAATAGAAAATTGTACTTTGCATATTATAGGCTACTGTAAAAACACATAATTAAAGTTGATTTTAGTTGATCATTATGAAAATTATTTTCATTTCATGAATATAGTGACCAAAATGATCACATACACAGAATTGGTGTTGCAAAAGCCTAATACACAATGAAATCAATTCACCAAGTCAATAATATTAAAGATTTGTTTTAAAGGAGTGTCTTTTATGTTACCTACTAAACTTAAAAAAGGTTAACACAAAAAAGGTTTTATAAAAAGATTGTAACTATATGGACATGTATTTTGTTGAGATGTGTATTTGTTTTTTTGTTTGTTATAAATTAATGTAAATTTGAGTTAATTTAAAAACATTTGTGATATTCAGAAGCAGATATTTAAAATATATGTAAAATGCCTTTGAGGTGTTTAAAGTTAGGGGGTTCTTTAAGGAGGATTTACGTAGAAAACGTGATGTCACATGACCCGGTTCGGTTTTGGAGCGGTTGCGCGTCATTTTCGGCTCAGAACGAACATGGATGCAGAGAAATGACATGTAGTCTGAAAATAATTGTTTAATCTGCATGGTTTGAGAGGCGAACGGTGTAATTTACCTGTATGTTTCATAATGTTTTTTTTATATTATTTTACGTGCATGATGTGATGTGTAGTGATGGCAAAATGAGGCTTCCTGAACCACTGAGACCTCGCAGCCCATTGCTTCACCCAAAGGTTCATTACTCGAAGCTTCATTCATATTGCTCACTAGTGACACCTAGCTACTGTGCAAAGAAATAGCAGACTAATTATTTATTTCTGAAGCGATGACCTGAGCAGACTTATGATGTCTGTATACCCCCCCCCCCTGTTCTGTTTCATTTTTATTTTTCTTCTCACTGTTAATGTCTGTAACCTTTAATTTGCAATAATACAAATACCCGAGCAGACATTTGTCCATTGCCTGGGAATAAAATAAAATATGTATATTCTGTCTGAATTTACTTCTGCAGAGACAACTGCTCTCTCTCTCTCTACACACACACACACGCACAGAGTTAATTAATTATTCATAAATGATTTGGATAGTGACAGTATGAACAATAAAAGTTACACTGTTGAGTGCAGTGCTTATGGTGGAGGGAGTGCAATAAAGTAAAGTGCAACAGAAAAGTGTGGTGTGGTAAAGGTTAGAATTGTTCTGGTGATTTTGTGTATTGAACTGTTACTATTTTTGTGCAGTGTTGTGCTTATGGGACTGGGGACATAGAGGACCGAAAGGAAGGATTAGAAATTATTTTTATTGAGGAACATAATTGTTTCAAGTGTGTTCGGGCTTAGACATTAATTTATACAGCCATATAGTGAGGATTATTAGCTATATCAAGACAGTAAAATAATAATAAGCTCTTTCTTGCTGGCTCCATTACAAGAAAAAAGGATTAGGTCACAAAAAGCAAACAATTCCAAAAGGGCAATCCAAATCAAAAACCAGTCCAGTCCAAATCCAAAGCAATCCAAATAATCTTATAAAATAACAATACTATAATATAGCTATAATTAATACTAACAATAAACTATAACTAATCTAACCTAATAATGTAATAATATACAGCCCTAACACATATATTGCACAATAACGACGATGAAACATCTCTCTAACTCTGACTCTGACACTAATTCAACTGATTCAACTACTCCTGACAACACCCACAAGGTGGCGCGAGTTTCGAACAAACGACACTCAGACTCGAAACCGATGACGTTTTCACACAAACCGAGGCCTCGTTTGTCATCAGTCACGTGATTTTCACGTTAACAACACAAGCCTCGAATCGCGGCTTCATCTGGCACGCCCCTTTTTACTCGACACAAGCTCCGACGCCTCGCTTCAAATGTCACATCACTAGTGATGTGCTTTTTCATGATGTTAATTGGATTCGTCATATTTCTGTTGTGATTTCATATCAGTGGGACATTGGCACGAGAAACTTGTAAAGGACTGAGAAATGCATATTTTGAATATATGTTTTCATTTTTTTGTAGTTTTCACGGTGTCTATGTTGTCAACTGAAAAAGAGAGAGAGAGAGATGTACAAAATAAACGACAAAAGACATCTGTATGAAGCATCAGCATGGCCTTCATTTTATTCATAGTCTGTCTGACATATTTTTAGAAGCTATCGGCTTCTCTCCAGTGTGAAGTCGCTCGTGTTTTTTCAGGTGTCCAGGCTGAGTGAAACTCTTGTCACAGTATGAGCACTTGTAAGGTTTTTCTCCAGTATGAATTCTTTGGTGCCGTTTCAGATTCTCAGCTGCAGTAAAACTCTTCCCACAGTCAAAGCACATATGATCTCTCACTTCATTGTGTGTTTTCTGGTGCAGATTAACACCTCTCAGCCATGAAAAACTCTTTCCACAGAGAGAACACACATAAGGCTTCTCATCTGAATGAACTTTCATGTGTAATTTTAGTAGTGATGATTGAAATAAAATCTTTTCCACACTGATCACAGTTAAATGGCTTTTCTCCAGAGTGAATGAGCAGATGATGACGGAGACATGATGAATGAGAAAAACTCTTTCCACACTGAGTGCATGGATACGGTTTCTCTCCAGTATGAATTCTCATGTGTGTGTTAAGGTTTCCTTTATTTGAGAAACTCTTTCCACACTGAGTGCATGTATACGGTTTCTCTCCAGTGTGAACTCTCATGTGTTTGTTAAGGTCTCCTTTCTGAGTGAAACTCTTTCCACACTGAGTGCAGGTGTGCAGCTTTTTGGCTTTTGTTCTTTGAATTGTAAAGTTATGATGTTCCTCCTTCACTTCATTCAGTTCTTGTCTTTCCTCTTTCACCTGGTCTAAAATACACAGAAATACAGTTAGAATCAGTTCAAGTGAACCCTTATTTAATAGCAGAAAACAACAGAGATCAGATCTTTCACTTTTTGTTCTGTCATTCACTTGTTTATTCTAGTAAAAATATGTTTTACAAATGCTATAAACGTTATGAGCATTTTAAATGTATTTCTCTATCATTAATCATTCATGTTAATCCACATCTACCAAAGCATCAACAGTGAAGAATCAAGAATGAACACCAACCTGTTTGTTGCTCAGTATCTTCATGTTTTATTCTGGATGGTTCTGGATCAGTCATGTCTTCAATCTCCTCTTTAATAAACTCCATCTTTAACAGTCACACAGATTTCAGCTGCTACTCCTGGAGTTTGTCCTTCTCTTGTAGGATGATGGGAATATTCCCAGTATTTATTGGTGAATTGTTGTGGGAGGGGCTTCACTGCAGGTGTGAACTGTGATCACTGTGTTTTTATCCAGATCTGAATTTAAAAAGTACAGGGCCATCATGTTAAACTGAGCAGCTGAAAAACCTCTTTGTCTCCAAAAGTTCCCCTGTTTTCAGCTCATTCATTATAGTGATGTCTGAGATCTTCTGTAAATTGCCACATTAAGATTATTGGTGTGAACAGGCTGAAATAAACTGCATCATCACCTTTAACTTAAGTTCTTGTCTTTGCTCTTTTCACTTCCATCGGGCCGGAAACAATAAATAAAAAATAAATAAATAAAAAGTGGAATCTGTGATCAGAGATTAGTTTTGTCATCCTCTTGTTAAGTTAAAATGTGAATGACAACTGCTCAATAATATGATTGAAGTGCATTTATATTCCTAGATGAATTGCTTATTTTTCACAGCTCTTATGATTGGTATCTAACAATACAGGTGCTGGTAATTTAATTAGAATATCATCAAAAAGTTGAATTATTTCAGTAATTCCATTCAAAAAGTGAGACTTGCATAGTATATTATATTCATTCATTAAACACAGACTGATATATTTAAAATGCATTTCCTTTCATTGTAATGATTAAAACTGACAACTAATGAAAACCCAAATTCAGTATCTCTAAAAACAAGAATATTACTTAAGACCAATACAAAAAAAAAATGATAGTGGCCTGGCCTTCAGGATAGGATTTTGTATAGGGTTACGAGTCCGGCGAGTTTGCTGGCCAATTAAGAACAGGGATATCATGGTCCATAAACCAGGTATTGGTAGCTTTGGAGTCCTGTTAGTTCTGTTAGTAAATGAAATCTGCATTTCCATCAGGTTGGTCAGCAGCAGAAAGCATGAAGTTATCTAAAACTTCCAGGTTGATGGCTGCGTTGACCTTGGACCTCAGAAAACACAGTGGACCAACACCAGAAGATGACATGGCACCCCACACCATCACTGACTGTGGAAACTTTACACTGGACTTTAAGCAACGTGGATTCTGTGCTTCTCTCTTCCTCCAGACTCTGGGACCTTGATTTCCAAAGGAAATGCAAAATTTACAATGACAAAATTTCATCAGAGAACATAACTATGGACCACTCAGCAGCAGACCTGTCCTTTTTGGCTTTAGCCCAGGTCTGACGATTCTTAAGCTGTCTTGTTCAAGAGTGGCTTGACACAAGGAATGCAACAGCTGAAACCCATTGCACACACACACCTTTCTGCTTGAAGGATGCATGTCAAAAGACACATTAATTCCTGAACAATCACTGAAATCTAATAGACATGTCACAGATATGGCTAACCGTTTAATCCCACTGGTTACAAAAATGTTTTTATTGACTTTGGGCAAGAAATTCAACTATTAAATGACAAAATAGTTTGTCTTGATTCAAATCAATTAATGTCATGTGACTGGTGGGAAAGGTCACATGACCAGATCAGTTCACTTCCTGCTTACACATCTAGAAGAAATTGTCTTCCTCATACTACTACAAAAGGTAGTATATAAAACATCTTATTAGAACTATCATATTTTGTACATATATTCTTTAACCCTAAAACCGTATTATGGACAAATGTGGGCAAAATAGTTTTCATTTATTTAAAAAAAATACTTCCCTTGATCTGAGCGGTACAAGACTTGGCTACTTTTCCTAAGTTTGCCTCCTGAACACACAAACATTTTTTGACTCAATTTTACAATATTAAGTGGGTGAAAAAAACCCTCCTTAATCTTGTATTTGGGTCAAAAATGGGCACCCGTAGAAAGAATGGGAAAAACTGTAATTTAGAGCATTCTAAAATAATCCAAAATAAGACACCAGGTGACAGCAAAGTCACTTCATCTTTAGGTTTTAGCTCTTAAGAACTTATTGGAATGAATATTTTAATGTAGTTAAAAGAAATAAAACAACATAGTAATACATTTACATAGAAATAATTTACATAGAAAATATGGTACTTTTTGAAGTAAATAAAATCAAAAATACCCAAAATATAAAGAAAACACAATAAATGGATAGACAAAACTTTATCGAAGAAAGTGATATAATATTTATAA
This sequence comes from Hybognathus amarus, assembly GCA_030378365.1. Classification (NCBI taxonomy): domain Eukaryota; kingdom Metazoa; phylum Chordata; class Actinopteri; order Cypriniformes; family Leuciscidae; genus Hybognathus; species Hybognathus amarus. Next base: position 311,339 of record JAQIUQ010004079.1, on the reverse strand, counting down.
TAAATAAAAATTGGGATCCTTTGTGCCCACATTTGTCCACAAATACAGAGATTAAGAGCCTGGTTAGCGCTCGCTGGCTCATCCGGACCATCAGGCTCAGCTCGGAGCCTCCACAAGCTACCCGTTCAAAATGCTCACGCACAAACCGCATCTTCGAATGCATCCGTCCCCGGAGATTCGTTTGCAGCGATGGACCTGAAGGACGCATACTTTCATGTCTTCGATTCTCCCTCGACACAGGCCGTTTCTGCGCTTTGCGTTCGAGGGTGGGGCATATCAGTACAAGGTCCTACCCTTCGGGCTGTCCCTGTCCCCCCATGTCTTCACGAAAGTTGTGGAGGGGGAGAGAACAGGGTGTTTGCATCCTCAACTATCTCAATGACTGGCTCTCATACTAGCACACTCTCGAGATCAGTTATGCGATCACAGGGACCTTGTGCTCAGCCAGTTGGGTCTTCGGGTCAACTGGGAGAAGAGCAAACTCGCCCCCATGCAGAGGATCTTTTTTCTCTGTATGGAGTTGGATTCGGTTGCACAAACAGCGCGCCTCACAGAGCAGCGCGCTCAGTCGGTGCTGGACTGCTTGAACACGTTCAAGGGCAGGATGGCGGTCCCACTGAAATTCTTTCAGAGGCTCCTGGGGCATATGGCAGCAGCAGCAGCGGTAACCCCGCTCGGCTTGCTTCATATGAGACCGCTTCAGCACACGCTTCACAGCCGAGTCCCGAGATGGGTGTGGCATCACGGCACTCACCGGGTGGCGATCACACCGGCCTGCCGTCAGACCTTCAGCCCATGGTCAGATCCTTCGGGCAGGAGTCCCCTTGGAACAGGTATCCAGGCATGCTGTGGTATTCACAGACGCCTCTGCCACCAGCTGGGGTGCCACGTACAACGGGCATGTAGTATCAGGGGTGTGGATGGACCCTCATCTGCATTGGCATATCAACTGCCTAGAGTTGCTAGCAGTACACCTCGCTCTGCGCCGTCTGAAAAGGCCGCTGCAGGGCAGGGATGTGCTGGTCCGTACGGACAACACTGCGACCATTGCGTATATCAACCGGCAAGGTGGTCTACGCTCCCGTCGCATGTCGTAATCTCGCCCGCCATCTCCTCCTCTGGAGTCAGAAGCATCTGAGGTCGCTTCGAGCCATGTATGTCCCCAGCGTGCTCAACCGTGTGGCCAACGAGCTATCACGAGCTGTGCTCCCGGGAGAATAGTGAACCTGCAAGCGCTGCCCTTGGAGAAGGCAGACCCAGCCCTGGCTTTGCTCTGTCTCGTTAGCGCTCTGCGTATGTACGTGGACAGAACTCAAAGCATAAGGACCTCAGACCAGCTCTTTGTCTGTTACGGTGGCCAGCAGAAGGGAAAGGCTGTCTCCAAGCAGAGGATGGCCCACTGGATAGTGGATGCCATCGCCTTGGCTTACCAAGCTCAAGGCATGCCCTGCCCACTCAGGTTGCATGCACACTCCACAAGAGGCATTGCATCCTCCTGGGCGCTGGCTCGTGGCGCCTCGCTAACAGATATCTGTAGAGCTGCGGGCTGGGACACCTAACACGTTCGCTAGATACTATAGCCTATACGTGTAGAGCCGGTCTCCTCCCGTGTTCTCACCCTAAACGGCTAGAAGCACTGAGAGGCCCGGCTCTGTCGGCTTGCTGCACCCTACTGTGCAACCTTATTGCTCCAGAGTGAAAAACCTGTCGAGTCCTCCAACACCCCTCGGCCCGGACATGGCGGAGCGTCCGGAGTCAGGCCCCTGTCCGCTGAATCCTTGAGAGCCGGACTCGGGGCTGGGTTCCATATGTGCGACCCTTCGGGTTAGTCCATATGTATTTTCCACATAACTCTCTGAAGAAAGTGGGTTCTGCAGCGTTCCCCTCCCTCTAAAAAGGGCACGCTTTCCCAGTGTTATCCAAGTCTCACTGTATGGGTTATAAAGGAACAACAGTGACAGACACTCTCTGTGTAACCCTCCTCCTATCATCCTTCCAGGCAAGAAGGTGCAGAGGCTTGCATGGGGCGCTGGATGGGGTGCAGCGAACTGTGGTAGGGATTCCTATAGCTCAGTCTGACCTACGTTGTAGTGACTGACCGATAGGGAACGTCTCGGTTACATATAACCCTCATTCCCTGAGGGAGGGAACGGAGACGTAGGTCCCGTCGCGCACATCTGCTGCTGCCCGCGGGGGCCAGCTTCCCAAGTTTGGCTCCTCAGCAAAAAACTGAAGTGCAATCATACAGCCGCTCGTTATATACCCGCGCTGGCGAGGACGCGCAGCTGTTGCAAATGATTGCACGCCAATGTGCATTGGCTTGTTTTAGATTCACTCGAAGTAAATTGGCTCTCTAGCGAGATTCCTATAGGTCAGTTCGACCTACGTCTCCGTTCCCTCCCTCAGGGAACGAGGGTTACCATATGTAAACAAGACGTTTTTTGCTATGGCAGTTTTTACTTGAGCTGTCTCTGACAAAGAAATGTATTTTTTGGAACTCTTTAAAACAGCTGAAACGGTAAAAACAGACAATATAGTGTAGTATGCAACTAAGCAAACCATAATATTATACATATTATTGATGTATACAATTGGCTCTTCAATCCTCCTTGAACTCATTCTAACAACTTAATATGCTTTAATATTTCAGACTAGATGGATGTGAAAGAGTTAAAGGTGATGCTGTAGTTTGTTTCAGCCTGTTGACTCCAATAAAACAATTTAATGTGTCAATTTATTGAAGATCTCAGACATCACTATAATGAATGAGCTGAAAACAGGGAACTGTTGGAGACAAAGAGGTTTTTCATCTGCTCAGTTTAACATGATGGCCCTGTACTTTTTAAATGCAGATTGGATAAAAACACAGTGATCACAGTTCACACCTGCAGTGAAGCCCCTCCCACAACAATTCACCAATAAATACTGGGAATATTCCCATCATCCTACAAGAGAAGGACAAACTCTAGGAGTAGCAGCTGAAATCTGTGTGACTGTTAAAGATGGAGTTTATTAAAGAGGAGATTGAAGACATGAGTGATCCAGAACCATCCAGAATAAAATATGAAGATACTGAGGAACAAACAGGTTGGTTTCCATTCTTGATTGTTTATTGTTGATGTTTTGGTAGATGTGGATTAATAAGCAGTATATGGATGATAAATGATAGAGAAATACATAAAATGATCATAAGCTTGTACATAGCAGATGAGATGTCAAACATTTTTTTCACTTGAACTGATTCTAACATTTCTGTGTGTTTTAGACCAGGTGAGAGTGAAAGAGGAAAGACAAGAACTGAATGAAGTGAAGGAGGAACATCATAACTTTACAATTCAAAGAACAAAAGCCAAAAAGACGCACACCTGCACTCAGTGTGGAAAGAGTTTCACACGGAAAGGAAACCTTAACACACACATGAGAATTCATACTGGAGAGAAACCGTATACATGCACTCAGTGTGGAAAGAGTTTTACTCATGACTCAGGTCTCAGTTATCATCTGCACATTCACTCTGGAGAAAAGCCATTTAACTGTGATCAGTGTGGTAAAGAGTTTATTTCATCATCACAACTAAAATTACACCTGAAAGTTCATTCAGATGAGAAGCCTTATGTGTGTTCTCTCTGTGGAAACAGTTTTTCACGTCTGTTCAGTTTTAAACAGCACCAAAAAACACATAATGAAGTGAGAGATTACATGTGCTTTGACTGTGGGAAGAGCTTTACTACATCTAGTCAACTGAAACTGCACCAAAGAATTCATACTGGAGAAAAACCTTACAAGTGCTCATATTGTGACAAGAGTTTCAATCAGTCTGGACACCTGAAATCACATGAGCGAGTTCACACTGGAGAGAAGCCGTACGACTGTACTCAGTGTGGGAAGAGTTTCACCCGATCAAGTAATCTACTCACTCATATTAGAAAGCATTGTTCTGTGTCACAGTGAGCAAATGTTTTTGTTAGATTCACATAAAGTAAATGTATTGTTGGTTCATTAATTAACTAGTGTTGCTGTGAAATGCCACAAGAAAAATAAAATAAAATTGGAGATAAAAAATGGAGAAAAGCTGTACGACTGCACTCAGTGTGTTTTATATATAAAAAGCCTTCTTAACTTTCATGAAGATATGTCGTTACAGCAACATTTCTTTTTCATGGCAAGCTGATTTAGCTTAAGTTGTACCCAGCCTTACTCGTCGTAGTTACATTTTTACTAGTAAAAATACAATTAGAGAGCTCTACAAATGAATTCTTACTATTCACAGTGTGTCTCCATAGACTTCCATTCATTTTTAATTACAAAATATAAAAATACAATTAGAGAGCTCTCTTATTGTAATTGTTAGTAATAATTGAATTGTTGAAAATGTAATTACGACGAGGAAAGCTAGGTACAATGTACGCTAAAACAGCTTGCCATACATTTCCATGTCAAATATACGTCAAGTAAATGGTGTGATATGAACAAAATATGGAGTTGCTTCCAAAAGAGTGGGTCGTGGAGTTTGCATTAAAAAAAAACAATAACTAATGTAACCCAGGTTAAAAATGCATAAAGTTATAAGTGATGTTAGTTGTAGGTCTATCATCTAGTAATTAGAGCATATAAGTAGTGTGATTTAAAAAGGTTGAAAAACATTCAAAAAGAAACTTTATATGAATGATAATGTTAAAAGCAGTTAAAAATGTTAAAAGCAGTTTTAAAGTTGTTTATTGTTTTAGTCAAGAGATAATGTATTTCTGAAAACTGTCTAAACCAGCATTTATGGGGGTTAAGAGGAGGTGGGTGGAGCCAGCGATGATGTTGGTGGAGAGAAAAAAGTACGCGAGAAGTGAAGCACACGAGTGAGCGTGACACAGAGATGTTCTGAGTTATTTTGAGAGTTAGTAGTGTACAAGTCAGTGTTTAACTTGTGTCTTATGATTGTTTGCACAACAATCAGTGAGAAGAGTGACAAGCTGTATATTGTGAAGCAGGAGGAATTTCTACACGAAGTTCAGAGACTGTTTACTTTTGTGCTACTGCTAATGCTAAGTCTGTACATTACAAGTGAAGGACATTTTCTAGTTTAAGTTTGAGTCCCTCCGTTGAACATTTCGAGGGGTTTATCTGCTGTGTTCGACCTGAAGACAGGGAAGATACTCAGATGGAGTTTGGAGCACTGGGATTTCTCTCGTGAGTTTGCTGGAGACGTGGAAGAGAAAAGAGAAACCAACGGAGTTCGTGTGTAAATGCTGATCGGATGCTGAGCCTGTTCGAGTGATTACTGATTACGGACAGACGGGACAGAAACATTAACTCGAGGTATTTTTCCTTTATTTTGTTTGCTCGCTGACGACTGAAGCGGCCATTGAGTTTTGGGCCACAACGGACACAAGCATCGCATCAGGCCTGCTACGGTATTTTACTTCATAATCATTTTGTTTGCCGGCTTTAGATTGCATTAAGGTGTTGTGGGCCCACAAAATATATTGAAAAGTGACTTTGATATAGTATTTGTGTTTTGCTGAATTAATGCATTTACAGGTTATTGGGGTTTAACTTGTGACAATCTGTGCATTTATAAAATATAGCACTGACTATATTTCCCTTTATGCAAGAGGGATATTTTGTGTTAAAGGTTTAAAAGGACAATCTCATTTTATTTAATTTCTTATTTTGTTTTGACATAATTGTTTCTTTGAGTAAATAATTGAGATATATTCTTCTAAAACCTTGTAGCGTGTTATTTTATTTCCTATCTGCATAGAGATTATTTTATTATTCTGAGAGAGACATACAGACACTTTTGGTTAAATTTTTTATTAAAAACTACAATTTAAAAAGGGTAAATTCATAGATAGGTTTAAAAATAGTTCAAGTGAGTATTTTAACAGAGAGATCCAAGATCACATCTAAAACTGAGTTAATCAGGGTTAACATACATTTGATACATTAAAAGAACCCAAAAGCCCTACCCTTATCCGTATACATACTGAGGAAGCGCTACACTAACATAATTCTATCATTTTATGACGCAAGGCTTTTATTTTGAAAGACTAGCATGAAAGCTATTGAGACTTTGGGGCTATATTGAAACTTGTTTGCCTGATTCATTATCTGTGGTCAGAGATGTTGTAAAATTATGTCAGTGTCATTATTATAATGTTATTTTCGTAACTTGTCATGAAATAAAAAAGTCTCTGACCTTAGGAATACACACTTCCCTGTCTTGTCACTGTTATACTGCAAATCCAGCATGCGATGTATATTAACACTTTATCATAAATCATCATAATGAATAATTTAACTAGCATGCAGCGTTGTGAAGTCATGAAATTACCAAAGAGTACCACTAAATTACATAACTGGTACATCATCTGTTAAATATAGCACATTTTTACATGACTTCAACTCTTCAAAATGAGGTACTTTATTTTTTAAAGGTATGTGTATCTTTTTATGTGATTTTTTATTTTAAAATCAATGTTTTTATTCATAAATATGTCCTAAATGTGTACAAATACCTCTCCCAAATATCTGACTTATCATCGTAAACGAAGAATTTATTATCTACATGGGACGGGTAAGTCCACTGAGGATTCCATGTAGATCCAAGTAGATACTCTGATGGGACAGTGCTTATTGTACAAGGAAGTAAATATTTTTATAAAATGATTGTAAGCCACATGAGTCTGCATCTCTTCATAAATAGTATTCCTGTCTTGTGATCTCAATTCTTCCTTAAATCCATTAATAGCTTCTTCAGTTTGTACTAGTCTGTAATTCACATTGCAAGATATATTACATTTACAGACATTACAGTAAAGGCTGGTAAGTGGTCGGATATATCACAGATCAATAGACCATTGACAGAATTGTTTGAAAAGTTAAGATGTTATCAATTAAAGTGGCAATTAAAGTCTGAAAGACATCCCATCAGCCTAATGAGCAAAGACAAGAACTTTAGGCAAAGGTGATGATGCTGTAGTTTGTTTCAGCCTGTTGACGCCAATAAAACAATTTAATGTGCCAATTTACAGAAGATCTCAGACATCACCATAATGATTGAGCTGAAAACAGGGAACTTTTGGAGACAGAGAGTTTTTCAGCTGCTCAGTTTAACATGATGGCCCTGTACTTTTTAAATGCAGATTGGATAAAAACACAGTGATCACAGTTCACACCTGCAGTGAAGCCCTCCCACAACAATTCACCAATAAATACTGGGAATATTCCCATCATCCTACAAGAGAAGGACTAACTCCAGGAGTAGCAGCTGAAATCTGTGTGACTGTTAAAGATGGAGTTTATTAAAGAGGAGATTGAAGACATGACTGATTCAGAACCAACCGGAAAAAACATGAAGATACTAGAGGAACAAACAGGTTGGTGTCCATTCTTGATTCTTCATTGTTGATGCTTTGGTAGATGTGAATTAATAAGCATATGGATGTTAGGAAATGCATCTAAATGATTATAACCTTTTATAGCAGTTGTCAAACTAACTATGCTAACAAGTAGGGCTGTCAAACATTAATCGCATCCAAAATAAAAGTTTGTGTTTGCATAATATATATTTTTTGAGATAGGAAATTTGGGTTTTCATGAGCTGTATGCCAAAATCATTAAATCATTATCACCTTAAATATTTCAGTTGGTGTGCAATGAATCTAAAATATATGAAAGTTAAAATTGTATCTATTACATTATAGAAAATAATGAACTTTACCACAATATGCTATTTTTTTTAGAAGGACCTGTACATGAAAACTAGGGATGTCAACAATTAATCGACGAATCGATTAATTGTCGATAATACATTTAATCAATAAAACTTATCGATCACCGATTAAGCATGCGCGTGCCGTGTTTCATGCGCGCATGCTGCTCAACCGTCGAAACATGTAAGCGAGCGCGCCGGAGTTAAGTTTGGGACTATTTTACACCTTCATCATGACTATAAGTTGGCGTGTACATTCGCAGCCTTTTGTTTTGTGCAAATGTAAGTTGAAAATAGTTTATTTTGTGTACACCTATCTATATCTGATTTATCTCATATTGTATGTATTTGGTTAAGATTTAACGCTGAATAAAGCATGATGATCTTTAGCGTGCTGCTCAAACGTCGATGCATGACTAATAATGACTATTGGGACTGTCATATTACATTACATTATAAAGAAAACAATAATGTAATAAAACATTGTGAATTATTTGGGTTGAGTTGCCGTGCCATGTTCCAGGAAGACGCGTCCACAACATGAGTCATTCTGAATGGCAAAGTAATTAGTTCAAGTTCACTTGTGCATTCACCTCATTTTGTGCAGATATAAACTGTAATTTAATATTTATTTTGTATATATCTGATTAATCCCATATAGGATGCATTTCTTTGAGTTAAATAACGCGCTCAGCAAAGTGCTCAATGGCATACACCGCCGCCTGTAGCAGAATGCACAACTAATAATAACGATGGTTAATTTGGGACTGTCATATTACATAACATGAGAGCACAATTTTATTAATTCGATTGTGAAATCATTGGGTTTAGTTTGCCGTTTTCAGTGCGTTTGTTCCAGGAAAGAGCACAATTCCACAACAGTCACAGCATTCTGACAAGTGCATCTAGAGATGGTTGGTGACACGACTTATAGCCTATAGTTGTTTTCATTTGATTATTAAATAATTCAACTTAATTATCAATCACATTCGAAACATTTACAATCCCACCAGCCCTTTATTTAGATTAAAAAAACTCTCATTAATTTGTTGAGGAACAGCGTTTTGAGCAGCATTTGCAGACCCTGTTCTGCTGTTGGCCATATGCCACTGCAGCGATGCATATTACATTATTAAGGCTACGCAATTATCATTAATTGATCGTTAATTTGAACGACGAATCGATCATGGAAATTTGTTAAAATTGACATCCCTAATGAAAACATGTATTAAATATATACAAGCATGTGTGTGCGCATTGATTTATTTATATATATATATATAATAATTATACACATTGCACCCACATATATTATGTAAACACAAACTTTTATTTTGGATGCGACTTAATCGCGATTAATCGATTTTGGCAGCCCTAGTAACAAGTGAACAATCTGATCTCTGTTGTTTCTGCTATTAAATAAGGGATTCACTTGAACTGATTCTAACTGTATTTCTGCTGTGTTTAGAACAGGGTGAGAGTGAAAGAGCAAAGACAAGACTCGAATGAAGTGAGAGGAGGAACATCATAATTTTACAATTCAAAGAACAAAAGCCAAAAAGACGCACACCTGCACTCAGTGTGGAAAGAGTTTCACACGGAAAGGACACCTTAACACACACATGAGAATTCACACTGGAGAGAAACCGTATACATGCACTCAGTGTGGAAAGAGTTTTGGTCAAACATCAACACTCCTTGGTCATCTGCGCCTTCACTCTGGAGAAAAGCCATTTAACTGTGATCAGTGTGGTAAAGATTTTATTTTATCATCACAACTAAACCAACACCTGAAAGTTCATTCAAATGAGAGGCCTCATGTGTGTCTCTCTGTGGAAAGAGTTTTTCATGGCTGGGCAGTTTTAAACAGCACCAAAAACACACAATGGAGTGAGAGATTATTTTTGCTTCGACTGTGGAAGAGATTTGCTACATCTGAAGAATCTGAAACAGCACCAAAGAATTCATACTGAAGAAAAACCTTACAAGTGCTCATATTGTGACAAGAGTTTCGCTCAGTATGGAAACCTGAAATCAGCACGAGCGACTTCACACTGGAGAGAAGCCGTACGCCTGTACTCAGTGTGGGAAGAGTTTCACACTTAGAGGACCCCTTTAACACACACATGCGAATTCACACTGAGAAGAGAAACCGTATTCATGTACTCAGTGTGGAAAGAGTTTCACCCAATCAAGTAATCTGAGTGACTCATAGAAAGCATTGTTCTGTGTCGCAGTGAGCAAATGTTTTGTTAGATTCACCTAAATTAAATGTGTAATTAGTTAAAGAATTTTTGAAAATGACTGTTCATGTGTGGACCATAGCTCTAAGGGAATAAAAACATCCTGCAATGATTTATATCTGAAAGTGCATCGTATATAAAGTTATTGTCTTTCAAAAGTGAGAGTCGACTCTGAGTCTATGAAATGAATTGTTTTTGAAACGAGTCATTAGCTGTTTCGTAGTGACGTTGTTATAAAGGGAGTGCAAAGGCGCCATCTAGTGGCCATTAGCGGATGGGCTGGAAGTGATTGCGCACGAGAAATGCGGGTGATAAAAATGGCTGTATTCTCCACAGGAAGACTGTTCTAGAAGTCGCGGTGCAGAGTTCGTGTTAAACATTAATAACGGTGTACGTCCTTATGAGAAAAGTGAGTTAAATTTATCCTTTACTTGTTTAGGATTGATTGTATATGTGAATATCTAGAAATACTCGAGTATTTGGGTCATAAATCCACTCGGGAGGAATGACGAGTTATGCCGCTCAGTTGGCAAGGAATGGACGTCATTGTAGTATGGTTATGCATGTTTGTAACTGAGTTAAGTGCTATGCTTGTATTATTCAGGCTATATCATTACATTTACATTATTTGTTCTGTACAGCTTAGATAAAGAATGGTGACTTACGAGTTATTAGTCATCTGATAGAGTTGGTGTATTGTGCTGTAATGTTAAGCTGATAGACTTCATCCATAATGCTAGTTTATACAGTATATGTAACCTTTTATCACTGTTTTGTTTATTTTCAGCTACACATATACCCTCAAGCCCAAATGTTAACCTACCATGTTAATATAAGCAGAGAGACAACTACTACATTCAAATCTGCACCTGTAATTGCTGTCTAATGTATGTCTGTGCTGCTGAAGAAAGTTGAGTAAAACGTTCAATCTGATTCATGCCTCCTGTCCTGCGTTTTGACCGACGCTCCAGGGCGAGAACTATAGCCTCCTAAGCACCTGTGGTCCTTCTCTCTCAAATGGACCAGATCATAAACATTAGCTCATTGGCCGCTCTCAACAACTGTGCGCGTGTAACCCCTCCACAGTCAGATATTTTCATTTATAAAGTTTTAAATATGTATATTTTTACGACAATACCGCACGGATTACCCTCAGAAGGCCTTCGTTTATCACCCTGGAGCCGGATGGATTACTTTTGTGAAGGATTTATGCACATTTTTGGGACTTGAAGGAGCTGGACCCATTTCTTCACATTATATCCACTTTTTCTAAAATAACTGAACATTTGTTCGTCTGAAACAAGATTGACATATGCATCTCGAACGGCTCGAGGTTGAGTAATGCATGGTTTAAATATAATTTTTGGCCGAACTATCCCTTTAAGTGTAAGGTTTAAAAGAAATAAAACCAATTTTTCCCCAAAAAGCATATGACTACTTTTCCCACACGATGCTATCAGGAATCGATAGAGAATCGTTAAAGAATCGGATCGATAAGCAGAATCGTTAGTGGCAGTGATATTGATAAAATCGTATCAATTCCCATCCCTCTCTCGAGCATTCCCTGTTCTTGTTTCTGTGGATTTACTCACCGCTGGACTCTCTTTACACACTACAGCAAGCTCTGGACCTTGTTCATCTGGCCATTGGGGTCCCTGCACCACTAACCTGCCTGCTCTGGACTTCGACTATAACTTTGTCAAATTTACAATAAAGAGTTTTACTTGCATTTGCTTTCTTCTATCAATCATGACAGTTTGACTTAAGTGAGTTTATCTATTCATTTTTTGTTCTGTTTATTACCTCTGCAATGCATTTTGTTAATGTATTTGTTTAGTTTTCAAATGATGCTGTACCGATGTAATGCATTAAAGTTTATCTTTCAAAGACTGTTTGTGTTTTATAGAAATATTTTTTTTTACTGTGTTTTACGGAATTACATTTTTTAACTGTATTTTAATACATTCAAATAGCCTATATTGTTTTCATATTAAATGGTTTTGAAAAATATATTTTTTATTATGTAAATAGTGGGTCTTTTAGTGTTCTACTAATACATTATTAATGAGCTGAAATTATATTTAAAATATACTTTAAACACATTAATGTGAAGCTAAAAATATACTAATGCTGTATTTTTTAAAAGTCGATTTAAAGTGTATTAAAATACAATTTAATACACGTGCTACACTAACTGTACTTAAAATAGGTCATTTTTAGCACAATTAAGTATAATAAGATATATAACTATTTACTTTAAAATTTAAATTAAATACATATTAAAGTACACTTAATATACTTGAAGTTGTTTCAAAATTACATATTTAATACTGTTACGTCCTCTGCTATCATTTGTCTGTTGTTTTTTTCCCTCTTAAAGGGATAAGCTGTGTCTAAAACCGCTCACTCGTTCACTAATCCCTATATAGTGTATGGAATTTGAGTGCACTATATCTGCAAGGAAGTGAACGAGATGAAGTGAGTGAATTCGGACGCTGACGTTTACACTGTGGAGAGTTGGAGCTGTCGCAGAAAAGGCTTGGTCCCACGTACTGATAAAACTCCTGTTATCTTACTTTACTTACTTTATAAAATAATATTAATAACAATCATAATGACTTTATTTTGTAATTATATATACCTCTGTGCCAGCTTTGTAGTTTCATCGAATGAAATCCTCTCACAGTCACAGATGACATGTCGTCGAGCGCCCTCCGGCGACCGTTATCCGAATGCATACGCTTCCTGACGACGATTAACGGATATTTTTCAAATCCTTCACTGGATGTAATGTAATCTCTGGTTTAATCATAATTTTAGATTCTGCTTTAATTCTGCTTCAGCCTTAAAATATTTAAATTAATATATATATATTGACATATATATACATACAGTCAAGTACAATATATTGATGAAGCTCAGTATGATAAAAAAATGATGATGTATGTGTGATGATATAGATAGACAGGCAGACCATTTTTAAAATTCAGACTATAGACTGTAAAAAAAGATTACAATGCTGCGTCCGAAATCTCCCATTACTCACTATATAGTAGACTATATAGTGAGCTCGCCATTTTGTAGTGCTGTCCGAATGTATAGTGATGATTATTATACCCCATATAGTCCACTCAATGTATCCCAGAATGCATTTTGAAAAGTAGTGTACAACCGATGGTCACTTACCTAAGCCCTACATACCATCATGCATTGCGCTGATCATAAAAATAAGTTATTATCACGTGTGGAGTAAAGCATTATAACAAAAACGGCCAGAAATCTCTTTTAGTTTTTACATTTTGGAGAAATAAGCTCAATATAATGTAATATATTTACTTAAAAAAATATTTTTACCCCAGAGCAGGATCGGTACCAGCTGACAGATGATGTAATCAACAGCACCGAGAGACAATGCAGTCGTGTCCGAATGTGGTTTCTATTATGCTCGTGAGCTCACTATCATAGTGTCTACTCTTAACCCCAATATAGGGGGTAGGGAATAGTGCTTTGAGTGGAGATTTCGGACACAGCTTCGGACTTATCACCCAAGAATAATTTGCCATCCAGCACAGTAGATGGCGATAATGCTCCTTAGGAGTTAATCGCCATTAAAGAAGAAGACGTTTTGTGTTGCTTTCCTATGGTTGCTCTGTCTCTGAGCGTTTCTTACTCTTGGACTGTTTTCTCTCTTCGTGATTCTTTGCTGTCTGTCCTGATTTCTACTTTGGACTGATTTATGTAAGTTTGCTGCCTGACTTTGAATGTAGTTTATGTAGTTAATAGACAAATGTTATCTTTTCCACTTTCATCTAGAGAGAACAGATGTGCTAAGTTACAGTCGTGGTAATATATTTTGCACAAATACTATTGGCAGACGTTAGTCACGTGATAATAGAATTCGTTTTTTGATTGATTAGAGGTATAGTACTCCGTCGAGTTTGCCTAATCCGTTTATTAAACGTAAATTTAGTTTTCAAAAAAATATTATCGACTTGATACTGCCAACAAACGGATACGTGTTCAGGAAAATTTTCTTGAAAAAAGCAGCTACTCTATCCTCAAGGATCTATCATCTCAAAAACTAAAGCAGATGGCAGCGTTCGGCCCACCGTCTACATAATGAATGAGCTGAAAACAGGGAACTGTTTAGCTGCTCAGTTTAACATGATGGCCCTGTACTTTTTAAATGCAGATTGGACAAAAACACAGTGATCACAGTTCACACCTGGCAGTGAAGCCCCTCCCACAACAATTCACCAATAAATACTGGGAATATTCCCATTATCCTACAAGAGAAGGACAAACTCCAGGAGTAGCAGCTGAAATCTGTGTGACTGTTAAAAGATGGAGTTTATTAAAGAGGAGATTGAAGACATGACTGATCCAGAACCATCCAGAATAAAACATGAAGATACTGAGGAACAAATAGGTTGGTGTCCATTCTTTAATCTTCATTGTTGATTATTTGGTAGATGTGAATTAATAAGCAGTATATGGATGATAAATGATATACATCCAAATTATCATAACATTGTATATAGCAGTTGTCAAACATATATTCACTATATCAACAATGAATGACAGAAAGAAAAAGTTCAAGATCTGATCTCTGTTGTTTTCTGCTATTAAATAAGGGTTCACTTGAACTGATTCTAACTGTATTTCTGTGTATTTTAGACCAGGTGAGAGTGAAAGAGGAAAGACAAGAACTGAATGAAGTGAAAGAGGAACATCGTAACTTTACAATTCAAAGAACAAAAGCCAAAAAGATGCACACCTGCACTCAGTGTGGAAAGAGTTTCACACATAAAGGACACCTTAACGCACACATGAGAATTCACACTGGAGAGAAACCGTATACATGCACTCAGTGTGGAAAGAGTTTTACTCAAGCATCAGGTCTCAGTCGTCATCTGCTCATTCACTCTGGAGAAAAGCCATTTAACTGTGATCAGTGTGGTAAAGATTTTATTTCATCATCACAACTAAAATTACACCTGAAAGTTCATTCAGATGAGAAGCCTTATGTGTGTTCTCTCTGTGGAAAGAGTTTCTCACGGCTGGACAATTTTAAACAGCACCAGAAAACACATAATGAAGTGAGAGATTATATGTGCTTGGACTGTGGGAAGAGCTTTACTAGATCTGATGAACTGAATCTGCACCAAAGAATTCATACTGGAGAAAAACCTTACAAGTGCTCATACTGTGACAAGAGATTCACTCAGTCTGGACACCTGAAATTACACGAGCGAGTTCACACTGGAGAGAAGCCGTACGCCTGTACTCAGTGTGGAAAGAGTTTCACACATAAAGGACACCTTAACTCACACATGCGAATTCACACTGGAGAGAAACCGTATACATGCACTCAGTGTGGAAAGACTTTTACTCAATCATCAGCTCTCAATGTTCATCTGCTCCGTCACTCTGGAGAAAAGCCATTTAACTGTGATCAGTGTGGTAAAGATTTTATTTCATCATCACTACTAAAATTACACCTGAAATTTCATTCAGATGAGAAGCCTCATGTGTGTTCTCTCTGTGGAAAGAGTTTTTCACGTCTGTTCAGTTTTAAACGGCACCAGAAACACACAATGAAGTGAGAGATTATATGTGCTTGGAACTGTGGGAAGAGCTTTACTGAGATCTGATGAACTGAATCAGCACCAAAGAATTCATACTGGAGAAAAACCTTAAGTTACAAGTGCTTATCTTGTGACAAGAGTTTCACTCGGTCTGGATCTCTGAAATCACACGAGCGAGCTTCACACTGGAGAGAAGCCGTACGACTGTACTCAGTGTGGGAAGAGTTTCACCTACTCAAGTAGTCTAGTGACTCATATTAGAAAGCATTGTTCTGTGTCACAGTGAGCAAATGTTTTAGATTCACATAAAGTAAATGTGTAGTTAGTTCACTAATAAACTAGTGTTGCTGTGAAATACCACATGATTGTTTTTTTATATGTTGAAGAACAAGAATATTATTGTAAATGATTTTAATTAAACGCTTACTCAAAGAAAATAAAAAAATACCAAAAATGAAAAGAGACTGGAAAGAAATGCAGAAAAACAATCAGGTATATGTTTATTAATAAAAACAAAATCCCTGAATTTGATTCATTTTTTAATTGTAACATTTGCAAATGTATTTACTACAGTTGAATTGCTGACATGTTTCAAAACGGTGCTATCTTTGAGCAACAAGACAGTGATTAAGGCAATATAAAGTAACAAGAGGTAAAAACATTATAAAATACTGTTCGTTTTCTCACACAAATCGCTCATTTCAGTGTCTTAGGCCATCAGTGTGTACTTAAAATTAAACTTGATTCAATGACTCTGTAAATGTAACTTCTCTGTGCATTCTCTTTGAGGAAGACCCCATTAAACACTATTATATGACTGGACAAGAACAGACAAGAACGGTTTGACCTAAAAATATAAAAATTGAAAATGCTGTGGAAACAAAGACACCTACATATTGGATGTCCTTGAGGTAAGATAAAACATCAAAAATTAATTTCAAAGTGAACTATCCCTTTAAGCGCTTTAATCAAAGTGTCTCGCGCACTGAGACGGACTTAGAGAGAGGTGTGTATCAACTCGTTTTAGTGTTGTGTTTAGTTCACAATGTGTATTGAATGTAATTACAATTAATTATAGTTATTTTGAGTGATTAAAAAACAACCTTTTAAATGTTTTCAGTTAATGAACTCTTATTAAAAGTGATTAACTTTTGTTTACACTGTGTTCTCTTTGCCAAAAAGTATGCAACGTGTTTTGGAGAAAAAACATTTATTTCATAATGCGATTTAAACCCCACCCACCCCGGGCCCACACACTGTCACTTCTATTATTTCAATAGACGGTTTGATTTTTGGCAATTTTTTGAATGAAAGATCAAAAGGATAAACGATGCAGATTTATTTTTACAGACAGTTTTGAACATGTTTACCAGAGGTGCCATTACTTCTCTATTAATATAACTTTTTTTGTTTTGTTTTTTTATCTTAAACAATTATTGTACATACTTAGAAGAAATCTAACATTTATGCTGCTTTTTACTGCAGGACACAGAGCCAGAAGATATCCATGCCAAGGGAATGAACATTGGGATTGTTATTATCGATGTAAGATTGTTGTTTTTCTCCACTTTGGCTTAATTTCAGTTCACCCTTGGGCTGCTGGGTGTCAATATAGATGTCCCGATTCTGATTCACAACATCTCAATGCTTGCAGTTTAATTATTTGTTCTTTTAATAATAAATATTAAATTATAAAGCCTGTTATTACATATACAGATGTATGTACAATAGCTCTGTACAATGACCACAAATAAAATGACCATTTTACTGACTGTGTAATTTTGTGAGTAAAATGTTTGTACAGATCCAATAATTAAAATAAACTGTGAGATTCAGATAAAGCAAAGGTATAGTGAAGTAAACTTTAATTCTGTGACTGTAACGTTGCTGGAGAAAGCAGGAGAAGGCGAGGATCTATCAGGGTTTTTAATGAAATAACACATAGAACAAATACTAAAGAAATCCAAGGACAAAGAAATAAAACCATGTGAAGGACTGAACTAGAAGCAAGCCTACATGTACAACAACTGACAAAGTAACAAGTGATAAATACACCAAAACTAGGACTCCAGCAACCACAGATGTCAGCTATGAACATGATATACAGTATATTTCTGTGATTGGTCTGATCCATGTGTGCCTACATTTGTAAGTATTTAACTTTCAGTGTTTGTACTACAATATAAAAGTTAATTACAACACGGAACTTACTCGTTTTCTTTCACTTTAGTGTTATCTGGTGGATTATGCCTAGTCTTGAATTAACTCGAGATATATGTCTATAACAATCTGTGGTACACGCTAAAAATAATGAAAATATTTAATGGAAACAATAAATGGTGATTTAACAGGAAAATAATGGTAACGCTACTTTTTTGGGGTTTTTTTTTCTGTGATTCACTGTAAATTCCTGTTGAAAAACATTATGGGGAGTAAAAACTGTAAAAAAAAAAAACATTAACAGGAATAAACTGTTAAAATAACAGAAAATAATGGTAACCCCGATGCCAGCAATTTCAGGTTATTTAACAGGAAAATGATTAACATTGATTGAAGTTAAACCGCATATGATAGCAATCTGATCAGATTCCATGTCCTCGCTATCAAGTATTCAGAGTGGAAATCTATATAAGCAAGATATTTTAGATTAAATAAATCAATTCATTTTTAGATTAACTCAACAACAACAAAATGTCCAGTTTGGGCGCCAGCACATGTGGGTATTGAGGGAAATAAAAGGTGGATACATTAGCAAAAGAAGCCCTGAAGCTAGAAAATATAAATATACAAGATCCATTTAGCAAATTAGAAATTAAACTTAACATTAAAGATATAAATAAAATGTGGCAGGACACATCAGGAAGAGAAATGAAGACATTTATAAAGTTTTCAAATCTAACTTTATATTGCCTTAATCACTGTCTTGTTGGCTCAAACAGCACAGTTTCGAAACATGTCAACCAGTTTTAATGCAATAAAACAAAACCCTTTAAATTTTGATTTTACGCTCATTGTTCTTACTGTTATTATTATTAATAATATTTTTTACATGCAGCTGCCACACATAAATCTAATTCAATTGCAATTACATATTTTATGATTTTATTTATTATTATTTATTGCAAAACTGCAGCCCTTCTCTATGTGTCTATCCATGATATTGATCCATTAAAGAAGGATGATTGGATGAGGGATGGATATCTACAGATGCACAAACAATATCAAATAAAATAGTACTGAATTATGTGTGTTACACACAAGTGTTACAACTAACCCCTCTGTCTGTTACAATTAACCCCGCATATGGGTAAGTTATAACATTTGCACTTCTGTCACTTTCAGGGAGGATAAGAAATAGGAAAGAAGAGGTATTGCTGTCTAGGTTAAGACTGGCACATCCAGTGTTAAACTCAACACTGGCAATTATGGGGTTACATTAGAATGGATTATGTGATTTATGTGGTGTATCTGAAAATGTAAGTAATTGTTTATTTGTGGCAAGTATAATATTTTTCGGAATGTGTTATTCATTTGAAGAATGGAGAGGATAGAATGAAGAATGAGGATATTCTAGGATATTCTAGGAAAAGGTCTAATGGACAGACAGATATATAGAGCATTATTTTGTGTTTATATATGATTCAGGTTTGGGATTTAGATTGTAATATTTGTGTAATGTTGAACCCGATTCATGGGGAATGAGTGTGGACGGAGGAGCTGAACACGCAGCGCCGGATGAAGCTCAATATGAAACCTCTGTTGCAGGTATGATAAATAATGATGATGATATATGTGTGATGATTTAGTTAGACAGGCAGACAGTTTTTCAAATTCGGATTTATCACCCAAGAATAATTTGCCAACCAGCACAGTAGGAGGCGATAATGCCCCTTAGGAGTTAATCGCTATTAAAGAAGAAGAAGAAGTTTTGTGTTTCTCTGGTCAACATCTCTGAATGTTTCTTCATGTGGTTTTATCTTCCTATGGATTACTATTGGACTGTTTATTCTCTTCGTAATTCTCTGCTGCCTGTCCTGGACTGATTTATGTAAGTTTGCTGCCTGACTTTATGCCCGTTTTCAGATTACGAGTCCCTTTTTCCTAGTGATCGACCCTGATTTTACGACCAAGATTACAATAAAGCTGCAAATAAATCCTCCTTTTGCTGAAGCCTCGTTTCAAGTGAAGTTTTGACTTTATTGAAGTGCTATAAAACCGGAATAAGTTTATGTAACGTTATGCGTTTTTTGCCAACAGTTTGATGTATTTTTGTACTTCTATCACCGCATGTTAAAAAAAATACAAATGAAATACAAATAATGTGTATTGGATTGCAGTTACTGTTAGGGAGGACGGTAATTAATGTCTTTTCTCATGCATCCTTCGGCAGAAAGACCGTGAATCTGAAAACTACTCAACTCCAACTAAACAGTGAGCTAAACTCTCTGTCTCTCTATTCATGAACATGAAGAAATCATCAGTTCTTTGTATGCAGATTTATTTTAAAATTAAATCCATACATATGAGACTGTTGATGAGAGAGTGAAGCTAGGAAACAAACAGCAAAATTGCCCAATGACGTGACAATTTGCACGTCCAAACCCCTTTATGAAGTCAAAATAAATAAATGTTTAATAAAAACCACATTTATTTAATTTGTAAAATGATATGGACATATACTGAGGGTATTACAAAGTGTAAGAAGACATTTATAGTCACATAATGTCATACCGGAAACTGTCGGGCGGGGTGTCCATGGTTAACCGATAGCTTGTTTTCACGTGACGTCACGCCACTGCGTTGCCATGGCGCGTCAATTGCCTATGTTTTGCGTCGTTTATGGTTGCTCAAATCGATCAAACCACTAAGAGTTTTTGTCGTGTGCCAAAAGTTGTTGTTCATAAGGGGGAAATACAAGAAATTGACAGA
Source organism: Hybognathus amarus (assembly GCA_030378365.1). Taxonomy (NCBI): domain Eukaryota; kingdom Metazoa; phylum Chordata; class Actinopteri; order Cypriniformes; family Leuciscidae; genus Hybognathus; species Hybognathus amarus. Next base: position 290,871 of record JAQIUQ010004079.1, on the reverse strand, counting down.
AAAAATACTAATTGAAAATACATAGCATTAAAAATACTAACCAATCCCTGACGGCCAGACTAGGACCCGGAATGGGCGTGAGTGACATAGCGGTAATGTTATTGTAGGCCTTTATTTATACATCGAACATAAATGAGACACTTTATCTTGAATATAGTGTTGTGTGCATTAGTGTTGTGTGCATGTTACTAACAAGTGGTTCTCCAACTTGCTATCAGCTTGTACAGTAGTAGATGAAATTGAAAATAAGGTTGACATTACATTTAGTTAATTACTTTGTTGTTGTTAGATGATAAAATGTATAACATTAAGGATACATATTGTAATGTTATGTTATTTAATACATGGTATCTCTTCCATGACTAGCTTTTAGGATATCTGCTGTTGATGGTAACCTATTTAATACATGTTATCTATTCCGCACCTAGCTAGTAACGTTAGGTTGTAAGTAGGGGTGCAACGGTACAGATAGCCCACTCAGGATACAATGTTGTTTACTCATCCACTATTGAGAGATTCTTGTGCAAAAAGATGAGTCTATCAACACCGGATTATGAGGCGCATAAGATACTGCAGTCAAACGTTTGACTGGGTTTGCGTTTGCATCCACTAGATGTGCTGGGAATGTAGCGAGTGTGCGACGCCGGAGGTGAGGCGTTTATTTAGTAAGCGTGAGCGTGCTGGAGCGGGCACGTGACTTACATTCGCAGCCTGACTCGTATGAGTATTCAACGTGCGGCAGCTCGCTGATAGCAACGGCTGGCTGAATTTGAACGAGACGACCTGGTTACTGTGAACGGGGAGCGCTTTATGAACATTCTGTGACTGTGACGCGCCAGCAGAGCCGGGTACAAGAGTGAAAGAGTGACTTGAGAGAGTCTGAACTTTTGGAGACAAAGAGTTTTTTCAGCTGCTCAGTTTAACATGATGGCCCTGTACTTTTTAAATGCAGATTGGATAAAAACACAGTGATCACAGTTCGCACCTGCAGTGAAGCCCTTCCCACAACAATTCACCAATAAATACTGGGAATATTCCCATCATCCTACAAGAGAAGGACAAACTCCAGGAGTAGCAGCTGAAATCTGTGTGACTGTTAAAGATGGAGTTTATTAAAGAGGAGATTGAAGACATGAGTGATCCAGAACCATCCAGAATAAAATATGAAGATACTGAGGAACAAATAGGTTGGTGTCCATTCTTGATACTTTATTGTTGATGTTTTGGTAGATGTGAATTAATAAGCAGTATATGGATGATACACGATACACGAATGCATCTAAAATCATTACCTTGTTTCTGGCATTTTTAATCAAAATTTTAATCTTATTAACAAAACTTTGCTATAAAATACCTGACCTATATTGTTTTCTGCTATTAAATAAGGGTTCACTTGAACTGATTCTAACTGTATTTCTGTGTATTTTAGACCAGGTGAAAGTGAAAGAGGAAAGACAAGAACTGAATGAAGTGGAGGAGGAACATCGTAACTTTACAATTCAACGAAAAAAAGGCAAAAAGATGCACACCTGCACTCAGTGTGGAAAGAGATTCTCACACAAAGGAAACCTTAACATGCACATGAGAATTCACACTGAGAGAGAAACCATATACATGCACTCAGTGTGGAAAGAGTTTCACACAGAAAGTAAACCTTAACAAACACATGAGAGTTCACACTGGAGAGAAATTGTATACATGCACTCAGTGTGGAAAGAGTTTTACTCATGACCTCAGTGTTCATCTACTCCATCATTCTGGAGAAAAAACATTTAACTGTGATCAGTGTGGTAAAGATTTGATTTTATCATCAAATCTAAAATCACACCTAAAAGTTCATTCAGACGAGAAGCCTCATGTGTGTTCTTTCTGTGGAAAGAGTTATTCACGTCTGTTCTGTTTTAAACGGCACCAGAAAACACACAATGAAGTGAGAGATCATGTGTGCTTTGACTGTGGGAAGAGCTTTACTACATCTGCTGATCTAAAACGGCACCAAAGAATTCATACTGGAGAAAAACCTTACAAGTGCTCATACTGTGACAAGAGTTTCACTTCGGCCTGGATCCCTGAAAAAACACGAGCGAGTTCACACTGGAGAGAAGCCGTACGCCTGTCCTCAGTGTGGAAAAAGTTTCAGAGAGAAAGGAAACTTTTACAGACACATTAGAATTCACACTGGAGAGAAAACCGTATACATGCACTCAGTGTGGAGAGAGTTTTACTCACTCATCGGCTCTCCGTCATCATCTGCTCCGTCACAATGGAGAAAAGCCATTTAACTGTGATCAGTGTGGTAAAGATTTTATTTCATCATCAAATCTAAACCAACACCTGAAAGTCCATTCAGATGAGAAGCCTTATGTGTGTTCTCTCTGTGGAAAGAGTTTTTCGTGGCTGGAAAGTTTTAAACGGCACCAGAAAAAACACAATGAAGTGGGGGATTATATGTGCTTCGACTGTGGGAAGAGATTTACTACATCTCGTGATCTGAAACGGCACCAACGAATTCATATCGGAGAAAAACCTTACAAGTGCTCATATTGTGACAAGAGTTGCAATCATTCTGGAAACTTGAAATCACACGAGCGAGTTCACACTGGAGAGAAGCCGTACGCCTGTACTCAGTGTGGGAAGAGTTTCACCCAATCAAGTCATCTAGTGACTCATATTAGAAAGCATTGTTTTGCGTCACAGTGAGCAAAAGTAAATGTGTAGGTAACTAATAAACTAACGTTGCTGTGAAACGCCACAAGATTTGTGTTTTATATGTTGGAGAACAAGAAAATGATTGAAAATATTTTAATTAAACACTCAAATAAAAAAATACCAAAATGAAAAGAGACTGGAAAGAAATGCAGAAAAACAACAACAATCAGGTATATATACATAAATATTAAAACGATCCTGAATTTGATTCATTTTTTTAATTGTAACATTTGCAAATTTGTTAACTATATCATTAAACCCGAAAACTGTCGGCCGAAATTTCTTTTTCTCTTTCGGTCTAAAGAGAAAATCCAGAAAAATGATGCCCCACAATGTGTATTGTATATGTAATGAAAATGAATTATAGTTATTTTATAGGTAATTAACAAATAACCTTTTAAGTTCAGTTAATTGGACTCTTATTAAATGTGATTCAATTGTGTTTACACTGTTTTCTCTTTGCCAAAAAGTATGCAACATGTTTTGGAGAAAAACATTTATTTCATAATGTGATTTAAACCCCACCCACCCCACACACTGTCAATTCTTTTATTTCAATGCAACATGACATCATGACTTTTGCGTAACCATACACGCCACTTTCAAATCAAGTGGCGTGTTTCGCAATTTGAGCTATCCGCGTGTATGTCTATGCCGTTAAATGTCCGAGTGATTCCACGTACACGCCGTAAAATGTCTGATCGAAACGAAGCAAATGTAGATCTACATCTGGGGAGCGATATTTTTTTCCGAGGATGGTACGGGGAAGACTCATAAATGGTATTAACCCCAGTGACAGGTAGGTTTTGGGAAGGGGTTCTGGTAGGTCATATATTTTTCCAGACTGCGACCAAAATTTGAGTGTGTGCGACTGAATTTTACATCCAGTCGCACATGTGCGACCAGTAAATTTGCCACACATTAAACGCATGGTAAAGCGTGGAAGGGGCGCGTCAATGAATCCGTGACATGAATAAAGCGGTTAAACGTCTGTGGGAAGGAGACGGAGACAAATATCACAACCTGATGTGCGTCTGAGCAATCAGCGATCTATCGACTCGTTAGTCGTTACCTAACAGCGAATGCAAACAAAATGAAAGTGGAACGAAAATACGCCAGTCATATATGATTAGGACCGTGAAGCAGCAGCAGCGATCCGAACAATTGACAGTAAAATAAAGCCCCGAACTTGCCAGTCGCGGGCCGATCTCGCTCACGCAACACTGTTACTCAGGAGATCCAGTGAAGAAATCCATTTAATTCGCCTCAGAATTAATAACATCAACACCACGAGATCCAGTGAGAAACACTCTGATTCGACGCAGAGTTCTGTTATAAACCATATCAGATCAAACAGCGCTGACGTGGAAACCAGGAGAAACACTTATTGAAGGCTTTACAGTCCACAAATTAGCAGAACCATGGATTTAGGCTAATGTAGTAACGTTTCACACGAAGCCAGAGCTTTGCCCTATCCAATATTTTTTCCTCGTTCTAAAAAAGTACGTAAACATGGCGTGTTTCGAAAAATATCTGTGTCCACACGAAACCAGTGAAACCGACTGAAAACGATGTCAGTAGACATCCCAGACCAGTATGTGGCGCTGTAATTAGATATTCACTAAAATTCATTCATTAGACGAGCTTCAGTTCGCGAGCAATACAAGTTATCGCACCGGGGCGTCCACGTCCTGATTATGGCTACTGTCTGCTATATATTTGCTTCTTATTTATTAAATTCAGGTGGTTGACGAAACATTTATTAAAATAAAGATAAAATTGTAAAAAAAAAACGAAATTCACTTCAAAGAAGGGCTTTATACAAAACAACTTAATGTGGTCGAAATTCAGGTCTCCCGATATCAGCCTATTGCGCATATGCACACGGTTCACTTTTCATAATACACATAGATTCAATAAAAGAATAACATATTTAAACATATTAAACTGAATACATTCTTTAATGGATATAACACGTAGCCTACGCCTAACCTACAGAGAAATGTAAATGTCGGAGTGGAACATAGAAGTGCAATTTTTGAATAGAAGTGAATGTAAACTTGCCAACGCTGTTTGAGTATAACATTAGTAGCCAGTCAGTTGCTATATTGTTGCCAGTCAGATGCTATTGTGTAAAACAAACGTGCATAAAGTTAAAAAATTTTAGCAAATTATCATTCAGAAACGTTTAGTAAGAGCCATGTGTGGTGAGGTTCTCACTTCATCGCGGCTTTCTCGGTCTGATTCTGTATCAAACTGAACTGCAGTTCGACACCATTATTTACATCTGGACCGGAGCAAGCGTTTCCCGTAAAGGTAATGGGTAGTTGTAACCTTCCGGACAACTTGAGCGACAGTTTAGCCAATCACAACACACCGGGCCAAACTAACCAATCTGAGCTAATGGTTCAAAATAACCCAAATAATTCACAATGTTTTATTACAATATTGCTACTTGAATGCTAAACATTTACACGCTAAAGATCACGTCAATTCTTAACTAAATGAATCCAATATGAGATAAATCAGATATAGATAGGCGTACACAAGTTGTTTTTATGTCGACAGAGCATTAATCGAGAGAGTGAACGTCTGTATTTACTCTGGAGAGCAGAACAGCGGCGTGGGGATCATCGTCGCCGTATATTTGTGTCCACCGGACCCTTCAGAGGCGAACCGCTTGCGGAGTTTCACCATTTGCTCAGCGTTCCAGCTCCTGATTGGTTAACGCGGCGCGAATTCACGCTAGAAGTTCAGACTTTTCAACTCTGGGCGGCAGACACGAATTCTGCGTCAAACGCGTGAATGCACAAATGGCACTAAAATCATTCTAAATCATTCGCGCTCAACGCGCCAGACGCTCAATTATGCGCGAATGATGTCATTCACATTTTTACTATTAACAAGAGAATGACAAAACTTACCTTTGGTACATCAAAAAATATGATAAACAGATTTCACTTGTTTTCTGTTATTAAATCAGGATTCACTTGAAAATTCACATTTATCCTCCAACTCATTCTAAGAACATAATATGTTTAAATGATTCAGACCTGATGGAATTGAAAGAGCAAAGTGAAGTTAAAGATTATGTAGTTTATTTTCAGCCTGTTGACACCAATAAAACAATTTAATGCGCCAATTTACAGAAGATCTCAGACATCACCATAATGAATGAGCTGAAAACAGGGAACTTTTGGAGACAAAGAGGTTTTTCAGCTGCTCAGTTTAACATGATGGCCCTGTACTTTTTAAATGCAGATTGGATAAAAACACAGTGATCACAGTTCACACCTGCAGTGAAGCCCCTCCCACAACAATTCACCAATAAATACTGGGAATATTCCCATCATCCTACAAGAGAAGGACAAACTCCAGGAGTAGCAGCTGAAATCTGTGTGACTGTTAAAGATGGAGTTTATTAAAGAGGAGATTGAAGACATGACTGATCCAGAACCATCCAGAATAAAACATGAAGATACTGAGGAACCAATAGGTTGGTGTCCATTCTTGATTCTTCATTGTTGATGCTTTGGTAGATGTGAATTAATAAGCAGTATATGGATGATACATGATATACATCCAAAATTAAATGATCATAACCTTTGTAGCAGTTGTCAAACATATTAACAAAGAATGACAGATTAACAAGTGAAATATATAATCTCTAGTTTTCTGCTATTAAATAAGGGTTCACTTGAACTGATTCTAAATGTATTTCTGTGTGTTTTAGACCAGGTGAAAGAGGAAAGACAAGAACTGAATGAAGTGAAGGAGGAACATCGTAACTTTACAATTCAAAGAATAAAAGCCAAAAAGACGCACACCTGCGCTCAGTGTGGAAAGAGTTTCACACAGAAAGGAAACCTTAACAAACACATGAGAATTCATACTGGGAGAAACCGTATACATGCACTCAGTGTGGAAAGAGTTTCTCACAGAAAGGAGACCTTAACACACACATGAGAATTCACACTGGAGAGAAACCATATACATGCACTCAGTGTGGAAAGAGTTTCACACATAAAGGAAGCCTTAACACACACATGAGAGTTCACACTGGAGAGAAACCGTATACATGCACTCAGTGTGGAAAGAGTTTTACTCGAGCATCAGGTCTCAGTGATCATCTGCTCATTCACTCTGGAGAAAAGCCATTTAACTGTGATCAGTGTGGTAAAGATTTTAATACATCATCAAATCTAAAATCACACCTGAAAGGTCATTCAGATGAGAAGCCTCATGTGTGTTCTCTCTGTGGAAAGAGTTTTTCAAGGCTGGACAGTTTTAAACTGCACAAGAAAACACACAATGAAGTGAGAGATTATATGTGCTTTGACTGTGGGAAGAGCTATACTACATCTACCTCTCTGAAAGAGCACCAAAGAATTCATACTGGAGAAAAACCTTACAAGTGCTCATATTGTGACAAGAGTTTCAATCAGTCTGGATCCCTGAAAGTACACAAGCGAGTTCACACTGGAGAGAAGCCGTACGCCTGTACTCAGTGTGGGAAGAGTTTCAAACATTCAAGTAGTCTAGGGAATCATATTAGAAAGCATTGTTCTGTGTCGCAGTGAGCAAATGTTTTGTTAGATTCACACAAAGTAAAATGTGTAGTTAATTAACTAATAAACTAGTGTTACTGTGAAATGCCACAAGATTTGTTACATATGTTGGAGAACAAGAAAATGATTGAAAAGTATTTTAATTAAAGGTGTTGTGGGAATTTTAATCATTAGTGAAGAAGTAGTCTAGTAAACCAAGTGTTTTCATTGAAACTATTCAATGAGTAAAATATAGATGTTTATGTGGTTGGTGATGTTTCGGGAACATATAGGATATCCATATCGTCTCTATGTATTATACAGTACCGACAGAAGTTCTTGCTTTTGCTGAAATTTTCAGTTAATCCTCCCACAGAATGGGATCCCAAGTTGTCACCTAATTGCTAAGAGAGCTCCTTGCAGTTTCTCACCATCATCTAAAATAAATCCAGATTCTTCAATATCCATTAAATCATTAACAAGCCGAGAGAAAACCAAGTCTTGGCCAAAAAACAGTAAATCCTGCTCTCTGCAAAGCATCACTAACTGCACTGGATGATTATATGGCAGAATTTCACCCAATGTAAGGTACACAGCCAGAAGTTTATGGATTTTTTTGCCAGATCCAAGGGAATTTGCAACCCCTAATGCACCCTGGTACGGAATGGAGAAAGAAGATGGACACTGCTGAAGAAGAGTATTTTTTTTCCAATTCTTACCATCCTGGCCATCTTAAAGTGTAGTTCTATCATACGTACATTTAATGAAATTTTATATGTGCAGAAACGTATAATACTGACGTATTTACAGTACTAAAACATAAAATATTTACGTATTGACAGCACAAAAACATAATTCATTTACGGATCAAACTAATCTACCGACGTACACATTTTTACCCATCACCCTATTGCATTCTCTATTGCATTCAACGGTCTTATTACGTTTTCAGTCACATTTATTAATATAATAAATATAATATTAACATTTTGCTCGTTTCGCCTGCATGGTGTTAAACAATACACGATTAAATAATAATAATAAAAATTCCAATATGTAAAATCAAAATAAGAATTATAAGCTAACAACTAAAATGCAACTTATAGCAAAAAAGTTACCATATACTTTTTGTAAATGAATCATTGAATGCTCATAATTATTCAATCTGTACATTTAATTTATTGTGGATTATTAAGAATACTGTGTTTTACAGTCGATTTCATGTCTCTATGATCTTTGACTTCAATAAAATAAGAATGTTACATACATTTACACTAGTATATTTCTTTAAAACAAATGGAATGTATGTGTCACAAACAGATCTGTGAAAGGGTTTTTTCTTAGCAACATTTCAAGTGATTCTAACTGTATTTGTGTATTTTAGACCAGGTGAGAGTGAAGGAGCAAAGACATGAAGGTATGAAGAATTTAGAATTTCACATTTTTAAAATCCTTGCAAATAAATACATAAATAATAGTTTTCTAGAAGATGTGATGTGTGAGTCATAGGGTAAAGTTATTATATGTGGGGATTTTGATGCACATAATGGTTTATGGGGTAGTAAGAGTACAGACAATAACGGGTTAGTTGTAGAAGAATTTGTTGAAGAACACTCATTAGTGTGTTTGAATTATGGGAAATCAACAATATTTTTTTTTTCTAATCAGATCCATTAATGTGCGTAAGGTATACAGTAGGTGGCAGTAATACTCCAAAGGAGTGAACGGCCATGAAACGAAAAGAAGAAGAAGTTTTGTGTTTCTCTGGTGATCATCTCTGAGCGTTTCTTCCTGTGATTTTGTCTTCCCGTGGATTACTCTTGGGTTGTTTATTCTCTTCGTGATACTTTGCTGCCTGTCCTGGACTGTTTGCTATTGTGGACTGATGTATGTAAGTTTGCTGCCTGACTTTATGCCTGTTTTCAGATTACGAGTTGCCTTGTCTACTGTTGTGTTTGCTGGTGATCGACCCTGATTGTACGAGCCAAAATTACAGTAAAGCTGCAAATGATGAATCCTCACTTTGCTGAAGCCTCGTTACAGTTAAGTCTGAGTTTATATTATGGAAGTGCCATAAAACTGGAATAAGGTTATGCGTTTTTTTTCCTGCCAACTCTATTTTTGGAGTTTCATTTAACGCGCTTTTAAAAAAATATATATACATTTTATTTTGCCGGATTAAGTCTGTTGACATTTCCTTTAAATGTGTTTAATTTTTAGAATTTCATTCTAGAATAACAGGGGTTATTTTGTAATAAAGTAAATCTGCATAGAAAGTAATAAACAAATTACAAGCGTAGATAAATACAATAGAACTGTATTCAGACATTGCATACATCAAATGTAAAATAACACTGCTTATAGTCTTCACTGTGTAAATTAAATATAATTATTTAATTAAAAGTTAAAGTAGCAAAAGTAATTGTCTCTTTTAATGTTTGATTGTCATTGGTGACAAACGGCTACGATTGTTATTATTAAGATTAATGCAATGATACTGTAATCCTTTCTTGATTCTTACCCTTTAAAGGGATACTCCACTTTTTTGGAAATAGGCTCATTTTACAATGAGTTAAACAGTTAACAGTTATTTTTTACCGTTTTCTAACCATTCAGCCGATTTTCTGATATTTAGAAGAATATTGGTAACCAGACTGGTCTCATTCACTTCCATAGTAGGAAAAATATACTATGGAAGTCAATGAGACCAGAAACTGTCTGGTTACTGATATTCTTCCAAATATCAGAAAATCGGCTGGATGGATGGATTCGAAAACGGTAAAAACCCAACTGTTTAACTGGGAGTTGTAAAATGTGCCTATTTCCAAAAAAAGTGGAGTATCCCTTTAACCACTGGATTTTTACAGCTTTGTAAGATAAAATCCTTCTTTGCTAGACCAAATCATTATTTTGGTAGGCTATAAAATAGAATCAATTTCAAAAAGTGTAATAAAAAAAGGATAATTCAAGTTTATTTTAAATAATAGTCCAATTTTCGACCATATACAATTGAATACAATACAAAGAATTTTTTTTCCTGGTTTCACCTCTCTCCTGTCTAAACTAAATTATTTTTTGGTAATTGTTTTACACATGGTCATATAGGCTAACCTGAAAATACCTAAGGGGTTATGGGAGTGCTGGTTGGCAGAGGCAGGCTAAATACACATTAATTGCACAGAGATTGACCTAAATAAATATAATAGTGTTAAATAAAAAGAAACATGAATAATACTTAATTAATAAGACAAAACTAATCCCTGATCACAGATTCCACTTGTTTTCTGTTATTAAATCAAGGTCCACTTGAGAATTAGGCCTGCATAAGGCCAGCAGCCATGGCCCTGTAGCCCAAGAGTGGTTGCCCACTAAAGCTAAGCAAGGTTGAGCCTGGTTAGTATCTGAATGGGAGACCTTCTGAGAAAACCAAGTTGCTGCTGGAAGATGTGTTAGTGAGGCCAGCAGGGGGTGCTCACCCTGTGGTCCATCCCAGTATAGTGATGGGGACACTATACTGTCAAAGAGAGGGCACCGTCCTTCGGATGAGAACGTTGAAACCGAGGCCCTGACTCTCTGTGGTCACAAAAAAAAAAATCCCAAGATGTCTTTCGGAAGAGTAGGGGTGTAACCCCCGCATCCTGGATGAATCTGCCCAGTGGCCTCGGTCCATCATGACCTTCTAATCATCCCAATATATATATATATATATATATATATATATATATATATATATATATATATATATATATATATATATATACCAATTGGCTTCATCACTCTGTCTCCTCTCCACCAGTAAGCTGGTGTGTGGTGGGCATTTTGGCACAATATGGCTGCTGTCGCATCATCCAGGTGGATGCTGCATTGGTGGTGGTTGAGGAGATCCCTCTTCTATGTGAAGTGCTTTGAGTGCAGAGAAAAGCGCTATATAAATATAATGAATTACAATTATTAATATTATTTATTATTAATTCACATTCACCCTCCAGATCTCATTCTAACAATTTAATGTTTTATTGTTTCTGACCCGATGGAAGTGAAAGAGCAAAGACAAGAACTGAAGTAAAAGTTGATGATGCTGTAGTTTGTTTCAGCCTGTTGACACCAATAAAACAATTTAATGTGCCAATTTACAGAAGATCTTCAGACATCACCATAATGAATGAGCTGAAAACAGGGAACTTTTGGAGACAAAGAGGTTTTTCAGCTGCTCAGTTTAACATGATAACCCTGTACTTTTTAAATGCAGATTGGATAAAAACACAGTGATCACAGTTCACACCTGCAGTGAAGCCCCTCCCACAACAATTCACCAATAAATACTGGGAATATTCCCATCATCCTACAAGAGAAGGACAAACTCCAGGAGTAGCAGCTGAAATCTGTGTGACTGTTGAAGATGGAGTTTATTAAAGAGGAGATTGAAGACATGACTGATCCAGAACCATCCAGAATAAAACATGAAGATACTGAGGAACCAATAGGTTGGTGTCCATTCTTGATTCTTCATTGTTGATGCTTTGACTTAACAAGCACATGGATGTTAGAGAAATGCATCTAAATGATCATAAACTTTATTGCATTTGTTAAACTAATTGTAACTATGTTAACAAGTGAATGACAGAATAAGTGAAAGATCTGGGTTCACGTGCGTACACACAAAACGGGGCTGGAAACGTACATACGCCGGTTTCAAGGTTGTGATCTATAAAAAAAAAAACTTGACGGGAGGATGTGCGCACCTTTAAGCAAACTTTGAGCCGTGCGTACGCACATTCTGGAGACAAAGGGAGAAAATCTTCCCACACTAAAGAAAACCATAGCCTATAGGCTAAAGAAAGATAATGGACTACAAATATAATTTCACTCACCAAGCCTATCACTTGAAGCCAATATCCATCCCTTCTTAAGTGTCTGCGCCAGCAAGAGCGTTGGGCCATTTAGTGAAACTGACGCACATATAGCGTCTAATATAACGGCAGATGAAGTAAAACCGTAAATCTTAATCGTCATAAAAAATACAAAAATACAGTGCATGTCCTCAATAACATTTTAAATAAATGAAAGAATGATTTAAACTATGTTTTACTTCTGATATATACGTTTAGATTAAGTATGCCATTCTCATTAATGGAGTTAAACACTTATACTAGCTACATTTGATCATTACTGAGACGATACAATCTCTCTCTCTGTATGTGTAAAATTATATATAAAATTATTTATTTTTTCAATAAATAGAAATATATATTTTATTGTGGATGCAATGCTTTTGAACACCTTCCCTCTGGCATGCTTTGCTAATTATGAATAGCAGATTGTCTGAGAAAATAATTCCATGCAAATAATGCACAACCATGTATATCGTTTTCCGTTAAAAATATAAATTCATTAAAAATACTTTGGCCAGTGGAAAAAAATGAGAAAATCTTACGTATTTTACACTATTTGATTTATTCATTCAAAAACAAGGCAAGGAAAAAATAAAGTAGGCCTATAGGCTACTAAAAAAAATAAAATAAAAAGGTCACATCTGTATTTCATATTTTCCTAACGTCTTGTAACATGGTATCACGTGGATGAATAATCATATGGAAATTATATGCAGATGAGGATATGCATATTTAAACTAGGCGTTGTAGGGTCCATAAATGGTTATTTAAGGGAGCCGCACGTGCGCAAAATCTCCCGCTGACTGGCATTTATAAAGTGAATTCTGCGCAGGTTCTGGCGTACACACGGTTTTATAAATCTGAATATTTTTTGGCGTACGCCATTTTGGCTTTCGGGCGCACGTACACTTTTAGTAAGGATCCTACGCACAGTTTTATAAATGAGACCCCTGATCTTTGTTGCTTTCTGCTATTAAATAAGGGTTCACTTGAACTGATTCTAACTGTATTTCTGTGTATTTTAGACCAGGTGAGAGTGAAAGAGGAAAGACAAGAACTGAATGAAGTGAAGGAGGAACATCCTAACTTTACAATTCAAAGAACAAAAGCCAAAAAGACGCACACCTGCACTCAGTGTGGAAAGAGTTTCACTCAGAAAGTACACCTTAACACACACATGAGAATTCACACTGGAGAGAAACCGTATACATGCACTCAGTGTGGAAAGAGATTCTCACATGAAGGAAACCTTAATGCACACATGAGAATTCACACTGGAGAGAAACCATATACATGCACTCAGTGTGGAAAGAGTTTTACTCAAGCATCAACTCTCAGTCATCATCTGCTCACTCACTCTGGAGAGAAACAATTTAACTGTGAACGGTGTGGTAAAGATTTTGTTTCATCAGCACATCTAAACCAACACCTGAATGTTCATTCAAATGAGAGGCCTCATGTGTGTTCTCTCTGTGGAAAGAGTTTTTCATGGCTGAATGGTTTTAAACAGCACCAGAAAACACATGATGGAAGGAGAGATTATGTTTGTTGTGACTGTGGGAAGAGATTTATTACATCTGGTGAACTGAAACTGCATCAAAGAATTCATACTGGAGAAAAACCTTACAAGTGCTCATACTGTGACAAGAGTTTCACTCAGCCTGGATCTCTGAAATCACACGAGCGAATTCACACTGGAGAGAAACCGTACGACTGTACTCAGTGTGGGAAGAGTTTCACAAAGAAAGGAACCCTTGACACGCACATGAGAATTCACACTGGAGAGAAACCGTATACATGCACTCAGTGTGGAAAGAGTTTTTCTCAAGCATCAGGTTTCAGTTATCATCTTCTCCGTCACTCTGGAGAAAAAATGGAGTGAGAGAGCATATGTGCTCTGACTGTGGGAAGAGCTTTACTAAATCTAGTGAACTGAAACAGCACCAAAGAATTCATACTGGAGAAAAACCTTACAAGTGCTCATACTGTGACAAGAGTTTCACTCAGTCTGGATCCCTGAAATCACACGAGCGAGTTCATACTGGAGAGAAGCCGTACGCCTGTCCTCAGTGTGATAAAGAGTTTCAAACAATCAAGTCATCTAGGGATTCATATTAGAAAGTATTGTTCTATGTCACAGTGAGCAAATGTTTTGTTTCACATAAAGTAAATGTGTAGTTAGTTAACTAATAAACTAGTGTTGCTGTGAATGCCACAAGATTTGTGTTTCATGTTGGAGAACAAGAATATTATTGAAAAGTATTTTAATTGAACGCTTACTCAAAGAGATACTAAAATGATAAGAGACTGGAAACAAATATGTGGGAAGTGCCTGTGTTTGTTTTTCTGCTCTCTCTTTGTTCGATCTCTAGGCCGTCCTTCCTCGATCGCTGATTGTTAGATAGGCCTAAGAGGTTTGAAATGATTTAGAATTGTTTCCTTTTGTTTCTTTCTCTTTTTTTGGCATCACTAGAGTCCCCTTTTATTTTTTGTTTTTGGTATTTTTCCGCTTATTGTTAAATTGTACATTTTGTTGGTGGCTTTCAGCCTCAATATTGTTGTGCATTCTTTTTTTTTTTGATAGTTTCTTTTTCCTTTTTTGTATAATACATTACATTTCTCAATGACAGTCGGTGTTCGCTCATAGTTTCTTGCCGCTTCTTATTATTATGTTTTGCCATGTTTCTTTAATGTTGCTCCTCTAGCTCCTAGACAAATTAGAGGGGTTGTAACATATGTGAAGGAATTCCCTGAATTTTATCAGTTTTTTTGCATCACATTTTAGGCTACACTAAGGAACAAATCTCTTCCAACAGATTTGACTGAATTTACATCTTCAAAAGCAGTTATGTTAAAAAAAAAATATAGAAAATAAAACTTAATGGGGTTCCATGTAAAAAACATAAAGCAAGGATTTGCCGGTGGGGGATTTCCCAGTCCACAGTAATCAATGCTATAATTGGCCTAAATAGACAATATCAAATATGTATATTTATATATATATATATATATATATATATATATATATATATATATATATATATATATATATATATATATATATATATATATATTTATTTAAATATATGCAACACGCACGTTTAAACAACAAATAATAAAATCTGAACCAGCGCTTCCGCTCCTGACCTGTATTGAGAGATAACGTGCAGCGCTTTTCAGTTTCAGTGGCCTTTATGATTCACGGCTTTTTAAAAGTGTTTTGAAGTGGTTTTGAATGAAATATTGAAGTTTATAGTTGGGTATTTTGACACCACGCTGAGTGTAGGCCTATTCTAAAATCGGGTTTTATTCTGGCATTGGAGTTCGACAAACGTTGACAAAACGTTTTCTCGCTCATTCAGCGAACACTCACTGGAGATGCAAACCTTTGGGCATTTCTCCGTGAGTTGAGATATGGCCGAGTGGTAGAACTTACGGTAAGGACATAGTCATTGGTAGGAAGCCAGGTCAAACATGGACTACTGAAGTTATTTTTTTTTATTTATTTTAGGCTATTAATGCAGAATGATTTGTCTAGTTCTAAAACTGTTGCACCATTTAGTTTTTTTGCTTATATTTCTAAAAAAATAAATAAAATAAATAAAAATACCATGCATTTCCATTTTACACAAAGAAAGGAATAAATACTATCCAACAGAATGACTATAAAAATTACATCTATAATAATACCAATCACATTAGCCTACTGCACTTTCACAACTGGTTACCGAATACGACTCGGAAGAAATATCTGTACAAAATACCCAAGACATTACTAACATGCCAGATGGTAACTAAATAATGTTAACGTTATGTTAATGGGTTATTTGGCATTTAGCAAAACATAATTTTCTGGTTTTACCACATTAGTGTCAGAAAATCTAAAATCCAACTTTAAAACAAACTAAAACACACAACAAGACAAATACCCTACGGAAAAAAATCTTTCAAATTTGAATGGTACATTTACGTAATCAGTGTATTTAAAAATCAGAAACAAAAATAATAAATATTAGCCTTTTTGAAAACACTGAACTGAACAGTGATTAAGCGCAAGCCGAGCGAACAAATTTATCTGCTGATGACACGGAGCTTCATTTAAAAATAAAAAAAAATAAACAGATAGTTAACTTACATTTTAAAATTCAGCAATTGCTGCTGTTTTGCACAAGGTACCATTGCAATGTCCCGAGCGACTGGTTTATTTTTGCCGCGGTAGGCATTTTAGCATGCTTAAACACAAATGTTTAGTAGCCTAACTGCAAGCCCTGAAAATGTTTTTTTTTTGATAATTTGGTTTAAATTGATTACACTTATATTTCAGTTAACAAATCAACAAATTAAATTAACACAAAGTAAAAGACAAGTAACCTATTGACAGCCTTTCTAAATTATAGAAAAACTGGGCATACAGCCTAATGTTGAAGTATAGCTACCTACTTTGCTTAAATTTGATGGAATAATAGAGGCCGTTTTTAACTTCACATTTATTTCATTTGAATTTACTTTTTCAGTAGCCTATTGTGATTATGAATTCGTTTAACAGTGTTTACCTTGAATTAATCTTAAATTATGTCGGACACTTTAAATAAATAAACAGTTAATAAACTCGCTAATAAACAGCTACCTATTTAAGCTTAAAGCAGGGCCGGACTGGGACCAAAATTCGGCCCTGGCATTTGTGGTTTTCACCAGCCCAACTAATCGATGACGTTAAAAAAAACATCCCCAAAATTCGGAACATTTTTCCCACTGAGACACACCATACAAGGCAGCAATGGCTTTGTAGTCTGTAGTCATAGACTTAGTCCATACACGGTCCGAAATTAACACCCGCCAAGCGCCAATTGCGGGTAGATTTTCCGTTTGGCGAGTAAATCTCAAAAGGCTATCCGCCCCACTTGCGGGTGAATGTTCATTACAAAATAGTAATGTAATAAAATGTTTATTACAATAGCATTTTATCTGCAAAGTATCTGGCATGATGGCTATGGACATGACGCAGTTGTTTGCATGCCAGACCTACATCAAGATGTTAGGTCTGGAAACTCTTCATTGACAGGGCTCAATCAGAGGGGCGGGATAAACGGTTGTCTTTCTAATTCTCTCTGCACGCAATTGGATAGCGCTAAAGCCAATCAGAGCAACGAAGAATGTGACATACTCAGCGGAGCAAGTTGATATATTATTAAACTTTTACCGTATCTAGTCCCTGTCCAGCTGTCAACACTGAACATTGCAAATAATGGAGATTTCCAGAATCTATCCCAAAATAAGGGATTTTTTACACGACCCACAAACTTAAAACTCTAATCATTAAAAGTCTAAAGAGTTTATAACTAGCTACATATGTGTGAGAGAAAGACAGTAAATATGTGTGCGTATGAGAGAGCAAGAGACAGTGCGTCATTAAAAAAAAATAATATCATAGAGAATGTTTAAATACTATAATATCAGCTTACGAGGGAAACGGAGGCGGAGTAGTGCTTGCTTGAGATGATTCGGGAGAGGTCCGTGCACCTATACCGATCAGAGCACGCGCTGACACGGAGTAAAGCCTTTATCCTCGACGCCACAGCACGACTGCGGATCGTTTTGCCACAGCTTTTTTGTAACAGCGCGAGGATGAACGACTAAAACCGAGTATGTCCGAGCTTTCTCTTATCCGTCTCAACTCTGTTGTCATTATGTTAAGCCCACCCGCCAACTCTATACACGATGTGATTGGCCCGGCCAGAGTTGGGCCTTTCCAGCTAAACCGTCTATGGAGAGTTGCTAGACCACACTTTGCGGCAAAATAATTTCTGCTGCCGCTCAGGGTGCGTCTGAGATTCTCTAGGCTAGCAGTTGTTGTGTTTGCGGGATGGGAATTGAATGTGACGGGGCGCAACTACAGCAGAGACTAGAACGTGCGCACTGAAAAGATCGGACCAGTTCATGTGGAGCAATTGGATATATTTTTTTCCTGCATTAACGCTGGGTGAAAATTGTGCTAAAAAATCTTTTCTGAAAAGAAGTTTAGTTCAATTCAACCACTTTAAATAAACGAAAAAAAACCTATGAAATATTTTCTGTGTTAACACAAAACTTGTTGGATGTCCAAGCTGCCTGCCGGGATAATCACACAACGCCTACACATCCGATGATGACACGTCCAATTCGCGAACTAATGACTCCTTAATTCATTTTAATGAATGGTTAAAACAACTGATATTTCCTTTACTGGAATATCCTTCAACTTACTGATCGGATTCAGGGTAAATGGAGAAAAAATAGGCAGAGTAAAACAATTTTTTTAACATAGCATAATTATAGTATAGCCTATTATTATTATTGCATACATTTTATTATTTATTTACATTTTATTTATTTAATATACAATTAATAGCATTTAATTTGTACAGAACTATTTTCATAGGCGCCACAACAAAAATATTGTTTTAATGTGTGTAAATTGTGTAATCTGTGTGTATATAAAAGAATGGAAAATAATAGACCAGAAATATAATGACAAAAATGTTTAAATATAGCCTATATATAAAGTGAGGTACATGTGACACAAAAAGGCTGTTTATTATTTTGGCCGGTAAAAAAATGCATGCTGGTGGATTTTTCCATCTACCAGTCCCCATGGCAGGTGAGCCAAAAGTTTATTTCGGACCCCTTACAGCACACACGAGCATGGCACAGCGGCCAAAACACACGCACACGAGCATGGCACGGCGACCAAAAACACACGCACACGAGCATGGCACAGCGGCCAAAACACATGTACAGCAGCATGGCACAGCGGCCAAAACACACGCACCATGACCAAACCACAACAGAATATATACCGTATTTTCCGCACTATAAGGCACACTTAAAAGCCTTTAATTTCAACAAACGACAGTGCGCCTTACTGAGCGTCTCCGCGTTATTAAATTCACCCACGAACTCGCGTCTTGTCCACCTGATGCCTGCTCTGTCACCAACCCATACGGCCAGACGGTTCAACCTTGTATAAATCACTGTCCCCGGCGCTGCTCGAGCGTCACAGAATATTTATAAAGCGCTTCCCCGTTCAGCGCTCAACGCACTTTGCTTCGCGCAAAAAAAAAAAAAAAAAAAAAAAAAACTGCATTATTTGTATTTCACTTTTTGGTTTTGGCCTTACCTTACAAAGGACTAAAGACCAACAAAAACATTTTCAAAACAGAAATGTTTCATTTCAAATTACAAATTAGTACTAGCCTACTATGTAAGAACAGGAAGCATAGGTCTACACAAAAAGTCCTGTCAAATTAAACGAATAAATGGGCCTAATAATAGGAATAAAAATTATATAAACAAAAATTTACTTAAAAGTTTTAAAAGTAAATTAAGGCCAGAATTTTGATAACTGAACTTTTGCTCAACGTGCACAATAAAAATTTAAATGGGCTTATAACCATTGTACACACAAACTGCAGTAAAATTAAACGAATGAATGGGCCTAATAATATAACTAAAAATTATATAAACAAAAATGTAAATATATATATAAATGTTTAAAAGTAGGCTAATTAATTATTAGGCCAGGTTTTGATAGCTAAGCCTGATTTTTGCGCAGCGTGCACTATTAAAATTTAAATTGGTTTAGGCCTGTATCATCTGTACACACAGACACACACACACAAAAACAGTAAAATTAAACGAATCAATGGGCCTAATTATATAAATAGAAGGTTGGCTATAGGTCTCAACGTGCTAAATTAAAAAGTAAATTAACTGATTTCTAGCCTACAGTTCTTTTGAGCTCACCTTTAAGAACACGAGTTTGGACTATGTCTGAGGCTTCAGACATGCGGTGGTTTCTTGAAAGCGGGCAGCAGCGGAGAAAACCCTCTTGCGCTCGCAGACCCTTGTGGATGCTGAATACAACGCCTTATAGTGTCCGAAAATACGGGTATTATAAAAAGAAGCATGACCTACCTTATTAAATCAGCAGCCGCTGCATCAGCGCGCTCTTCTCCGGTACAATGATGCAATCCGTGTCCAAAGAAACCAGAGTCTCTTTTTCGATTGCCATCAACATAAAGGCTTCAAGATGCTGTCTGTGACGCTGTGCTCGTTAATCGATTCTTGATGAAGTTTAACGTGGAAAAGCTTCGCTCACATGCAACTGTGTCACAGACAGAGTAAACAGAAACTTGTAGGCTATCCAAGTCCGATTAGATGGTAGGAGTCAGAGAGCAGGTTATACCTTTGTAGGTGTTAGCAGAGTAACTTAAGCAGACAACAGGGGCTACTATTTCACATCAACCAGTTTGTTTCTGACTGGCGCAGTTTGTTTAATCAGACACACGTGCATTCATTCAATCGCTAATTAGGTCACATGACATACACTCTGGAATATGATTGCTTGGTTTCAAAATAAAATAAACAAATCAAATATGAATGAGAGCACAACCTTTATAAATCTCAACACCCCCACTTGCTCTCACATTTCTATTTAATCATTTCTAGTTCACCATTTCAATATAAATACAAAATTCATACACCAAACATGGAGTTACATTTCATTAACTTTGTTGCTGGTTTTGTTAATACATCCATAACCATATCATCAGTTGGACAGTATTCCAGATTAATTCTGCCTTCCTTGATTACAGATCTCACAAAATGAAATTTAACATCCACATGTTTACATCGTTGTCAGGATTTTTTGCTAAAGCAATGGCACCCTGATTGTCCTCATACACTCTCGATTCATATTTCTTACCATCAATGTTTTCTAACAATTGCTGTAGAAATAAACACTCCTGTGCAGTTCCAGCTAAAGCCATATAGGCTATACTCTGCTTCACAAGTCGCCAGTGCAACAGCTGTCTTTTGGTCTTCAATGAAACCAGTGGAGCATTTTTATTTAGGCTAACACAGTAACCTGTAGTGCTCCGTCTATCTGGTTAGGCCTACATCAGTTGCCCAATTCGCATCACGTGCATGAATCAAGTTATCATTTTCACCCTTTTTGTAAGACAATTCTTTGTCTTTGGTCCCTTTTAAATACCTTAAAACATGCTTGAAAGTGTTCCACTGTTCTATGGTAGGTCTTGTAAAATAATGTGATAGTTTGCTCACTACAACACTTAAGTCTGGTCTTGTGCATGTTGCCAGATAGACTACCTCCCTGTATTTTCTAACATCACTCAGATTCTCAGCGTCATCAGTGTAGTTTAATAATTTCTGTTCACAAGGAGTTCCTCTGGACTTCCAATTTTGCATGTCAAATCTCTCAGTATTTTCTCAACATATTTATGTTGTGACATTTTAACACGATCACAATCTTGCTCGTAATCAATACCAAGAAAATGTGTTAATTTTCCCAAGTCCTTCATTTTAAATTTTGCATTGAGTGTCTCTTTTACATGATTAAGCACATACACATTGTTGGCAGCAATAATCAAGTCATCAACCCATAGGATTATTAAAACTTTCTCAGTTTCTGTAACCTTTGTGTAAACACAATGATCGGCTGGGTTTTGAACAAACTTCATTTCACACAGATACTCATGCAACATTTGGTTCCAGTTTCTGCCCGACTGTTTGAGTCCATACAGTGATTTTTCCAATTTATACACCAGTCTTGTATTATCTTGAGATTTTATCTCATAACCCTCTGGCTGTTTCATATAAATGTCGCACAATTGGCGCATGTAAATATGCAGTGGTCACATCCAATTGATAAACAATCAAATTGTCCTGTAGCCTACTGCCTTCTGTATAACCTGGTGCTTTTGACAATGACGTAGCTCTCTGCTTCACCATAGTATCGATGCATTCGTTGGAAAAATCAACTATCTCAGTTGAGACTGTTTCCGAAAAAATCCATTGTCGCAAAGTATAGTTCAACGTTGGTTTCGCACGTGGTGGATTAATAACTAGGCTACTTTGAATCTGTTTGAAATCCAATTAACGCTAGATTTTTTTTTTTTATATAAATTACAGACATGTCATCTGAGAACTATTTCTAATTGTTCTGAGCTGTTTTGCTTTATTACCAGACTCAATATTTGGCTCATTCTTACATAGGGCACGTTCGCAGCATGCGCACTCTTCAAACACATATACTTCAAATCTTTTGGAAAACTAAAAGATGCAAATTACATTTTGTATGTATTCTATTTGTATGTATTCTTTAAAAGGCACCGGTTGTACTTGAATGTCAACTTGCTTATTTTGCTCAAGATAAGGATTTATTAGGCCTACCTCCAAATGTGTTGCACAACAAAACCACACAACTTTGCGATGCTGGTTGCGAATGTTCGTTTTCGGGAAACACCGACTTGTTGAACTATGCTGATAACGACGGAACTTTGCGACCATAGTTGGCTAACGATGCTTTCGGAAACGCCCCCTGAATGAGCCTGCGGCGTGGCTGCAGATTACACAAAAAACGGACACTTTTCAAAGTCTTTGATTGTAGCGTCGAAAGGCAGCAAATACACCCCAAATTTTACCTTGGCAGAACTGCGGTGGTCAAAGCCGCATTCTGGGGTGCATTTTCCCGAAGCATCGTTAGCCAACTATGGTCGCAAGTTCCGTCGTTTTCATCATAGTTCAATCGATTCGGTGTTTCCCGAAACCATCGTTCCAACGAACATTCGCAAACAGCATCGCAAATTTGTATGGTTTGAACGACAGCTCTCAACCTATGGTTAAGATGCATCGTTTTATATTGCATGACATTTGGAGGTAATAAATCCTTATCTTGAGCAAAATAAGCAAGCTGACATTCAGTACAACTGGTGCATTTTATTCAGCATAAATACAAATGTAATTTACGTCTTTTAGTTTTTCAAAAGATTTGAAGTAACGAGCTTGAATAGTGCGCATGTGCCGAACAGGCCCTACTATGTAAGAACGAGCCAAATATTGAGTCGGGTAATAAAGCAAAATAACTGAGAACAATTAAGAAATAGTCCTCAGATGACATGTCTGTAATTTATATAAAACAAATCTAGCGTTAATTGGATCTCAAACAGTTTCATTAAAAGTAGTTATTACTCCACCACGCGTGAAACCAACGTGGTTGAATGATACTTTGTGACAGCAGGTTTCGGGAAACAGTCGTGACAAGCTAGTTGATTTTTCGAAGCTATGCATCGTACTATGATAGTGAAACAGTGAACTACCGTCGTTGTACGGGAAACGCACCCCTGGTTGTCTACCTTCTGTAGCATCAAATAAACATGAATGAACACAAGAAGGAATGTTGTCTTAACCGTGGAAAGGCGACAGTACATTCTGTGTTTTTTTTAAGTTCAAATCCTCCCATGTTAATCTACTAACTCTCAGGACTGCTTTGTTGGACAAAATGAAATCACCTGTCAATCAAGCTCCCTGCGAGGTTCAGTTGTTTCATTTATTAACATATAGCCGATTGTTATTGTTTTTCTGCATTTCTTTCCAGTCGCTTTTCATTTTGGTATTTCTTTGTAGTAAGCGCTTAATCAAAACAATCTTCAATAATCTTGTTCTCCAACAAAAAACACACAGACCTTGTGGCAATCACAGCAGCACTTGTTTATTAGTTAACTAACTACACATTTACTTTATGTGAATCTAAAAAAAACATTTGCTCACTGTGACACAGAACAATGCTTTCTGAATATGAGTCACTAGATTACTTGAGTTTGTGAAACTCTTCCACACTGAGTACAGTAGTACAGCTTCTCTCAAGTATGAACTCGCTCGTGTTCTTTCAGATGTCCAGACTGAGTGAAACTTTTGTCATAATATGAGCACTTGTAAGGTTTTTCTCCAGTATGAGTTTGTTCATGCAGTTTCAAATGCTCAGCTCTAGTATAACTCTTCCCACAGTCAAAGCACACATAATCTCTAACTTCATTGTGTGTTTTCTGGTGCAGTTTAAAACTGTCAAGACGTAAAAAAAACTCTTTCCACAGAGAGAACACACATGAGGCTTCACATCTGAATGAACTTTCAGGTATTTTTTTTATTGTAATGATAAAATAAAATCTTTACCACACTGAGGACAGTTAATGGCTTTTCTCCAGAGTGAATGGGCAGATGATGATTGAGAGCTGATAGTCGAGAGAATCTCTTTCCACACTGAGTGCATGTATACGGTTTCTCTCCAGTGTGAATTCTCATGTGTGAGTTAAGCAGTCCCTCCAGGATTCCGGATAACATGCACAAAAAAATATAACAACACAATAAAGCAAAGGGGAAAAGCCAAAAAGCATAATATGAGCACTTTAAGTAAAAATCTATCTACCTTTGCCGTTTAAACCTATAAAAACATGCAGAAGGACATCACAACTTTTTAGAGAAGCGGCTGCATCATCAGGCATTTTTGGCGGCAACGATCACAAAAAAGGTCAGCGAAATCCTGGAGGGACTGGTTAAGGCTTTCTTTCTCTGTGAAACTCCTTCCACACTGAGTGCATGTACGTGGTTTCTCTCCATTGTGAATTCTCATGTGTGTGTTAAGGCGTCCTTTCTCTTGGAAATTCTTTTCCACACCGAGTACATATATACGATTTCTCTTCAGTGTGAATTCTCATGTGTGTGTTAAGGTGTCCTTTCTCTCTGAAACTCTTTCCACACTGAGTGCATGTAAACGGTTTCTCTCTAATGTGAGTTCTCATGTGTGTGTTAAGGTGTCCTTTCTCTCTGAAACTCTTTCCACACTGAGTGCATGTATACGATTTCTCTCCAGTGTGAATTCTCATGTGTGTGTTAAGGCTTCCTTTATGTGTGAAACTCTTTCCACACTGAATGCATATATACGATTTCTCTCCAGTGTGAGTTCTCATGTGTGAGTTAAGGTGTCCTTTCTCTCTGAAACTCTTTCCACACTGAGTGCATGTATACGGTTTCTCTCCAGTGTGAATTCTCATGTGTGAGTTAAGGAGTACTTTATCTCTGAAACTCTTTTCACACTGAGTGCATGTATACGGTTTCTCTCCAGTGTGAATACTTATATGTCTGTTAAGGTGTTCTTTCCGTGAGAAAATCTTTCCACACTGAGTGCAGGTGTGCGTCTTTTTGGCTTTTTTTCTTGGAATTGTAAAGTTATGATGTTCCTCCTCCACTTCATTCAGTTCTTGTCTTTCCTCTTTCACTCTCACCTGGTCTAAAATACACAGAAATACAGTTAGAATCAGTTGAACCCCTATTTATTAACAGAAAGCAATACTGCCGTGCAAAGGCAAAGGACCGTAACTTTGTTTTTGGTCGAAAACAATTTGAATATTTTTGGCATATTCAAGACCTCCTTTATCATGTGGATAAGTATCTTTAGTCAATTCCGTTGTTTTTCGAGAAAATAATGGGTTGCCTTAACCGTAATTTCCAAAAGCCCATGAGAAACCAAGGCAGAACACCGTAACATCAGTTTTGGAACGATCATATTGAGTTAAGGTATGCCTTTGTTTAGACGCGTCAATATGATGTTACTGTGTCGGTGTTCTATCAAATAATGCCTATTAGATTATACATGTTCTGCCTTTGTTTTACTCGCCATTAAAATTGAAGTTACGACCATATAGCCTGTGTACTTTGTACAGCTACCATCCGTCCTTGTAACTTCTGATGTCCTGCACTAATGAGGTCAGAACATTTAGTATGCTCTTAACCCACTCCATCGACTTTGGCACTTATTGCACAAAAGGCTATAGGTAATTGTAAATCATACAAAATAAATACCATGATCACTAGATTTTATACAGGTGTTACTTGTTAATGGTGATCAGCAACAAAATATTGATAATGTGGAAATTACTGCCTTTTGCCTTGACATGACTTCTCACTTTTTGCTGACAATACAAAGGCAGAATACAGATAATTTTCATTATATGATTACCAGATATCTCAATGTCCTACCTAAATTTGGTAGGACAACTAAAAATCTTTTATGTCATTTTTCTCAGGTCTATACTCTAGCAAGATAAGGTCTTTTGCTTTTGTAGGGCAGAACAGAGATCAGATCTTTTACTTTTGTTCCGTCATTCACTTGTTAATATAGTACAAATATGTTTGACAACCCCTATATACATGGTTATTGTCATTTGGATGCATTACTCTATCATTTATCATCCATATTCTGCTTATTAATTCACATCTACCAAAGCATCAACACCAATGAAGAATCAAGAATGGACACCAACCTGTTTGTACCTCAGTATCTTCATATTTTATTCGTATAGTTCTGGATCACTCATGTCTTCAATCTCCTCTTGAATAAACTCCATCTTTAACAGTCACACAGATTTCAGCTGCTACTCCTGGAGTTTGTCCTTCTCTTGTAGGATGATGGGAATATTCCCAGTATTTATTGGTGAATTGTTGTGGGAGGGGCTTCACTGCAGGTGTGAACTGTGATCACTGTGTTTTTATCCAATCTGCATTTAAAAAGTACAGGGCCATCATGTTAAACTGAGCAGCTGAAAAACCTCTTTGTCTCCAAAAGTTCCCTGTTTTCAGCTCATTCATTATGGTGATGATCATTATGGTCTGAGATCTTCTGTAAATTGGCACATTAAATGGTTTTATTGCAGTTAACAGGCTGAAACAAACTACAGCACATCACCTTTGAAATTTCACTTCGTTCAAAAAGAACTTATGCTCAACTTAAAACATTTATAAAAGTTTTATATTTAATAAATCCACAAACAACAAATACAACAAGCAGCTCTATGCACTTTTCAAATCAAGTTTCTATTCTGTAGCATTTCTTTCCTTATAATGACTGTTGTCAATAGCAGTACATTATAATGCAACACATCCATGTATCACACACTCTCATTTAATTTAAATACTTTCCGTCTTGACTCTTGCGTCTCAATTTTAGATTGCATTGAAAAGGAAATTAGATATTATTTATTGTTTACAGAGTTTGATTATATTGTTGTGATCATTTTGTCTGGACTGAGTTTTGTACGCTGTACAAAATGGATTTAATCTTTACATTGGACAACACCAGTGACCCTGGATGATCCCACAGCAGAATTTGTTTCTTATACAAAAGCCCTCAGAGTGATAACAAATAATTAAGAAAATAAGAAAAACCTTAGCTCCATTTTTTTTTGTGTGTGTGTGTAGCTATTTGATTTTTTCATGCACCTGTTCTGTTCTTGTTTGTACATGAATCATTGATGGATAATATAATAAGAAAAGAAAATAAACTTCCCACTGTTTGTATGCATGCAATCTTTATTCCAGGCTATTTTTTAAGCATATTGATTTTGTGCTGTAAAAATAATGTTCATCAAAGCTAGGTGGCTTAGTTTCAATATTTTGCTGTTTGTTTCCTAGCTTCACTCTCTCATCAACAGTCTCATTTATATGGATTTAACTGTAAAAATAAATCTTCATACAAAGAACTGAGGATTAGAGAGCTGCATTGGGGATTATCACGCTGATACGCAGTACTTCCGGATTCAGCGATCTTTGTGCACTGCCACTTCCGTTGTATCATCGAACTCGCTGGCGAACTGATGAAGGACTACACTAAGTTTATTTATACAGCATCCCTGGTAAATTAGTCTGATTCACTAAAGTGCCGGCTGCAAACAAACGCGCTACCTTGTTTTATTTTAAAGTTTTAATCCACTTCTTCCTTATACTCAATTCAGTCGGGAATCCATGAAAACTTAAGTAGGGTTGGCGTTGTTGGTTAGATTTACAAAGTGGAACAGAGCAGTGACATAAATAACATTCGTCTCAGGCATTGTTGAACTGCATCGGAAGTGGACATGCACAAAGTTGACAAATCCCGCCCATGAAACCCGGAAGCGTGATAATCCCCTATTGGGATTGAGTCCCGCCAGAGCCCATCTCAACGGAGAGCCTTGGCACTTCCTATTAGCCCCATTGTGTATCATCTCGGTTGCAGTTCCATTAGAATTCCACTGGAGGTGATCGCGGGCGAGAGCAGAATGAATGGGAGTCTATGGGGCTAAACGGCTAAATGTGTCTCTTTCACCTGCTTGTCGTTAAATTAACATAGATTTTACTGTTGATTCCGCAAGTTCAATATAGATTATAGGCCAAAAGTCGAATGAACGAGTACTTATGTCCTTTTGATTTCTCACAGGTTAGGCCGTTGTTGGCCGGAACACGCTAGCATTCGGCTATTGTGTGACGTCATCACATTTTTGAACGGATTTTTAGAACAGATAAGTGAACTTAAAAATGCAGTTTTCAGCTGAGTGTATTATCTAGCCCTCCCTTTTGAATGCAACTTTCAAATTACATCCTGAGAAAAGTGGATTTCTAGGGGTGAAACCCCAATACCCCATAGACTCCCATTCATTCTGCACTGGACCGCGAGTGCCCCCGCATGGACAGAGACGTGTTACTGCAGCCAGTCCAGAACCCGGAAGTAACCAGCCAGTGCCAATTCTCTGGTCCCGCCGGGTCCCACGGGACCCAACGCAAATCTCGCGGGAGCGGGCGGTTTG
The DNA here is from genome assembly GCA_030378365.1 of Hybognathus amarus. NCBI lineage: Eukaryota > Metazoa > Chordata > Actinopteri > Cypriniformes > Leuciscidae > Hybognathus > Hybognathus amarus. The sequence continues at coordinate 262,272 of JAQIUQ010004079.1, read as the reverse complement.
AACTTTGCTGCGGGCGGGAATGGGCGGCCAAAAAAAGAACCTCTGGAACGAGGTATTTATAGCACAAAACCTAAGCGACTCGCTGACAGCAAACAGCTGGCTGTTTTGAATAGACGACCCGGTTACTGTGAATGGAGTGTATAATGCATACGTTGCGGGAGCGGGCGGAAATAAATTATTGGATAAATCTAAGAGGGCATGAGGATAGTCATCCAACAAAAAAGGTGTTACAGAAGTGCTGGGAAAAGGAGAGAAGAAAGAAAGAAAGTTTTGGATGGACAGGTGATTTAATTGCAAAAGAAATGGAAGTGTATAATAAAAGATTTGCTAATACTGTTTTATGGCCTGTTAAGCCAATATGGACTTTGGAATTTCCGAATATTGATTTAGAGCTTCTATTGCTTAAAGGAAGTAATCGGAAAATAGATATAATCAATGAATATTACACATATAAAAACAAGTATAAAGATAGCATACAAATTTTTACAGATGGGTCAAAAGATTTACAATCAGATGCAACAGGATTGGCGGTATACATCCCTAAATATGAGATAGGCATTAGCAAAAGAACATCTGACAACCTAAATGTTTATGCTGTTGAATTATGTGCTATAGGTATCGCATTAGAATGGACTGAGCAAACCAGAGATAATAACATCTTAATTTGTAGTGACTCTGCATCAGCTCTTATGAGTATGAAGACTGGAAAAACAAGTAGTCATCAAGAAATATTATATGAAGTCTTGTTTACAAATTCAAGGGTATGTAGACAGGGGAAGAATATTATATATATGTGGATACCAGCACATGTGGGCATTGAGGGAAATGAAAAGGCTGATAGAATGGCAAAAAATGCAACAAAAAAAGAGTATATTGACATAGAAATTAAACTGTCAAAATCAGAAGGTAAGAATCTAGTGTGGAAAAGGTAATGGAAATATGGCAATATCAATGGGATCAGGAGAGTAAAGGAAGACATCTGTACAGGATTCAAAATAAAGTAGGTAATGTAAGAGAGATGCCAAACAGAAGGAAAGAGCAAGTTATGTTAACAAGACTTAGAATTGGACATAGTAAATTAAATGGAACTCTTCGTATTTTAGGAAAACATCCCACAGAACTATGCGATGAATGCCAGGAGGAAGAAACAGTCAGTCACATTTTTATATCATGTAGGAAATTTACCCAAGAAAGACAAGAGTTGAAGTATAATTTACAAGAAATAGGCATAAGACAATATAATGTTAAAAATATATTAGAATATGGGAAGAGTGAGCAAGGAAAGAAATATTTATTTTATTTTCTAAAGAGGACTGGACTGGAAGGACGAATATGAATATGAAATGACAAGATAACAATCAGTAGATGGCAGTAATGCAACTATTTGGATGCCAACTGCCGTAAAACACCAAAGAAGAAGAAGAAGCGGGCGGAAATGGTCAGAAACACGGCGGGTGCGGGCGGGAGCGAGATGGAGAAACAGTCCCGCGCAGGGCTCTACTGAGGATTTCCCCATGTTCATGAATAGAGACAGAGAGTTTAGCTCACTGTTTAATTTGAGTTGTTACACCTCAGCGACAACAGTTTTCAGATTCACGGTCTTTCTGCTGAGGGATGCATGAGAAAAGACACATTAATTAACGTTACCGTCCTCCCTAACAGTAACTGCAATCCAATACACAGATCACAGATATGGCTAAAACATACATTAACATCAAAATAAAAGCTAAACCCACAGACTCAATCCACCAAAATGATATGTGTGAGATTTTCTTTTTAACGCGCGGTGATAAGTACATCAAGCTGTTGAGAGAAAAACGTATATCCTTACCTTATTCCGACTTTAAAGCACTTCCATAGTATAAAAATCAAAACTTCACTAGTAACGACGCTTCACCAAAGGGAGGATTATTGAAGCTTCTTTGTCGTAATATCAGGATCATTATCAGCAAACACAACCGTAGACAAGGCATAAAGTCAGGCAGCAAACTCACATATATCAGTCGGTCCACAACAGCAAACAGTCCAGGACAGGCAGCAAAGAATCACGAAGATAATGAACAATCCACGGGAAGAAACGGTCAGAGATATTTACCAGAGCACCACAAAACTTCCCGATGAGATTTCTTCATCTGCTTTTGGCAGTTTGCAAACAAAGTGCATTACCGCCATCTTCTGGATTGGGGTGTGAACTCATTGGGAGGTGATTTAATGGTGCGTTCACACCGGACGCGAATAGCGCGTCAGGCGCGAATGATTTCAATGTTAAGTCAATGCAAAGACGCGTTACGCGCGTAAAAAATTCCTGCGGCGCGAATGAGGCGTGGAGCGCGGCGCGGAAGACGCGAATACGCCTCATTCGCGCGTCAAGTTCGCGCGAATTGAGCGTCTGGCGCGTTAAGCGCGTTACGCGCGAATGATTTAGTTAGTGCCATTTGTGCATTCACAACGTGTCCTAACTACACGCGACGCGACGCCGCGACACGCGATAAAAGGTATCTTTTCCATGTTAATCAGAGTTTTTATATACATAATAGAATTCGCGTCTGCCGCCCAGAGTTGAAAAATCTGAACTTTGGCGTGAAATTCGCGCCGCGTTAACCAATCAGGAGCCTAGCTGCTTGCTCACGTGGTGAAGTGTCTGGATGCTTCAATAAATTATTTTGTAATATGACTAAATGCATTGGTGGGATTATGCACAACAAAGCAAATATTTTATCACTTTATCAACATTATTTCTATATAAGAGACATGTTTATTTTGTATTGGATGTTATTCATTCTATATCTGAGATTATATGAAATAGTATTATGATGTAAAGACAATCAACATATGTGCATAAGTTCGTGTCTGGATGTGAGAGAGAGAAAAAATCACAGGACAGGTTAATAACTTTTGGAAGCTGGCTCTATTTATCATCAAAACAAAAATAAATGACAGCTAGATTAGGTGGATGAGGGCGAGGGTGATCCTCGCTCCGATGCGGGACAACAGGTCATCAAACTGGGCGCGGGACAGGCGGAAGTACCGCTGATAGCGGCCGTCATCCAGCGCAGCTCCTGGAGCGAGCAAAAGTTGAAACTAGGCAAACGGTTCACCTCAGAAGGGTCCAGAGGACACAAATATACGGCGACGATGATCCCCACGCCGCTGTTCTGCTCTCCAGAGTAAATACAGAGCGGCGACTCTCCACCGCATCCTAACTACACGCGATGCGATGAAATTCCAGCGACAGCAAGTGTGTCTGTGCACTAGACGCGACGCGACTGTGAGACGCTACACGTCAATCAAAAATCACAGCCATTCAGAACAGCGTGTGGGCGGAGTCTCTCTGAAAGCGCACTGCTGGCCCGCACTGGCATTGGAAATGGGTAAGGACATAATCAAATCAAGAAATAACATTATTAAAAATCAAAACATTAACAAAACATACTCATTTTGTTATGAAGTACAGTTGTATGTTTGCATAAAATTCATTTTGAATGCTATATTAAATGCTTTCAAAATCTGAGGTAAATTATCCATTATGTTTGTGGCACAGCGACCTATTTTTAACTAAAATAAATAATGTGTACTCAAACAGTGTAATTTATTCATATGACAATCAGTTTATTCGATCTTGTTCATAGGAAATACATATCCATCCCGTCTGATTTATTATGGATGGAAGGAAAAATATATTCAAACTCAAATGAGACAATTTTAATACTATAGGCCTGCAAAAAAAAAACAATGAACACCTGAGATTATTAATGACCAAAAAAGATTACAAATGAGATTATTGAATACGAAATATTGCATTCATTATTTTCCCCAAGGTCCGAGGTTCAAACGAGAGCTCTGGAGGAGGAAGAGATTAGTGGCCTTTCTTTTATTACAGGGGAGGAAGACGAGGATGTGGGTGCATCCAATAAATCAAAGAAGAGCAGAGCAAGGGGCCTATCACAACCTAGTGAACAGAACGCAGTGAACGCAGAACTTCCATCCAATGAGATCTCTGTGTGGGCGGATCTGTCAGCCGCGACGTCGCAGAAATAGGAACCGTTTTCTAAAATAGAGTATGTTTAAGAGTAAGTAAGCGGATAACCTCAACTTTCGGTTCCAAAAACGGAGGTAAATTTCAGGCTATGTTAGTAGTCATAGCAACACACTCTCTGAACTTAACCTGCTCCGGAGGTTGTGAGGGACATGGTGGCTCTGAAAATCGCACGACCACTGCGATTATCCCACTGGGAACTGGACTCCCCTCTGGATCTGTAGACGCCGGCCAAAATCAGTAGCCCCACAGGCACTGGATCCTCTGAATCCTCCTCGCCCAGTGGAGTTAGCTTCAAAACTCAAACAAATGCTCAGATACCCTTTTCCCAACGTAACCGTTCTGTTGCGAGGTTCCCGTGTCCATTCTCAAACCATAGTTTGCCGATAGTGATGTGCGGATCGGCGGGCCAAATAATAAAACGGTGGATGACAGATGAATCATAATGTGTTGAGTTTAATAAAAGACAGAAACTTCTTACACTTTCGTTTTCAACAACGTATAGCCTGATTCTATTCAGGGAAAACCAATCAAGGAAAACATATCATTGGGGTCTCGACATTATCTCTTGTTATGTCGAGAACAGCGATTCTCTGTTCCCAGGTCTGTTAACTTATAACTCACTAACAAATAACTGACAATTTAGGGTAGATTTAAATAAAGAAGCGGCACGCCTCACGCAAGCAGGGATTATATGCTTCGAGAACGGACAATGCATTTGTGTTATCAACACACACACACACACACACACACACACACACACACACACACACACACACACACACACACACACACACACACACACACACACACACACACACACACACACACACACACACACACACACACACACACACACACACACACACACACACACACACACACACACACACACACACACACACACACACACACACACACACACACACACACACACACGAGTCTTTTAAAAAAGCATATAATAAGGTATAGTCTTCTCACTAACAAAATAAGGTAGACTTAAATGAATAAAAACGAAATTTAAATGAATAAAAACGAAATTTAAATAAATGAAAACGAATAACTTAAATATAGAAAAAAACAAAATTATGAACGTGAGGTCCCAGAAAAATCTAATTAATTTAGTTTGATAATAATGGATAAAAGGATAATACATTTCGTTTCTATTATTCTATTTTCCACAATGTCAAAGCAATGCAGCCTAACCCAAAATACGTACAAGCGCAGGCATGCACTTCTGTCCATACAAACCGCTGTTTTCTCCGCTGTTTCGCTCCCAGAGAATACTCACAGGAACACTTTAAAAGAAGAAGCAAATATATTTATTAAATATGTTAAGTATTATATTTCACCAGATTGTATACTGTAAAACATATTCAAGCGCGAATTGAGAACCGTTTCGAGTGGGATGCCAGGTGTGCAAAAAAAACAACAACTATTATTCGAATGTCACATTTTCAGAATCGAATTCCGAACGAATAATCAAATATTCTGGTCCAGCCCTGAAAATTATTTTCAATATTCTCAAGAGAAGGAGTTTTACCATAGCGTTAGCTAAGCCTTAAGCAATACAAGATACCTCTCAAAGGGTATTGCTCACTATGACACAGAACAATGCCTTTTAATATGAGTCCCTAGATTACTTGATTTGGTGAAACTCTTCCCACACTGAGAACAGTAGTAACGGCTTCTCTCCAGTATGAACTCGCTCGTGTGATTTTAGAGAATCAGAAAGATTGAAACTCTTGTCACAATATGAGCACTTGTAAGGTTTTTCTCCAGTATGAATTCTTTGATGCCGTTTCAGATTGTCAGGTGTAGTAAATCTCTTCCCACAGTCACAACACGCATGATCTCTCACTTCATTGTGTGTTTTCTGGTGCTGTTTAAAAACAGAACAGCCGAGAAAAACTCTTTCCACAGAGAGAACACACATAAGGCCTCTCATCTGAATGAACTTTTCAGGTGATCTTTTAGATTTGACGATGAAATAAAACCTTTACCCACCACTGATCACAGTTAAATGGCCTTTCTCCCAGAGTGAAAACGCAGATGACGACGGAGAGTTGATGAACAGAAAAACTCTTTCCACACTGAGTGCATGTATACGGTTTCTCTCCAGTGTGAATTCTCATGTGTGTCTTGAGGTTTCCTTTCTCTGTGAAACTCTTCTCACACTGAGTACAGGCGTACGGCTTCTCTCCAGAGTGAATTCGCTTGTGTGATTTCAGAGATTTCAGATCGAGTGAAACTCTTGTCACAATATGAGCACTTGTAAGGTTTTTCTCCAGTATGAATTCTTTGATGCTGTTTCAGACATTCAGCTCTAGTAAAGCTCTTCCCACAGTCACAACACACATGATCTCTCACTTCATCATGTGTTTTCTGGTGCTGTTTAAAACTGTCCAGCCTTGAAAAACTTTTTCCACAGAGAGAACACACACAAGGCTTCTCATTTGAATGAACTTTCATGTGATCTTTAAGATTTGATGACGAAATAAAATCTTTACCACACTGATCACAGTTAAATGGTTTTTCTCCAGAATGAATGCGCAGATGATAGCTGAGACCTGATTCACTAGTGAATCTCTTTCCACACTGAGTGCATGTATACGGTTTCTCTCCAGTGTGAATTCTCATGTGTATGTTAAGGTTTCCTTTCCGTGAGAAACTCTTTCCACACTGAGTGCAGGTGTGTGTCTTTTTGGCTTTTGTTCTTTGAATTTTAAAGTTACCGATGTTCCTCCTCCACTTCATTCAGTTCTTGTCTTTGCTCTTTCACTCTCACCTGGTCTAAAATACACAGAAATACAGTTAGAATCAGTTCAAGTTAACCCTTATTTAATAACAGAAAGCAACAGAGATCAGATCTTTCACTTTTTGTTCTGTCAAGCACTTGTTAATAGTAAAATTATACTTGACAAAGAGGGCTGTCGTGATAACAGCAATATTGCAGTACCATGCTATTGACAAGCCAATCGCAGAGGAAGTAACCGTAGCAACCACAATAATCGTGCGCGTTCTTTTTTCATAAGGCTACACCCCTCTTGTTTTGAACTTGAGAAGTTCAGAGGACTTGTTTAGTTTTGGTTATATTAGTAAATGTTCTCTTTTTATGTGCATGCTGACCACATCGTAACACTTATTTATATAGCAAAACATAAATATAAATAAATGTTCAAAATTACTGCAAGGGAAAATCCTTCACCACGACAGCCCTGTTGACAACTGCTATACAAGGTTATGATCATTTGCGTGTATTACTCTTAATTTAAAATCCATAATTGTCGATTATTCCCTTGCAATTGTAATTGTGATTATTAATTACAATTTTCCCAATTTACATCGAATGATGTTTTGAATAGTTTGGCCATGGGACCCATATTTCCCATGGTCATCAAACCATGAGCATCAAAAGACAGTCCCAATTACTAGTTTTTGTCAATACAATCTTGATATGAACCACCACAGTCATTTAAAAATATACAAAATAACCAATAAGTCCCATTTTGGGGTTATGGAAACAAAAATATATGTTTCCACATCTCTATTCCAGATCTATTCCAGATGAATAGAGTGAACATCATACCTGCATGCAAAACACGCGACATAACGTGATTTATTGGTATTGTACTATTATTCAATGACTTGCCAATTTACAGCATTGCATTCTCGTAATTCTTTTGCGCTTTAGTGATACAACTAGAGATTTACACTTCAGTGATTTTTTTTTAATTATTTAAAAATGTACGCCGTTGCATGTTGTTTCTATAGTGTCTGTAGTTGGCGATAGATGCTAGAAACTGCGGTCTTTAGCTTTCTTGTTAGAGCGCCAGACTATCATGCCGGACACCTAGGTTCGAGGCCGGGTCGAGCAGGACCCGGGTGTAAGGGGTTACATAAATATATACACTATATATATAGTGTCACTATATATATAGTGAAGCGATATAGCGCGCTACTTAAGTATAGAGGCTGACAGGACAGCAAATTCCGTTTTTCTGAGGTAAGTCGTGAGACTTTATTTTAGCGTAGGCTTACACTTATTGATTATTTATTTATTTGTTATATTGATCATTTTTTTATATTTTAATTGTATCCAAGGTTTTAATAATGAGTTTTTATGTGATTATGTTGGATTGTTTTAATGTGTCTGTAAGGTGTCCTTAGTGTCAGGCGCCTATAAATAAAATGTATTATTATCATTATTGTTACTTATGTCTCCAGGTTAGTTCCTATTGTGTGTCGTGATTCGCCTCTCACAACATAACATGCTCTAAACACACCACCCAAAATAATGTAAGTGGCTTTAAATCGCGGATTTGAACGATTAACGTTATGTAATCATGGCATAACTGATTACATTGATTAATTGTGCAGCCCTGAATCAATATAGGCTACTGCTCATTAATTCACATCTGACCAAAGCATCAACTATGAAGAATCAAGAATGGACACCAACCTATTTGTTCCTCAGTATCTTCATGTTTTATTCTGGATGGTTCTGGATCAGTCATGTCTTCAATCTCCTCTTTAATAAACTCCATCTTTAACAGTCACACAGATTTCAGCTGCTACTCCTGGAGTTTGTCCTTCTCTTGTAGGATGAATAAACAGTCCAAGAGTAATCCGCAAAACAAAACCACAGGAAGAAACGCTCAGATGTTCTTCTTCTTCTTCTTCTTAATTTTTTTTTATTTTCTTTTTTTTTTTTATTTTTATTGAACAATAATATCATTACCGCCACCTTCTGTTATGGAGTGTTGATCAAAATAACCTTTTCTCACTACCCTTGGAATAAATATATACATAAAACCAATAAATAACTTTCTAAATATATAATAACATTATTAATATTCATACATTATCATTAAATACAACTTTCTAAGACAACAACACTTATATCCTTCTATTAAGAAGACCTGTTTTACTCAAAAAGACAAATATAGCTCTATATCCAACATGACCTGAATTCATTTGTAATATTTCCTTCATTTCATTTCAAATCAAATTTTTTCTTTTCTCAACCAGTTTTTCAGCCTCATGACGCTCAGATATGTTCACCAGAGCAACACAAAAAACTTCCCAATGAGGATTTTCTTCTTCAAAAGTGCATTACCGCTTCTGGATCTTCTGGATTGAGGTGTGAACTCAGTTGGGATGTCATTATATGAGCCCAAACCGGCCTGGCTCCAGGGTGGGGCCACAGGCTGACCATGCCGGTGTGGTGAAGAGATGAGTCCCCAGAAGAGATGGGTCCCACCTTAGGACCCTATAGTATGCCAGTATGCCTGATCAAATATTACTGTTATTATGTCATGAAATGTAATTTTAAGAGTTTTAAAGTGGAGAATGTAGTTGTTTAAAGCTCAAATATGTGGTTTATTTATGAAGATTAGCGAGTTATTTATGCCCAGCTGCACTACTTCCTGAACTTCAGCCAGCTCCTTTCCTGTCTGCCATTATTGGCCAAATTGATTAATTCAGGTGTGCCTGTACCTCAGTAGTCATGGCAACAGATGATCGAGACACACCTGAATTAATCAATTTGGCCAATAATGGCAGACAGGAAACAAGGAGCTGGCTGAAGTTCAGGAAGTAGTGCAGCTGGCAAAAGCCATTGGGAAACTGGGAACAGAAGGAGAGGGAAAAGGGATTATAATCACCAGAATTGCACTTTTTAAATTTCTTAAAGCTACACGGTTGATGGGTAGAATATGAGAACGATTAAATAGCATGTTACACACGCATGATGTCCTGTACAGAAGGTGGCGCTATGCACTTAAAAGTTGGTTGCAATTCGCCATTTTTCAAGAGGAAGAAGAAGAAGATCCTCATCTGGAAGTTTTGTGTTGCTCTGGTGAACATCTCGTTTCTTCTTGTGTTTTTTCTTCCTGTGGATTACTCTTGGACTGTTTCTACTTCGCTGATTCTTTGCTGTCTGTACTGCACTGTTTGCTATTGTGGCCTGATTTATGTAACTTTACTGCCTGACTTAATGCCTGTTTTAAGATTACAAGTTTCTTTGTCTCTACTGTTGGTTTGCTGGTGCATCGACCCTGATTTCACGACCCAAGATTACAATAACGCTACAAATAATGAATCCTCCCTTTGCTGAAGCCTCGTTATAATCAAGTGAAATTTTGAGTTTTATATTATGGAAGTGCCATTAAACCGGAATGCATTTTTGCGTTTAATGCGTTTTTGCCAACAGTTTGATGTATTTTTGTAACGTTACTCGTATCACCGCGATGATAAAAAAAAAATCTCCACAAAAAATCTCCACAAATATCATTTTAGTGGATTAGAGTCTGTGGGTTTAGCTTTTATTTTTGATGTTAATCTGCATGTTCTCAAGCAGTGAAAAATAGAGGACACAGACAACGCGTTGACAGACAGGACCGAGCAGGTAATATTTAATATGAAACAAAGTCTCAACTTTCAAATCTGACGTCAAAGAAAATTAAACAATAAATAGGCCTACCGTTTTGTGGCTCTTCAATGTGTCGTGACAGATTGCTTGATAAAGCCAAGTACCACCGTTAATCTACTAACTCTCTTGACTGCTTTGTCGGCCATAAATGATGGAATTTTTGATTGGTCAGATATGTCTATCAATCAAACTCAAAAGTAAAAGTTAGTTTCGTTTTCAAACTAGCGCATAGGCTATACAGGGCACAATAAACAAAACAGTTCTATTCCGCACTACCGCAACATTATGAATGCCATTCATCCCCGTGCAAACGTGCGCATTTTAGGGCTGGACCAGAATATTCTAATATTCGTTCGGTGGGTTGCGATTCGATTTGAAAATGTGACATTCTTGAATGATCTTTTTTTTGCACCTGGCATCCCACTCGAAACGGTTCTCATTCGCGCTCTGAAAATGTTTTACAGTAGGCTATAAAATCTGGTGAAATATAATACTTAACATAAAACATCGTTATAGCTATTTAATAAATATATTTGCTTCTTCTTGGACTACTAAAAGTGTTCCTGCATGGGAGTATTCTCTGGCTATAGAGCAGAACAGCGGAGTTTGTATGGACAGAAGTGCATGCCTGCGCTTGTACATATTTTAGGTTAGGCTGCATTGCTATGACATTATGGAAAATAGAATAATAGAAACGAAATGTATTATCCGTTATTATCAATCTAAATGAATCTGCGAGACTTTGAGATTTTACTGGGACCTCACGTCACTGTCGTTTTTTATTTCGTTTTTCTATATTTAATATATTCGTTTTCATTTAGCCTATTTAAATGTAGTTTTTATACATTTAAATTTCGTTGTTTTTTATTTATTTAAATTTCGTTTTTATTCATTTAAATCTACCCTGCTTCGTTAGTGAGAAGACTATTCCTTATTAAAAATATTGCTTAAGTTAAAAGACCTGTGTGTGTGTGTGTATGTTTGTTTTATAACACAAATGCAGTGTCCGTTCTTGGAGCATGTAATCTCTGCTCAGCATGAGGCGCGCCGCTTCTTTATTTAAATCTACCGCGATGAAGTTTCTGTGTCTTTATTAAACTCAACACATTATAATGATTCATATGTCATCAACCTTTGATTAATTTGGAATTAGCCTACTTGGCCCACCCTGCCCGCCAATCTGCACATCACTATCGGCAAACTATATGGTTTAAGAATGGACACGGGAACCCGCGCCGTTTTATCATAGCGTTCTAATTGACGCTAAAGGATGAGAATGCGTTGACAGAACGGTTACGATGGAAAAGCGTATCTGGGCATTTGTGTGACTGAGATTTGTCGAGAGCCGGAGGCGGCACGAAATTTGATGGAGTATGCTGTATCTGGACTTTATTTCAAGAAAATATTCACATGATTAAAATCGCACCGTAATGTCACTGTTTACATTGTCGTCGTCTCGGCGCTGGCTTGGCAGAACTGCCGAATCGTAACGTTACACACAAGTCTTGTACATGACCATTCAGCACATAGTTGTAGTCATCTAAAGATTTATATGCCCTCAGTTTCTCTTTACGATCGGTTTCTCCATAAGGTAGGTGTAGAACGTCAGGCCACTCAACCGAGGTAACGTAACGTTAATCCTGTCAGATCGTCCACTGAGTGAGCGTGTAGGCGGCTACGGGTCGGCCAATCTGGTTCTGTCCGTAAAAATGAACTTTTGAAAATAACAATCGCGGTCCTGGACACTGAGTGACCTTACACATTAAGATAAAATCTGATTTTCTTCAGTCATTGTTAAAAAACAAGCTAACAAAACTTGCTTACTTGCATTAGTTAAGCGGCCAGAGCGCTCGTTCTGCCCTCCACCTAAGCTCCGCCCACATAAAACCGTCACCGTGTTTACCAACTGTAAAGGGGTCTATAGGCCTACGTAATTGGTATAGAGATTCCGATATGGAGCTTCGGTACGTAATGAACATCGAATATTCGAAGTTTCAGAAGCTCAAAAAATGTTTTTCTGACCAACCCTAGCACATTTTACGTTTGCCTTTAATTAGCGATTTAAAAGCCTCCGAATTTCAAAGCTGATTATGCTGTAGTTCGTTTCAGCCTGGTGACACCAATAAATCTATATGCCAATTTACAGAAGATCTCAGACCTAAATGATCATCACCATAATGAATGAGCTGAAAACAGGGAACTGTTGAAGACAAAGAGGGTTTTCAGCTGTTCAGTTTAACATGATGGCCCTGTACTTTTTAAATGCAGATTGGATAAAAACAGTGATCACAGTTCACACCTGCAGTGAAGCCCCTCCCACAACAATTCACCAATAAATACTGGGAATATTCCCATCATCCTACAAGAGGACAAACTCCAGGAGTCCAGGAAACACAAATCTGTGTGACTCTTAAAGATGGAGTTTATTAAAGAGGAGATTGAAGACCTGAGTTATCCAGAACCATCCAGAGTAAAACATGAAGATACTGAGGAACAAAAAGGTTGGTGTCCATTCTTGATTCTTCATAAATGAGTAATGCATCCAAATGATAATAACCTTGTATATAGCACTTGTCAAACACATTCTTACTATATTATTAACAAGTGAATGACAGAACAAAAAGTAAAAGATCTAACCTGTTGCTTTCTGTTAATAAATAACGGTTCAACTGATTCTAACTGTTTTTCGGTGTATTTTAGACCAGGTGAAAGTGGAAGTGCAAAGACAAGAACTGAATGAAGTGAAGGAGGAACATCGTAACTCTACAATTCAAAGAACAAAACCCAAAAAGATGCACACCTGCTCTCAGTGTGGAAAGAGTTTCACACAGAAACAACACCGTAACACACACATGAGAATTCACACAGGAGAAAACCGTATACATGCACTCAGTGTGGAAAGAGTTTCACAGAGAAAGGAACCCTTAACTCACACATGAAAATTCACACTGGAGAGAAACCGTATACATGCACTCAGTGTGGAAGGAGTTTCACAGAGAAAGGAAGCCTTAACTCACACATAAAACTTCACAATGGAGAGAAACCACATACATGCACTCAGTGTGGAAAGAGATTCTCTCGAGCATCAACTCTCCGTTATCATCTGCTCATTCACTCTGAAGAAAAGCCATTTAACTGTGATCAGTGTGGTAAATTTTTTAGTTCATCATTACAACTAAGAAAACACCAAAAAGTTCATTCAGATAAGAAGCCTTATGCGTGTTCTCTCTGTGGAAAGAGTTTTTCACGTCTTGACAGTTTTAAAATGCACCAGAAAAAACATTATAAAGTGAGGTGGTGATGGCGCAGTGGATAAGACACGCCTTTGGTGTGAGAGACCAGGGTTCGAATCCACTGTAAAACACCAATGTGTCCCGAGCAAGACACTTAACCCCTAGGTGCTTCAGAGGCGTGCAACCTCTGACATGTATAGCAATCGTAAGTCGCTTTGTATAAATGCGTCAGCTAAATGAATGAATCGTAACCCTCTTTTTCCTCTTTGTTTTTATCTTGCCCTGTCTCTTCCCCTCCAAAAGCTGAGCTTTGACTGATATAGGCTTTTTGAAGAAAGTAAACATAGGGTCAACTGGTTGATTTTGCCTATGAATAATTTTATTCTGAGGCTTTTATTTACTGAAAGCTACTAAAGCTAGGCAATTAAGTTTATTAAATGCATTCACAAGATGTAGGCTACTCATTCATTATTGATCTTATTTTTTTACTTCTCTGATATGTGCATTTCTAGACCTTTGAAGACCAAAAAAAGATGCTAGCTTTAAAACCATGACAGTGGGCAAAAGATTATTTGTCAATACCTGTTCTCTCCTCATCTCCATCACTCTTTCTTTCTTTCTCAGTCTCTTCTTCCCTTTCTTTTCCCCTCCGAAGGCTGGGCTTTTTTAATGTACTAATATAGGGATCATATAGGGATCTAAAACACATTTCTTTGTCAAAGTCTTACTTTCCCGTTAGACAAAAGTTGAGAGATAAGAACGCAATATTTCGATGTTTTGAGAAAACTCTCTTGTTTATATATTATAGCCTGGCCAAATCCTACCTTGGAAAAGCAGTGTGTGATATGTGTTTGTGTTAGTCTTCTTGGTTACAGGTTAAGGAACCACTGGCATTATTGGAGATTGAGTGAATTGTTGTTCAAGACATGCTGGCTCCCGTAACCCAAATCTGCCACATGGAAAATCATGATGTGCCCAACTTAAGGATCTGAGCACAGTAAAAAATAAACCATAAATTTTACTGTAATAAAAACGGTAGATGTGGTTGCCAGAACTTTACTGTTAAAAATACGGTAGGAACGTTATTGGTTTTACAGACTTCACTTAAAATGTACAGTAATAAACCGTATTTTATTTTCTGATAAAATGTCGAATTTACCAACTTATTGACGTAATTGATATCTGTTTTAGATCAATGTAATCCACTGACAACCAACAATCATCACAGCAGTGATGAGAGTTACACGAGCAATAAGTAATATTTATATACAGAAGCTGCTCAGTGTCATTCATACAAACATGGTAACACACATGAAATTTAAAAAATGCAATAAACATTAACTTAACAACATTAAATGTAACATAAAACGCTCATGTACATAACTGATTAGAAAAAAAAACAAAACTATGAGGAACCATAGTAATTTCAACAACAAAAAAAAACATAAAATGTGAAGTTCACACAGGGAATTGTGGGAATGTCAATTTACGTTTTTAACTGTAAATTATATATTTTTTTGTTCTTTTTCACTTTCAAAAACTGTAAATTTAACAGTATTTTACTGTAAAATTATATCACGGTTATTTACCGTAAATAGTACGGTAACTTTCTGTTAACCAATTAACAGTTTTGCACTGTAGCATTCTTACAGTATTTTACCGTTAAGTGTCAGCTGCATAATCGATGGAGATGTGCTTCCGTCTATCTGTATATGTGTGGAAATTACTGTGTTTGTCTATTTCTTAGCCAATGAGAATCATTCAATCTGTAAGCAATTACGTATCTTAGACCTTGGAAATGGTACATGCTGTGATCTTTGTAACTGTAAGAGAGGCGGCCTACAAACTCT
Source organism: Hybognathus amarus (assembly GCA_030378365.1). Lineage (NCBI taxonomy): Eukaryota > Metazoa > Chordata > Actinopteri > Cypriniformes > Leuciscidae > Hybognathus > Hybognathus amarus. The sequence continues at coordinate 246,720 of JAQIUQ010004079.1, read as the reverse complement.
GTGTGAGTCTTGAAGCTGACTTCTGCTGATGAAACTGCAAACTATCTTCAGTAAACCTTTTCTTTATTTTTTTATAATTCTGACTCCGGGTCTTCATTCTTCATATCTGCACTGGTTCTTTGACTGTATACCCTTACAGGGACGTACTAATTCTATTTTCAAATACTATTTATGACGGATAGTATGCAGCATCAGAGTCAGTTCGACTTTCAAATCATCATTTCAGCTGTTCTAAAACCGAAAACTCAGAGTTTTCCCATCTCAGGGTAAGTCAATTCAGAGTAAAGTTTTAACTAAGAGTTGGTTGAACCTCCTTATTGAAATAGGCCCCTGGACTGTTTTCTAATTTCTACTGTGGACTTATTTATTATGTAAGTTTGCTGCCTGCCTTTCTGCCTGTTTTCAGATTACGAGTTGCTTTGTCTCTATGTTGTGTTTGCTGGATAATGACCCTGCTATTTACGACGATTACATTACATACTCTCTTTTCGGTGCTTCCGTTTTGACAGATCTGCAATTGCTTTTACTACTCCTTTTCTCTTTTCCTCAGGTATCTTTCCCTGTCTCTTTTAAATCTCTCTTAATATTTTATAGGGTCAGAGCTTTTATTTTGTCCCTATAGGCCTGTGACCTAATTTTAGACATTTAAAAAATATCATAATATTAATTATTGTAATGTATTATAATTTAAAAAGTATTATACAAATCTACTCTTGCAATCCATATAAATAGTACTGTGTAGCACAAATGTCATTTCCACCACAGAGGCCAGTGTTGTGGAAATGACTGGTGGAAATGATTTTTCTGTAGTTTTTTTTGTGTGTGTAAAAAAAATGGCGATAGCTTCACTGATTAACTTTTAATCAATACTTAGCATTTAAAAGGGATAGTTCACTTTGAAATTAATTTTTGATATGTTTACCTTACCCCAAGGGCATCCAAGATGTAGGTGTCTTTTCGGTTAAACCGTTGTTGTCTGTCAGTCATATCATGTAGTTTTAGGGGGTCCACCTCAAAGAGCATGCACAGAGAAGTCAAAATTACAAGATTTAATGACTCATGAATGTAAGTACACACTGATGGCCTAAGTAAGACACGAAATGAGCGGTTTGTGTGAGAAAACGAACAGTATTTATATAGTTACCTCTTGTTAACAGCCGTCAAACTGATCTGAATCAGATGTCCAACTGAACCAAACTGAACTGTCTCCATCGTCACGACAGAAGTGATCTCTCGCGCGTCTACCGTCATCACATTGTTTACACGGAGATTTCAGGAGTTTTACCTTTCACTAAACATATTTAGATATATCGAGATCGTCTTCCATTGCGATTTCCCGTATATCTAAATATATTGAGTGAAGGGTAAAACTTCCGAAATCTCCGTGTAAACAATGTGTGACGTAGATGCGCAAGAGATCACTTCGGCGTAACGTCTGTAGACGGTTCAGTTCAGACTTCTCATCAGTTCAACGGCTGTTAACAAAAGTTATCTGAGTTAACAACTATTATCTGAGTTAACAACTGTTATCAAACATTTATTTCAAAGTGAACTATCCCTTTAAATGCTCTTATTTAACTTAAAATGTTTAACAAAAACAGCTCTTGAAGGTACAGCATGTTTGGAAATGACATAGAATAAATATATTAACTGATCAAGCAAAATTTACCTTGATTTTTCTTCTTTTGTTGATGAAAATTGTCTCCATGTCCACAAGAAGAACATCCTCATACACTAAAGGGACATGATGAGAATCACCCTGTGAAAAAGGTCCTTGAAAAGTGTTGGGAGTCTGGAAAAGGAGAAGTCAAAAGTTTTGGATGGAATGTAGAAAAAGAAGCTGAGAATATAAATATTAGTCCCTCAGTGGAAATACCATCAATAACAAATACTGATCAAAAAAAAAAAGGAAATAATCATAACAAAGAATATAGTTGTAAAGCAGCATCGAAATCAGAAATGCTACAATTGTATTCAAAATATTTATGGATGGATCTAAGGATCCAGACACTGGACATACAGCAGCAGTTTACACTCCCCGTTTTAAATATAGAATTGAAAAGAGAATTAGAGATCAGTGTTTCGATATATACTACAGAAATGATTGGGATTTTAATGGCACTTCAGTGGGTGGAAGCGTTCGTCCAATGGATGTAGTGATTTGTTCAGACTCCTATAAAGATGTATATATATATATATATATATATATATATATATATATATGAGTGAAACTCTTGTCACAATATGAGCACTTGTAACTTAAGATTTTCCAAGATGGCGCCACCCATACCCCCTATAAACTGCTTCTTCAGAAAGTCTGCTACATCAAAAATATTCTTGTTCTCAAACATATAAAACACAAACCTTGTAGCATTTCACAGCAACACTAGTGTATTAGTTAACTAACTAAACATTTACACAGAACTATGCTTTCTAATAAGAGTCACTAGATTACTTGAGTGGGAGAAACTCTTCTCACACTGAGTACAGTCGTACGTAAGGTTGCCAACTTTCTGATTATGCCACCACGGAAGAAATGACCCCTGAAATTCATACATTATGGCATATAATAATGCAACTTATTAAGCCTATATTTATAGAATAGGAAAGTATGCCTAATCAATGACTGTACCACATAGGCTAGATATATAAAAGCTTTCATGATCATTTTGCCAACAATGAACCATGGATTTGTAACTCATCTGCTTAGACTGCATTTGAAGAAAAATAAACACAACAGTTTTCTGTAGCCTTGTGTGAACTCTTTCAATAGAATTAAGACTACTCGAGTGTTCTTTCAAGTACAAAAAAATAAATAAAAAATTCTTATCATAGTCTACAAATGTCTTCGGAAACTCCTTTTCCTCGATTTACTGAAGCCTACATGTAAAATGCATTTGCAGCTGCACAGCCGTGTATATTTCTATGCAGCATATATCTATGCCGTCTGGCTCACTCTAGGCTGTGCTGCGGCAACTCTACGTCATTGCATGTCAGTGCCGGGCAAGGGGGCGCCTAAGTCCCCAATTTTTTGTGTCAAAAATGGAACAATTCTGTATTATACGGAATGGTTGGCAAGCCTAGTCGGTACGGCTTCTCTTCAGTGTGAACTCGCTTGTGTAATTTCAGGTTTCCAGACAGAGTGAAACTCTTGTCACACTGAGTACAGGCGTACGGCTTCTCTCCAGTGTGAACTCGCTCGTGTACTTTCAGGGATCCAGCCTGAGCGAAACTCTTGTCACAAGATGAGCACTTGTAAGGTTTTTCTCCAGTATGAATTCTTCGATGCTGTTTCAGATTCTCAGCTGTAGTAAAGCTCTTCCCACAGTCAAAGCACATATGATCTCTCACTTCATTGTGTGTTTTCTGGTGCAGATTAAAACACTTCCGACGTGAAAACTCTTCGGACAGAGAGAACACACATAAGGCTTCTCATCTGAATGAACTGTCAGGTGTGATTTTAGATCTGATGATGAAATAAAATATTTCCCACACTGATCACATTTAAATGGCTTTTCTCCAGAATGAATGCGCAGATGAACACTGAGACCTGATGTTTCAGTGAAACTTTTTCCACACTGAGTGCATGTAAACGGTTTCTCTCCAGTGTGAATTCTCATGTGTATGTTAAGGTTTCCTTTCTTTGTGAAACCCTTTCCACACTGAGTGCATGTATATGGTTTCTCTCCAGTGTGAATTCTCATGTGTGAGTTAAGGTGTCCTTTGTCTGTGAAACTCTTTCCACACTGAGTGCAGGTGTGCGTCTTTTGGATCTTCTTCTTTGAATTTTAAAGTTACGATGTTCCTCCTTCACTTCATTCAGTTCTTGTCTTTGCTCTTCCACTTTCACCTGGTCTAAAACACACAGAAATACAGTTAGAATCAGTTCAAGTGAACCCTTATTTAACAGCAGAAAACAACAGAGATCAGATCTTTCACTTGTTATTTGCTCATTCATTGTTAATTTAGTAAAAATTTGTTTGACAACTGCTATATACAAGGTTATGATCATTTGGATGTATATCATTTATCATCCATATGCTGCTTATTAATTCATCAACAATGAAGAATCAAGAATGGACACCAACCTGTCCCAATTTGTTCCTCAGTATCTTCATGTTTTATTCTGGATGGTTCTGGATCACTCACGTCTTCAATCTCCTCTTTAATAAACTCCATCTTTACTCTAGTACGACACACAGATTCACCTGGAGTGTCTCCTGTGTGTTCAGATGCACTTCCAGCCTTGATTATGAGATATTCCCAGCATTTATTGCTTTTGAAAGGGCTGTGATCACTCTGAAACAAGAGAAGAAACATACATTACTGATTAAAAAAAAACAATTCTACAAAAATGATCTTCATTATAACTCATTCTGAGATTCCTGTGAAACTGTAACCACGAAAAAAAAAATGTCAGCATAATAGAGAAATTAATAGAAATAACAACCAATCTTTATGTTCAACTGATGAATAAAATACTCTTATTCTCAAAGTTATTATGTTATTATGCTCTATAACAATTTAATGAAAATGAATACAACTAAAGTAATGCAGTTCTGACAGCATCTTTATTTAATCTCAGTCGAAGAAATATTTAACAATAACATAGTGTATTATTCCTAACAAAAAAATAGCATGGCATAACAGAAAACATGTTAGAATTAAGGTTAAATATACTTAATATATGTTATTTTATCTACTTAATAAGAAAAAGCAGAACATACATTTATGACCAAAGTGATTAATGAAGTAAATCCGACCTTCATTGAAAATAAACTTTGCTCGGAAAAATTACACGATATTCTCGGCACTGTAGTGAAATAAAAATGTAGTCATGTGCTTGAAACAATAATTACTGATTGTTATAATTATACCTAAACACTAAATACTAAACCGACATATACGAATTTCGCATTTGTAAACAAAAGATCCTTTTACGCTAACCACTGCATAGACAGTAAAAGGTCTACTTCCGTGTTGCCGCCGCAAACGTGTCCAGAACTGTAGTAAACATCTACCGTACGGCGCATGCGAGTGTCGCATCGAGCACAAGCACTAATTCTTCCTCCAGGAGGCGCTGAATGACTCCGGAAAACCGAAACCTTAAAGACCAAAAATACCCTTTTGTAGTTCAGTCTACAAAGTATTATAGTTTAAATATAGTAATACCAAATAACACACAAAAAATCCACAAGATAAATCTCCAGTGATGTGTTAAAACACACACAGTTAGAAAACAAAAGTTTGAACCATGTTGGTTAAACTATTTATGGAGATAGTTTCCTCTAAATCAGAAAAATCAAACCATTCTTCCAATGCATCTTTTTCATTATCTACATGTAAATTAAATTAATAAAACCTGTCAGTCATATTTAAGCCGTTACGCTTGTGAACGTCGTAAGTCACATGATAACGTCAACATGGTCAAATGCTCGTATTCATTTTGAACAAATATAACCGCAAATACACATTTATATCTCAAAACAGATTTAAATAACAACAACATAGCAATTAAGCAAAAAATATAGTAAAAGCAAGGCAAAACTTAAAAAAATGAGCCAGATCGAGGCAATATAATTTAAAATAAATTCAAGAGAGAGAGCAATGCTTCGAGTCCTTTTTGTTTTCATTATACAAAAGCATAAATACTATTTATGTGTACGATGTAACAAACTTTGGCATTGTTGGAACAGATAGAAATTCAAGAGAGAGAAATGCCCTAGGTCCCTTTTGTTTTAATATACAAAAGAATAAATACGATTTCTGTGCACAAACAGCCCGGTCCGCATTCATTATTATTATTTTTTTTATTATGCTTACAAACAAACAAAGATGACAATCATACAATTCTGTTACAAAATTGCAAACATATCTGTACAAAATATGACAACAATATGTACAGTCATCTTAACACAAGTGTGTAACTATCTAAAATAAAAAAATAAAAAAGGAAAGTAAGAGAAAAAAAATAATTAAATACAATAAAAATTAAATAAATAAGATGAGGGTCAAGAGGGCAAAATATTCTATACAACATTTAGAGTAGGTCTAACCAAATTAAAGTCATTACAAAATAAAAGTGTTTTTATTGCTTTCTTATTTACTGAGGATGAGAATGGTGTTATGGTACATTTCAAACTCTTTCAAAAAAAACTATAAAAATGGGTTTGTTGTTGGAGAATTACATTTATGGATATAAAATTTCCCAATAAAATAAATTAAATTCAGTAACAAAACAGGCTTTTTTATTATCAGAGTCAAGGTATCCAAAAATAATGTCTTTAAAGGTTACTGATATATCTTGCTGAATATTACTCCTTAATAAACTTGTCAATACTTTCCCATAGTTGTTTAGTATAGAAACATGACCAAAACAAATGATAAACAGTTTCTGTGTGAACTTGGCAAAATGAGCATCTTGTCCGCATTCATAATTTCGGACACAGCCCGAGTACCAGTGTGCGTCACTTTGTGTGCGTTACGTGATTGTTGCGCGCTGCGGCTTGCGTGCGTTGAAGGGGAGTGTTGATATGTAATGCGATTCATAAAGACCACTGGAGCTGCAACCAATGACGTTGTTGTTTACTGGTGGTGTTGCCGGATGGGGAATCGAACTTTGGAGACGGTAAGGAGAGCGCGTTATTTGTTTATGATTACGTATGTGTAACGAGTTTAACTGAGTGGGTATTTGTATGTGTTAATAACGTTACATAATGCTTGTGAGATGCTCGTCTGAAATGTATGCGAGAGTAGGCGGCTGCAGTGATGGAAGGAGTGAAAAAAGCAGTCGAGACCGATACGAAAGACAGTCGAGTCCAAGTCGAGACCAAGACCAGAGAGGTTAGATGACCTAAGGTTGGGTCTCAAACAGACTTAAATATCTTCAAGAACATGTAAAATATTTGGTGGCACCATACTCAAACAGTAAACCAAATATACAATGGAATCATGTACACTGTAATGAAAAAAGGCCACACAGTGGTGTAAAGGTAATTTTATTATAAATATGACTTACTATTATTACTATCAGTAAGTTCTCTTTCACATAACATTACTGCACACGAATTCTGTCTGGCTCTTATATGCAAACTGAATTATGGATAATAAGGCAGACATTTTCAATACATAGTTGAGCTAGAGGCTCCATATCACATCTGACCTGGGTCCTGCTGCATTTGCGTGCCGCGAACATTATAGTCTCAAGTCATGCGCAGTTGCGCACAAGAAAGTCAGCAATCATTGGACGTTTCAATCAAACAACAATTTAAAGAAATATTAACATACAGTAATAATCATGATATATATCTTAATACACTTCTTAGAATTAAGAAAAAAAAAGGATCAGCTGAGATTCACAGCCAATGAGCATAAAGCTGTGTCATCAGTCAAATGTTGTTTTTTTTAAATCAGTTATTTATGTTTCTTCTCTTGTTTCAGAGTGAACACAGCCCTTTCAAAATATAAAATATTCTCATCATCAAGGCTAGAAGTGCACATTAACATGCAGGAGACACTCCAGGTGAATCTGTGTGTCGTACTAGAGTAAAGATGGAGTTTATTAAAGAGGAGATTGAAGACATGAGTGATCCAGAACCATCCAGAATAAAACATGAAGATACTGAGGAACAAACAGGTTAGTGTCCATTCTTGATTCTTTATTGTTGATGCTTTGGAATAAGATCTGATCTGTTGTTTTCTGCTATTAAATAAGGGTTCACTTGAACTGATTCTAACTGTATTTCTGTGTATTTTAGACCAGGTGAGAGTGAAAGAGGAAAGACAAGAACTGAATGAAGTGAAGGAGGAACATCGTAACTTTACAATTCAAAGAACAAAAGCCAAAAAGACGCACACCTGCACTCAGTGTGGAAAGAGCTTCACACGGAAAGGCGACCTTAACAGACACATGAGAATTCACACTGGAGAGAAACCGTATACATGCACTCAGTGTGGAAAGAGTTTCTCACAGGAAAGACACCTTAACACACACATTAGAATTCACACTGGAGAAAAACCATTTACATGTACTCAGTGTGGAAAGAGTTTCATTGAGAAAGGAGCCCTTAAGAGACACATGAGAATTCACACTGGAGAGAAACCGTATACATGCACTCAGTGTGGAAAGAGTTTTACTCAAGCATCAACTCTCAGTGATCATCTGCGCATTCACTCTGGAGAAAAAACATTTCACTGTGATCAGTGTGGTAAAAAATTTATTGCAACAAAACATCTAAAAGATCACCTAAAAATTCATTCAGATGAGAAGCCTCATGTGTGTTCTCTCTGTGGAAAGAGTTTTTCGTGTCTGTGCCAAGTTTTATACAGCACCAGAAAACGCATAATGAAGTGAGAGATCATGTGTGTTGTGACTGTGGGAAGAGCTTTACTAGAGCTGAATGTCTGAAACTGCACCAGCGAATTCATACTGGAGAAAAACCTTACAAGTGCTCATATTGTGACAAGAGATTCATTCATTCTGGAAACCTGAAATCACACGAGCGAGTTCACACTGGAGAGAAGCCGTACGCCTGTACTCAGTGTGGGAAGAGTTTCAAACAGAAAGAACATCTTAACACACACATGATAAGTCACACTGGAGAGAAACCGTATCCGGTGCACTCAGTGTGGACAACGTTTCATCATCTTCATCCGGACTCAAACATCATCTGCACATTCACTCTGAAAAAAACTCTATTCAACTGTGATCAGTATGGTTATGTGTGTTCTCTCTGTGGAAAGAGGTTTTTACGTCTGTCCAGTTTTAAACAGCACCTGAAAACACATGAAGTGAGAGATTATTGTGCTTTGACTGTGGGAAGAGATTTTCCCGAGCTGGGAATCTGAAACGGCATCAACGAAATCATACTAGAGAAAAACCTTACAAGTGCTCATACTGTGACAAGAGTTTCACTCAGTCTGTACACCTGAAAACACACGAGCGAGTTCACACTGGAGAGAAGCCGTACGCCTGTACTCACCCAAGAGTTTCACCCAATCAAGTAATCAAGTGACTCATATTAGAAAGCATTTTTCTGTCACAGTGAGCAAATGTTTTGTTAAATGTTTTGTTATTTGTGTGAAATGCCACAAATTAATATTTTTGACAACTAATATTATTGAATTTATTTATTTTTTACTCAAAGAAATAAACACCAAAATTAAAAGAGACTCCTTGAATTTGATCAGGGGTTTAATCTTTTAGTTAAATGTAGGCATGTTTTTACATAAACAGATGAATGTAATGACATGCATCTATACAATAGCAACAAATAAAATTCGAAATTTCATTGACAATGTGTGATATTGTGAGTAAAAGGTTTCTACAGATCAAATTATTAAAATAAACAGATTCCGAAAAAGCAAACGTAGAAGTGAAATAAACAAATTCTGTAACATTAGTTTTGTGGAAGTTGTTTAAGTTGTAACTTTCTGATTTGTCATTTAGCCGTCAGTGTAGGCAGTTCTTTGTCACTAGTAAAACAATAAAAACGTCCTGTGGCCTGTTGCAAAAAGCCGGTTTCAGTTGCCAACAGGTCAAATTTTTGAGATTAGCTTGAGCAAAATCTGGCAAAAAAAAGAAAGTGGATTGGTTTTTACGTGTATTCATCACCATGGTAAATTGCACTACATGACTAACAACAATTAAAATAGCAACTCGCCATCAATGCGTCTGAACACACTTTTCCGACCAGTGGCCTATGGGCGCAAGTGCATTTGCTATTTAAACAATGTGTATTAAATCCATTTTTCTTCAAAGCACTAATTGTAAATAATGATTAGAGATCATAATCTAGATCAGAACCTGACTAAAACCAAACAGTTACAATACTTTAAATGAGTCAACCCCACAAGATTACTGTTATAAATATGAGCCTCGTCTGAAAGGCAAGGTGTTGCTGGAATTTATAGTAATATCTTTAGTATTACTGAGAATAATATTTTCAAATATAATTCTTTTGAAGTGATGGCGCTTAATGTAACAGTGTAAAGCCCACACATCTGCCCATGGCCGAATCGAGCAGTGTAGGCAAAAGTATAATGCTTTTATGTCTTTTCAGCTTTCTGTTAAGTTCACTTAATTTGTAGTATTTAGTTTCAATTTTACTTCAGCTCTGTGCAAAATCTGACTCCTACATCAAATCATTATCAAATTTGGATTTCTTATTATAAAATGATCTTATAAGTTGATTGATTAAATTTAGATCTTCATTACCGTGATGTGATACAGATCTTATTATTCTGGGTATCTCATACTTCAATTTAAGTTCAATTATTTGTTTATTAAGGAACTGCGTGGATCTCACAGACAGTCTGATCTCGGTCAGAGGGTGTCAGTTTGCTAACGCCTCTTTAGTCGGTTGTATACTGCGCACTCAGTGCAAGAAAAGTCAGAAATCAAAAGATAGAAATAAAGAAATTAAATTCAGTTTCCACTGCTCCGTTCATAAATCAAATGTAACATTGTATTTGTCAGATCAAAAATGTAGCATGTAATTTACACATGTAAACAATTAGAATCCAATTCGGAAATAATAAATACATGGCATCAGTTGCTCTTGATTTGCTCTAGATTTAGCTCAACATATGTTTTATCCATAAATGACAGAGAAGATGGTAAGAAAACACTTTGTTCTCTTATTTACGTCTGTTAAAATAACATTATAGATAAAAACATAGGAAATAATACTGAAATATATAATCACAGGAAATAACAGAATTGCCTCTACAAATAAAGTTACAAAAATAAATTGACGCTTCCTGGTGCACACTACATTTCCCAATAGCCCCAGCTCTGATTCTGATTACTATCCCCAGCTGTAGCTCATCTATCAGGCTTTATAACTGTGCAAAGTCTTGTTTTGCTATTGTGAACTTTACTAAGTGTTTATTCCTGTGACTGCCAAATCGTTTGTGACCCTGTCTGTATTTGATATCTCCTTGTCTGACGTTACCTCTGCCTGGATCTTGGACGAAGGGTTTTGACCCTTGCCTATTTAACGACTCTGCTGAATAAAGAAAGCTATAAAAGGTTCTCTCTGACTCTGATGATTCACAACACATGCAAGTTTCACGCAATGGTCTGTCGATTAATAAACACGTATTACATGCTGTCAAAGGGAATCAGTTTGTCACACAATGATGGCAATCGCTCACTGGCTGATGCTCGTTAACTGTTTTCAGCCCAGCCGCAATAATTTCTTGGACAATTTATCGTCCAGCAAAATTTGTTATCGTGACGGGCCTACGACTGAGCACGGGTTCTCCCAAGTTTTTTTTTCCACCATTAGGTCACTTGATGGAGTTTTTCAGATTCTTGCCACTGTTGCCTTTGGCTTGCTTAGTTGGGGATATTCAAATTAATTAACCAATCAGTAATACCCTTGATCAGCTTTACCAAACGTGGTCATGCAATAACAGTCATGCAATAACAAGCCATTACTTTATGTTAGTGTATGGTTAGTTAATAATTAATTATGATTTAACGTTACGACACAATGATGCACTTATAAATCATAAATTTCATATGTTTATTCATATTATAGTTTAAGATTTGTCAAAAATACAAATCGTGTAGATCTTTAATTAAACACATGGACTTGAAAAAAACCTGTAAAGACACATTTAAGGCACACTGTCATGCAAAATATGGCATAAGCTAAAAACAAATGCTAATCGAAGTATATATACACATGTAAACAACTAAAAATACAGTTAATTACTGTACATAACCTCCTGAAAACTTCCAAACATACATGCAAACAAGTCTTTATTAATTCTGTTTACCAAAAGCAGTCAATAAGATTAAAATGCCATTAACTAATTTGCCTAAGAAACGTCTCAGTTACATATGGTAACCCTTGTTCCCCGAGTAGGGAACGGAGCCCTCTTATCGGAATGAACTTTCAGGTGATCTTTTAGATTTGATGATGAAATAAAATTTTTACCACACTGATCACAGTTAAATGGCTTTTCTCCAGAGTGACGGAGCAGATGATGACTGAGAGTTGATGAACGAGTAAAGCTCTTTCCACACTGAGTGCAGTTGTACGGCTTTTCTCCAGTGTGAAGTCGCTCGTGTGATTTCAGGTTTCCAGACCGAGTGAAACTCTTGTCACAGTATGAGCACTTGTAAGGTCTTTCTCCAGTATGAATTCTTTCATGCCGTTTCAGAGAGGCAGATCTAGTAAAGCTCTTCCCACAGTCACAACACACATAATCTCTCACTTCACTGTGTGTTTTCTGGTGCTGTTTAAAACTGTCCAGCCTTGAAAAACTCTTTCCACAGAGAGAACACACATAAGGCTTCACATCTGAATGAACTTTCAGGTGTTTTTTTAGTTGTGATGATGAATTAAAATATTTTCCACACTGATCACAGTTAAATGGCCTTTCTCCAGAGTGAATGCGCAGATGATAACTGAGAGTTGATGAACGAGAAAAACTCTTTCCACACTGAGTGCATGTATACCGTTTCACTCCAATGTGAATTCTCTTGTGTATGTTAAGGTGTCCTTTCCATGAAAAACTCTTTCCACACTGAGTGCAGGTGTGCATCTTTTGGGCTTTTGTTCTTTGAATTGTAAAGTTACAATGTTCCTCTTTCACTTCATTCAGTTCTTGTCTTTCCTCTTTCACTCTCACCTGGTCTAAAATACACAGAAATGCAGTTAGAATCAGTTCAAGTGAACCCTTATTTAATAGCAGAAAACAACAGAGATCAGATCTTGAGCGGCGTTGATGGTTTGCCACACCATTCTGTGTCGTGTCGCAGTGTTAATTTCATTATTGAAAAAAATGACGAAAAATGTTTGTTGACAATTTTTTTTCCCTGACTAAGACAAGACGATGAGAGACGATACCAACATCATTAAACGATAACTGTGACTACCGGTGTATCAACATGTACAATACTGATAGAAAAATGAGTGTTTGTGCCCGTACCTCCCTGCCATGCACTCAAGTATCTTGAGGCCACGAGTTACTATCTTGAGGCCACGAGTTACTATCTTGAGGCCACCGAGTTACTATCTTGAGGCCACGAGTTACTATCTTGAGGCCACGAGTTACTATCTTGAGGCCACGAGTTACTATCTTGAGGCCACGAGTTACTATCTTGAGGCCACGAGTTCTATCTTGAGGCCACGAGTTACTATCTTGAGGCCACGAGTTACTATCTTGAGGCCACGAGTTACTATCTTGAGGCCACGAGTTACTATCTTGAGGCCACGAGTTACTATCTTGAGGCCACGAGTTACTATCTTGAGGCCACGAGTTACTATCTTGAGGCCACGAGTTACTATCTTGAGTGCCACGAGTTACTGATGTTGAGTCCACGAGTTACTATCTTGATGCCACGAGTTACTATGTTGAGTCCACGAGTTACTATCTTGAGGCCACGATGCTACCAGTGTCGAACTAATTTAGGACAAAAGATGGTGATGTATAGAGCAATGGTGGCATGGAATTCTCTTCCGCAGTTTTTGAATTTGGCAAATGAATACTATGAATTTTCGTAAAGATTAAGACTTTTTCTTTTTACATTTGAATGATTTTTATTATTTTGGTGTTGTTTCTGATTCTGAAGGTTGGAAAAACATTGTGAAAATTATGAACCCTAGTAGTATGGGGTAACTGTGTATTGTGATAATGAATAATGTAGAGCTGTTTTGTTTTGTTTTATTGTTTTTTTGTTTTGTTTTGTTTTGGTACGTTGCTGTTTTGTCATTCATGAATGTGTACACTCCATTTTGTCTACATAATGTATGGTTTTATTTATAAGAATGTTTTTTGTGCAAGTCTATAGACCCCAGGAAGAATAGCAACTGCTTTTAGAGTAGCTAATGGGGATCTTAATAAACAAACAAACAAACAAACTATCTTGAGGCCACGAGTTACTATCTTGAGGCCATGAGTTACTATCTTGAGGCCATGAGTTCAATTAGTCAACAATGAAGAATCTAGAATGGACACCAACCTATTTGTTCCTCAGTATCTTCATGTTTTATTCTGGATGGTTCTGGATCAGTCATGTCTTCAATCTCCTCTTTAATAAACTCCATCTCCTCTTCCATCTCCTCTTTAATAAACTCCATCTTTAACAGTCACACAGATTTCAGCTGCTACTCCTGGAGTTTGTCCTTCTCTTGTAGGATGATGGGAATATTCCCAGTATTTATTGGTGAATTGTTGTGGGAGGGGCTTCACTGCAGGTGTGAACTGTGATCACTGTGTTTTTATCCAATCTGCATTTTAAAAGTACAGGGCCATCTGATTATGCGAGTGAAAAAGCAGGAGAGAGAGAGGGTCGCTCACACACTCTTTCTCTTCGGAGCCAGGCTAAAGTATAAACAAGGCTTAACCGTCTCCTAAGCACAGTCTTTCTCTCTCCCCGGCACATATTAATCAAAATAAATCGACACAATGGTAAAAATAAACGAACAAACCTATTCAGTGATTAAATGTTTTCTGCTGGCAAATCTTGTGGGATGTCCTAGCTGCCGGGAAAAACACACTACGCGGAAAACTTCCGAGAATGACACGTCCAAATGACTAACTAATGACTCCTTCTGAACCGATTCATTTTAATGAATGGTTAAAACAACTGATATTTCCAGCCCTTTAGTTACTGATCGGATCAGTCAGAGTAAATGGAGTAAAACAATAGGCAGAGTAAAACCTTTTTTTTTTAAATAAGTATAAAATATTATTTTTGCATTAATTTGATTAAATATACAATTTATACATTTCATTTGTACAGAACTATTTTCTGTACAAACTAGCACCACCACAAAAATATTATTTTAATGTGTGTAAATTGTGTGAAATGTGTGTAAATAAAATCGTAAAAATGAAAAATAACACACATATGTATTATTTTCACATATATGATGTAAAAAAAGTAAATAAAGCCTATATATAAATTAATGTATTATTTTGGCTGGTAGTCCCCGTGGCAGGTGAACCAAAAAGTTAATTTCGGACCCTGGACTAATTAGACCACCAAAACTCTATTCTCCATGAAAGCATTAAAGAGTAGTTAAAGACTTAAAGAGATGTTTATAGTTATTGGGTTGGGAACAATGCTGATTAAAGTTATAGAGTGTAATTGAGAAAATAATAATAATAATAATAGTTGTATTTAAACTATTCTGTAAGGAAATGTATTTCTTAATAGGGGAGATGTGATGTATGGGATTTGTATTATTATTCCTTACCTGAGGTTGGCTCTAGCAGTCTAAATATGTGTTGGGTTGTATCCTATAAAAGACAAGAATAAAAGTTCAGTAATACAGCAAGTCGCAGTGCCTCCGTGATTTATTCAAACTTGCATCCACTAAACATCACACAATTCATCTAATACACAGGTCACATATGGCTATAAACATACATTACATCAAAATGAAAGCAAAACGCAACGACATTTCCACAGACTAAATCCACCAAAA
Source organism: Hybognathus amarus (assembly GCA_030378365.1). Lineage (NCBI taxonomy): Eukaryota > Metazoa > Chordata > Actinopteri > Cypriniformes > Leuciscidae > Hybognathus > Hybognathus amarus. The sequence continues at coordinate 231,271 of JAQIUQ010004079.1, read as the reverse complement.
TGATATGTGGAGATTTTTTTTAGCATAAATAACGTTATTCCAGTTTAATGGCACTTCTAAACTTATAACTTCATTTAATTGTAACGAGGCTTTTTAGCAAAGTCGTGAGGATTCATCATTTGCAGCTTTATTGTAATCTTGGATCGTACAATCAGGGTCGATCACCAGCAAACACAACAGTAGAGACAAGAAAAAAGTAAGCAAACTTACATAAATCAGTCCACAATGAAAACAGTCCAGTAAACCAGGGAAAGACAAAAACACAGGAACGCTACTATTCTTCTACTTCTTCTTCTTCTATAGTTTAATGGCGGTTGGCAAACCAACTTTGGGTACATTACCGCCACCAACTGGACTCTGGACTGGCTGCAGTAACTCGTCTCTGTCCATGCGGGGCGCTCGCGGTCGAGTGCAGAATGAATGGAAGTCAATGGGTATTGGGGTTTCACCCCAGAAATCCACTTTTCTCAGGATGTATTTTTTTGTCAAGTAATTTGAAAGTTGCATTCAAAAGGGAGGGCTAAGATAATACACTCAGCTGAAAACTGCATTTTTAAGTTCACTTATCTGTTCTAAAAATCCGTTCAAAAATGTGATGACGTCACACAATAGCAGAATGCTAGCGTGTTCCGGCCAACAACGGCCTAACCTGTGAGAAAACGAAAGGACATAAGTACTCGTTCATTCGATTTTTGGCCTATAATCTATATTGAACTTGCGGAATCAACAATAAAATCTGTTAATTTAAGGACAAGCAGGTGAAAGAGACACATTTAGCCGTTTAGCCCCATAGACTCCCATTCATTCTGCTCTCGCCCGCGATCACCTCCAGTGGAATTCTAATGGAACTGCAACCAAGATGATACACAATGGGGCTAATAGGAAGTGCCAAGGCTCTCCGTTAGACGGGCTCTGAAAGCACCTATACGCAAATACAAAATTAACAACTTAAATAAACAAAAGTATGAAATGAACAATAATAATTTGAACCCAATTACTTTATAGATATGGATAAAGATATGGCTTTATCAAACCGGTGTTGTCTGGTATGGGGTTCCACGTCAAAGAGCATGCACAGAGAAGTCAAAATTAAACATGATTTAATGACTCGTAAATGTAAGTACACATTGATGGCCTAAGACATAGTTTTTGTTGTTTAACGTCACAGATTTTACGTCACAGTTGTTTGAGATTCACATTTGAATCTCAGTTGATTTAATTATTGAATCTGTAGAAAACTTGTACTCACAGAATCACACAATGCCAGTGAAATGGTCATTTTATTTGTTACTGTATAGAGTAATTGTACAGATTTGTGCTATTGTAGATATATCAGTTTATTTAAAAACAGGCTTTATTTAACTAAACAAACAAAAGTAAAAGTGTTTTCTGGTGCAGTTTAAAACCAAACAGCTGTGAAAAACTCTTTACCACACGGATCAGTTATATGGCTTTTCTCCAGAGTGAATACACAGATGACGTCTGAGAGATGATGAATGAGAAAAACTCTTTACACACTGAGTGCATGTATATGGTTTCTCTCCAGTGTGAATTATCAAGTGTGTTTTAAGATGTCCTTTGTGTGTAAAACTCTTCCCACACTGAGTACAGTCGTACGGCTTCTCTCCAGTATGAACTTGCTCATGATATTTCAGGTTTCCAGACCGAGTGAAACTCTTGTTACAATATGAGCACTTGTAAGGTTTTTCTCCAGTATGAATTCTTTGGTGTTGTTTCAGATAAACAGATGCAGTAAAGCTCTTCCCACAGTCCAAGCACACATGATCTCTCACTTCATTGTGTGTTTTCTGGTGCAGTTTAAAATTGTCCCAGACGTGAAAAACTCTTTCCACAGAGAGAACACACATAAGGCTTCTCATCTGAATGAACTTTCAGGTGTTGGTTTAGTTGTGATGATGAATTAAAATCTTTACCACACTGATCACAGTTAAATGGCTTTTCTCCAGAGTGAATGCGCAGATGAACACTGAGACATGATGCTCGAGAAAAACTCTTTCCACACTGAGTGCATGTATACGGTTTCTCTCCAGTGTGAGTTCTCATGTGTATGTTAAGGTGTCCTAACCGTGTGAAACTCTTTCCACACTGAGTGCAGGTGTGCGTCTTTTTGGCTTTTGTTCTTTGAATTGTAAAATTATGATGTTCCTCCTTCACTTCATTCAGTTCTTGTCTTTCCTCTTTCACTCTCACCTGGTCTAAAACACACAGAAATACAGTTAGATTCAGTTCAAGTGAACCCTTATTTAATAGAAGAAAACAACAGATCAGATCTTTCACTCTTTGTTCTGTCACTCACTCGTTAATATAGAAAAATATGTTTGACAACTGCTAAATACAAGGATATTATACTTTGAATGTATTTCTTCATCATTTATCTTCAATTCACTGCTTATTAATTCACATCTACCAAAGCATCAACAATGAAGAATCAAGAATGGACACCAACCTGTTTGTTCCTCAGTATCTTCATGTTTTATTCTGGATGGTTCTGGATCAGTCATGTCTTCAATCTCCTCTTTAATAAACTCCATCTTTAACAGTCACACAGATTTCAGCTGCTACTCCTGGAGTTTGTCCTTCTCTTGTAGGATGATGGGAATATTCCCAGTATTTATTGGTGAATTGTTGTGGGAGGGGCTTCACTGCAGGTGTGAACTGTGATCACTGTGTTTTTATCCAATCTGCATTTAAAAAGTACAGGGCCATCATGTTAAACTGAGCAGCTGAAAAACCTCTTTGTCTCCAAAAGTTCCCTGTTTTCAGCTCATTCATTATGGTGATGTCTGAGATCTTCTGTAAATTGGCACATTACGATCATTGTATGGGTGTCAACAGGCCGAAACAAACTACAGCATCTTTAATCACATTTAACTTCAGTTCTTGTCGTTTCTCTTTCATCTCCATCTTGTCTGAAATAAACATACAAGACACCCAGTGATCAATAGAACCGTTGGGTGAAGCGGTCGTAGCCGTGTTTTATCGTGAATAAAGCACAGCTCTTGACCAATCAGAATCAAGGATTCGAAATAACCGTTTTATAATGTTTATAATGTACTAGAAACGAGAACATACGCATTTACTGTCGTTATTCTAGTAAATTAGCCCTATACACTGGAAAGTTTTCTTAAGCCTTTTTCATTACGTTCTTTACATGACTGCAACCAATTAAAAAAGTATCAAAGAACAGTCCCATAAGGTTTGGGAATCACTAGCATGCATCATTTGAAGGTGGGAAGTCCTATTCTGACACATATCACAGTAGCACTTGCTTTTGTAATCCAATTTAAAATAACATGAAGAGTATACAGTATTACAGTTTTTCTTTTCGTTGCCTCGGGGGCAACGTTGTCTTGGAAAATACCTCACGATGGCAAATAATGTGTTACAAGAAGTGCACAGGAACACCCAAAATGACACAAATGTGCAGAATCCACTTGGATAATGCGACATCAGCCATATTGCGCCAGAACGCCTACCACAGACCTTGGTGGAGAGGACAGAGTGATAGATGGCTTGTAGTCTCCGGTCTAAATCATCCTAAAAGTGTTCAATCAGGTTCTACAAATTTATTAAATGTTACCTCTAGGTTCCTCATACAATAAACTGAGAGAGTTCTGTTGTATGCACCTCCCCTGAACAGTGCCATTGTCCCAAGTTAAAGGGATACTCCACTTTTTTTTTTTGGAAATAGGCTCATTTAACAACTCCCTGAGGGTTAAACGTTTGAGTTTTACCGTTTTTTAATCCAGTTCATTTAAATGAATATCAGTAACCAGACAGTTTCTGGTCTCATTGACTTCCATAGTGGGAAAAAAATATACTGTGGAAGTCAATGAGACCAGAAACTGTCTGGTTACTGATATTCTTCTAAATATCAGAAAATCGGCTGAATGGATTCGAAAACGGTAAAACTCAACTGTTTAACTCTGGGGGAGTTGTAAAATGAGCCTATTTCCAAAAAAGTGAAGTATCCCTTTAATGTATGATAATGTGAATGATATATAGTTGCATTTCAGAACCTATGGATGGAAATCAGGCAAGTCAGAACAATATACTTTATAAATATAATATAATATAATATAATATAAAAATATATAGGTGACTAAATAACATATCAAAGTTACACCAACACCATAGAACATGTTTATTTCAATGTATGAAGAGTTCAGATGCAAAAGCCTCTAAGTGCCATTTGAAATTTTCTTCTAAAATGACCATTTTTATCAAGCTTGTATATTAAAGTTCAGTAATTTCACTTAAATGGCAATGAAGATTACCTATTAATTGTCATTTAAGTGAAATTACTGAACTTAAATATACAAGCTTGATAAAAATGATCATTTTAGAAGAAAATTTCAAATGGCATTTAGAGGCTTTTGCATCTGAACTCTTCATATATATATATATATATAGGCGACTAAATAACATATCAAAGTTACACCAACACCATAGAACATGTTTATTTCAATATACATTTGCTTTATCTGATTGGATCTGTAGATAACTTTTCACACAAAATCACACATTGTCAGTGAAATGTTAATTTTATTTGAGAGTTAATGTACAGAGCTTACAGACATGTATAGATACATACAAACTACTTTTATATTGCAGAGAAATGTGTTGACTTTTAAATAATCTGTTAATCAAATAGCAGGTTTCATGTAATCAAAAAACATAAGTAAAACAAAATCTACATATTAAAAACAAACTTTAGGAATTGCTTCATATTTCTTACATTTGTTTCCAGTCTCTTCATTGTGATATTTCTTTAAAAAACTTTCATTTCAAATAAAAAAATTTTCTCAGACAAATTTTAGTTTATTAGTTAACTAACTACACATTTACTTTATGTGAATCTCACATGATTTACTTAGAGGCTATAGAGATTTGCTCATTGTGATACAGAACATTGCTTTTTTAATATGAGTCACTAGATTCTTTGGGTGAAACAGTACAGACGTACGGCTTTTCTCGAGTATGAAGTCGCTCGTGAGATTTCAGGTTTGCAGACTGATTGAAACTCTTGTCACAGTATGAGCACTTGTAAGGTTTTTCTCCAGTATGAATTCTTCGGTGCTGTTTCAGATGACTAGATGTAGTAAACCCCTTCCCACAGTCACAACACACATGATCTTTCACTTCATTATGCATTTTCTGGTGCCGTTTAAATCCTTCCAGCCTTGCAAAACTCTTTCCACAGAGAGAACACAATATAGGCGTCTCATCTGAATGAACGGTCAGGTGTTTATTTAGATGTGTTGATGAAATAAACTCTTTCCCACATTGATCACAGACAAAAGGTTTTTCTCCAGAGTGACGGAGCAGATGAATTCTGAGATCAGATGAATATGTGTAACTCTTTCCACACTGAGTGCATGTATACGGTTTCTCTCCAGTGTGAATTCTCAAGTGCGTTCTAAGGTCTCCTTTTTGTGCGAAACTCTTTTCACACTGAGGGCACGTGTACGGTTTCTTCTCCAGTGTGTGTTCTCATGTGTATCTTAAGGTATCCTTTTTGTACAAAACTCTTTTCACAATGAGGACATGCATGTGGTTTCTCTCCAGAATGCATTATTAAGTGTGTCTTAAGGTATCCTTTTTGTGTGAAACTCTTTCCACACTGAGGACATGCATATGGTTTCTCACCATTGTGAATTCGTAAGTGCGCCTGAAGGTTTCCTTTTTGTTGGAAAATCTTTCCACACTGAGTGCAGGTGTGCAGTTTTTTGGATTTTGCTCTTTGAGTTATAAAGGAATTATGTTCCTCCTCCTCCTCTTCATTCAATTCTTGACTTTGCTCTTTCACTTCCACCTGGTCTAAAATACACATCAAGATAGAATCAGTTCAAGTGAACCCTTATTAAATACCAGAAAACAACAGAGATCAGGTTTCAGACCTTTCATGTGGCTAAGGTTTATTCTATCACTCACGTGTTGATATAGTTCAAATATGGTTGTAATTAGAGATTGCCCATTCATCAGTTTTGCTGATATACCAATTATCAGTTATCGGCAAAAATCCACACCGATAGTTTTTCCGGGTTGCGTCTATTGCTGGAGTGGCTGAGAAGATTCGCTGTCATTATTACACAGTTCGAGAGCGCTGAGAAGAGACTGCTCTCATTACGCACAGTAACAGTGGCCTCTAGAGGCCAAATAAAAACTATCACTTGCATCTCGAGTTGTTTATTTTATCACGTTAGGGTGACCAGAAGTCCTGAAAAATTCGGGACAGTCCCGAAATCTAAGCTGTTGTCCCGAATCCCGAAATCGGCCTTAATTGTCCCGAAAATTATACTAAAGCAAAATCTTGATATGAAATGTCTTATAATAAAACATTAAAAATCATCCGTGGAAGTGGAGTTGTCCTGCAGCCAATCAAGTTGCAGCAGCCGCAGCCGCGAGTACAGTGAATGTGCAGGCAGCCACTCAACTTTAGTTTTTTAAGCGTGTCAATTTCGCTCTTGACGCGCAAATGGATTCAAATGGATATTCGCGTCTGGTTTGAAGGCGGCATTAAAGGAGTGAGTGATTTGTCACGTCACTGCGTGCAATAAAATACTTCGGCCGGGCCTTAATGTCTGATGTCGGGTTTCACTTGAAGCAAATCATCTGCACAATTATTTAGTTTTCCTATTTAATGACCGACAATTTAGTTTTAATAATAATTTTGGCATAAGGCTTATTAGCATTAGGCTATAGCCTGAAAGGTCTGCTTTAGCCTGTGCACTGTTACAACAGTAGGCTAACACTTTTTCTTCTTTTTTTTCCACAAAATTTGAGTTCATGATTTTAATGTGTTTTATTTTTATTAATAAAAATAAAAAAAGTGAAATTAACGTTTTTGAAGAAAACATTCCAGGATTTTTCTCCGTATAATGCACTTTACTGGGGTCCAAACGGTTCAAGGTCTAAAAGACAGTTTCGGTGCTTTAAACGGCACTTTGAATTTACTTTTCAATGGCATTAAACGATTCCAGGCGATGAATAAGGGTCTTATCAAGCGAAACGATCGCTCATTTAAAAAATAAATAACAAAGTTTAAGTTTTATAAGCTCAAATACTCGCCTTGCTCGGTTCTGTGATGCGCGTTTGTGACTCTCCTGTTTCGAACTCATTCATCAAAATGAACAAATCTTTTCAACGAACGAAATGAACGAATTGACTTGAAAAGTTTTGATCATTTTGATGAACACAGAACACAGTCACACAGAACAGAGCAATGCAACATTTGAGCTTGAACAACTTAAACTTTGTTTTTTGGGGGGTTTTTTGAGCGATCGTTTCGCTTGATAAGACCATTATTCTTCGTCTGGAATCGTTTGAAGCCCTTTGAACCGTTTGCAGTGAAACTGTCTTTTGGACCTTGAACCGTTTGGTACCGAGTAAAGTTCATTATACGGAGAAAAATCCTGGAATGTTTTCTTCAAAAACGTTAATTTCTTTTCGACTGAAGAAAGAAAGACATGGACATTTAAATTATAAGTAAATTATCAGCAAAAAAAAGTTTTTTTAAAGTGAACTACTCCTTTAAGCTTGGAACACACCAAGCCGACGAACTAACGTTGAAGAAAGCCGACTGTGTTGTCTCCTCGCGTCAGGGTAAAAGCGGCACTTGAACACACACAGAGAGAACTACTTCGGACTGTAATGCGTGCTATAATGCGTGTTCTGCGCCTGTGTGTAAATGGATTTATATTCATCATCAAAAAGGGAAACCGACGCTGCAGATTCACATACCGTAAACAAAGCAATGCGTGCTTACTGTTTTGAATATCAATCCTGATAAAACCTTTCTTTATTCCACTCTGCTCGTGTTAATACTGAAATATTCGCCGAGGAACACTTGGGTAAAATGACATAACATAAGAACAGCCTTCTATCTGTAGTTTTTTGACGACTTTGCTCGCTGTTTTGCTATTATTCTCGTGCACTGACTCTTTCACTAAGCTGAACAGCCTATCAGAGTTCCCTCTTACTGACGGTCCGACGCTGATTCAACATGTCAAATCGGCCAAAACAAAGCCGACGAGGACCAAATTCAGCCGACGTTGCTGAACACAGTGAGAAAACTTAGTTGGCCGATGCACAAAAACTTGGTGTGTTGCACACTTTAGATTGTTGTTTCATATCGGTTCATTAATCAATCAGTTATCTGCAAGTTTATGCCAAACCTAGTTATCAGTAAAATCCACTATAGGTCGACCTCTAATTATGATAAAACGGTTATGATCATTTAGATGTATTTCTCCATCATTTAATATCCATATACTGCTTATTCATTCACATCTAACAAAGCATCAACAGTGAAGAATCAAGAATGGACACCAACCTATTGGTTCCTCAGTATCTTCATGTTTTATCCCAGTTGGTTCTGGATCAGTCATGTCTTCAATCTCCTCTTTAATAAACTCCATCTTTAACAGTCACACAGATTTCAGCTGCTACTCCTGGAGTTTGTCCTTCTCTTGTAGGATGATGGGAATATTCCCAGTATTTATTGGTGAATTGTTGTGGGAGGGGCTTCACTGCAGGTGTGAACTGTGATCACTGTGTTTTTATCCAATCTGCATTTAAAAAGTACAGGGCCATCATGTTAAACTGAGCAGCTGAAAAACCTCTTTGTGTCCAAAAGTTCCCTGTTTTCAGCTCATTCATTATGGTGATGTCTAAGATCAACTACTAGCCAGCAATCTGTATGTGCATATACAAATCAAATTATTAACTAAATTCAGCTCTTGATTAACGATAGAGCACTAACGCGTTAGCCTTATCTAGCGCTACATTATGGACCACTGTTAGTATTGTTAATCAATGTAAACATCAATTCTCGCATTAGAAACTAAGAATATTTCGTGTTTTTTTACATATTACCGCTAAACCTGAGCACATAATGTGTTAATAAGTAGTTAAATACCTCATATACCGAGCTGGTTCATGTCATCTTTCACGCGTGGCAACAACATACTGACTGAAAATATCCAGCGAAAATACTCCACAAACGACCGTTAAACATCAGACTAAACTTAACAAATAGGAAATGTGAAAGCTCAGTTTATATGAGCCCTAAACTTTGCAATTCAATGCGCATATTATTTGTATTAGCCTACATGCAGTCTGAATCCAAACAAACAGTATGCGCATGCGCAGTGCGTCAGTCGCCTCGTTAAAAATCAGAGAAAGACAGACAAAAAAACTGACGTCACACGAGATTTTTAGCTAATTTAGGGCTGTATACTCACCAATGAGGTCCAGACCTCGACATTTTTGTGTATATAATAGAACTATACAATAAACATTATAAAATAATTGGTTCTGCACGGATCTTGTACAAAGCCAGTATAACCGTCCTTCTCATCTGAGGTCTTCAGTCAGCGCTCGTCACTGTCAACACGGGTTGAGATGACCAATCAAATCAAAGTAGGCGGGGATTTATGTTCTGCTGTGTGTGATTCCAGAGGGAGAGACGCAAGTTAACTTCGAGAGTAGATAAACTAAACATTTATATTTTAACAACTGTTTTATGATAGAAATGTTAAGAGTAATCATAGGTGCAAGCTAATAAATTCATTCGTGATTCATTTAACGTTACGTAATTCCTAACTATCAATATGACAAGACAAGAAACATTAACAAAGCTTTTCATCATATTAGGCATAAGATTAACACTGATTGTGCACATATTGTGTGCCTTGCAGTCTTACAACCATGATTAATGTAAATAAAAATAATTAACACAAATTTTGTTAAAACATTTAGTCATTTAGCGACACTTTTATCCAAAGCGACTGAAATGAGGACTAAACCATCATGTGGTTTTCCAGTCATCGTGAAGAGCCAAAAAACAATGCAAGAAGTACTCAAAATACAAAGTTCAGACATTGCTCGGAGTAGCATAAGCCAGATAAGCGAGGATTTAAAGGAAAGGGAAATGATTTTTATTTTATTTTTATTATGTATATTCAAAGAAATATAGAAAACTGAAAACAAGCGAGTGGACCTAGAGCTGCAGCAGATCGCGTTTTGAAAAACAATTAAAACTTAATAATAGACAAATACTATAAAAAAGAGAACAGAATGGAGGTATGCAGCAAGCTAACAGGCTTGATTAAAAGGACAGGAAAAATGATGCATTAGGGCAAAACTCTTCTCACTTTAAGTGCAGTCGTACAGCTTTTCTCATGTATGAACTCGCTTGTGTGATTTCAGGTGTCCAGACTGAGTGAAACTCTGGTCACAGTATGAGCACTTGTAAGGTCTTTCTCCAGTATGAGTTCTTTGATGCTGTTTCAGATGACTAGATGTAGTAAATCCCTTCCCACAGTCACAACACACATGATCTCTCACTTTATTGTGTGTTTTCTGGTGATGTTTAAATCCTTCCAGCCTTCCAAAACTCTTTCCACAGAGAGAACACAAGTGAGGCCTCTCATCTGAATGAACATTCAGGTGTTTATTTAGATGTGATGATGAAATAAACACTTTTCCACACTGATCACAGATAAATGGTTTTCTCCCGAGTGAATGCGAAGATGAATTCTGAGATCAGATAAATATTTGAAACTCCTTCCACACTGAGTACATGTATACGGTTTCTCTCCAGTGTGAATTCTCATGTGTATATTAAGGTCTCCTTTTTGTGTGAAACTCTTTCCGCATTGAGGGCATGTATACGGTCTCTCTCCAGTGTGAATTCTCATGTGTGTATTAAGGTCTCCTTTTTGTGTGAAACTCTTTTCACACTGAGTGCATGTATACGGTTTCTCTCCAGTGTGAATTCTTAAGTGTGTCTTAAGGTTTCCTTTTTGTCTGAAACTCTTTCCACACTGAGTGCATGAATACTGTTTCTCCCCATTGTGAATTTTTAAGTGTGTTTTAAGGTTTCCTTTCTGTGTAAAACTCTTTCCACATTGAGTGCAGGTGTGCAGATTTTCAGCTTTTGCTCTTGGAGTTTTAAAGAAACATTGTTCCTCCTCCACTTCATTCAGTTCTCGTCTTTGCTCTTTCATTCTCACCTGGTCTAAAATACATAAAGATAAAGTTAGAATCAGTTCAAGTGAATAGCAGAAAGCAACAGAGATCAGGTTTCAGATCTTTCATGTATGCACCACTTTTTTGACCCCATTTTTCATGAGCTGAACTGACCTTTTCTATGTACACAAAAGATATTTCTCTCAAATATTGTTAACAAATCTGTCTAAATCTGTGTTAGTGAGCACTTCTCCTTTGCTGAGATAATCCATCCACCTCACAGGTGTGACGGATCAAGATGCTGATTAGACAGCATGATTATTGCACAGGTGTGCCTTAGGCTGGCCACACTAATGTGCAGTTTTACTGTATTGGGCGGGTCCAAAACCAGCCAGTATCTGGTGTGACCACCATTTGCCTCATGCAGTGCAACACATCTCCTTTCCAGAAAATATTTGGTTATGCAAATCCATTGTTGCATCATCTGTCCAGATGGCTGGTCTCAGACGATCTTGGAGGTGAAGATGCGGGATGTGACGGTCCTGGGCTGGTGTGGTTACACGTGGTCTTCGGTTGTGAGGCCGGTTGGATGTACTGCCAAATTCTCTGAAATGCCTTTGGAGATGGCTTATGGTAGAGAAATGAACATTCAATATACGGGCAACAGCTCCGGTGGACATTCCTGCAGTCAATGCCCATTGCACGCTCCGGGAATTGCAGAAATTTTGTGTACATAGAAAAAGTCTAAGATCTTTGAGTTCAGCTCATGAAAAATGAGGGCAATAACAAGTGTTGCATTTTTAATTTTGTTGAGTGTAGTTAAAATATGTTTGACAACTGCTATATACAAGGTTATGATCATTTAGATGCATTTCTCTAACATCCATATGCTTATTAATTCACATCTACCAAAGCATCAACAATGAAGAAACAAGAACAGACACCAACCTGTTTGTTCTTCTGTACCTTCATGTTTTATTCTGGATGGTTCTGGATCAGTCATGTCTTCAATCTCCTCTTTAATAAACTCCATTTTTAACAGTCACACAGATTTCAGCTGCTACTCCTGGAGTTTGTCCTTCTTGTAGGATGATGGGAATATTAAATATATATTAATATATAAATGTTGTGATCTATAGAGGCTATTGTAGACTATTACAAATTACTATATGCAAATATTTCTTTCTCTTGTGTGTGTATAAAAATATATTGTATTTACTAATCAAATTAAAGACTAACTTCAGCTCTAGATTAGAGTCTTGGCGGTATATTATGGACCGTTATTAATATTACATCAATTCTTACATTGGAAACAAAAAAAAGAATTCGTGGTTATTACTAACACTAAATCTGAGCACATAATGTGTTATGTAGTTAAATACATACCAAGCTGGTTCATCTTTCACGCGTGGCAACAACACTGACTGAAAATATCCAGCATCCAGAGAAATACTCCACAACGGTCTTTCATTCAAACTCTTACACGGTCGTTAAAGCATTTTGGATTAAAATTAACAAATATACTGGTCTTTAAACTTTCAGCGCTCGTGTCTCTCTTCTGCGCATCCTCTTATTTATTCTTTTGGATTTACATGACAAACTAGAAACCTTTTTAGTGTATTACTGCCACCTATTGGATGTATGCACCCATTTTTGTAACTGAACCAAACCGATTCTAGATTCTGAAAGCTCTGTTTATGAACCTAAACTTTGCAAGAATAGCCTCCCTAAAAATGTTTGAGGCTCAGATTCGCTGTCCCAGTTTAAAAAAAAAATAATTATGATAATAAAATCCTGAAGCAGATTGAAGACGCATCACTTTAGCCAAGCATTCACATAATGCTTACCTTTTATACTACTGTTGAATCAGATCGAAAGCATTAATATTATGAACAGCAGCTATGCTAATCATTTCCCATCTGCTTTTCTGCTAGTATGCTAGTCCCGAGGTAAATAGCATTCGTCAGGTCCAATTTGTAGTGACTCTCACTGAGACTTCAGGTCATGGTCGTGCGTTCGAATCCTGTGGAAGTAGTGAAGCCAGGTTCGTGTTCGCGATAGTAACCATGGCGACAGACGTTTACAACTGGGTTATGCCCATTATGCCTTGCAGGACGCTCACGCTGTTATTTTGTTCATACATTATGGACCATGGCAAACAGACTTTGAGACAAAAAGAGGACTAATACGAAGATCAACATCTCTGGAGATGCGAGAGCTCCACGTCTATGACTAACTTCGACCTGGCAGAGACGTGAGTGTTTCATGTCCGCGCCCTGCTTCACACCACAGTCATGTTAAAAAACATCAATGTATTCACTCATACATAAAACATCCATCAGCTTGACGACAAGATCCATAATTAGTTTAATGTGGAAGATACGTCATCAATATACGCCTTTGTTATTGTAAGAGGTTAGCGCCCCTGGTGGCATAACAAAAGAAAAAGTACATAGTAAATTGCTTTATATATTGAAAAATAACTGATTGTTGTTATTTTTTCCTTCTTACATTTGCTTCCAGTCTCTTTTAATAATAATTCAATCAAATAATTAAATAATTGTTTGGTTCTCTAACATATGAAACACAAATCTTGTGGTATTCACAGCAACACTGTTTATTAGTTAACTACTTACACATTTATTCATGTGAATCTCACTTGCTCACTGTGACACAGAAGAATGCTTTCTAACATGATTCACTAGACTACCTGAATGTTTGAAGCTCTTCCCACACTGAGTGCAGACATACGCGTCTCTCCAGTGTGAACTCGCTCGTGTTCTTTCAGGAGATCCAGCCTGAGTGAAACTCTTGTCACAATTCTGAGCACTTGTAAGGTTTTTCCCAGAATGAATCCTCTGGTGCCGTTTCAGATCACGAGATGTAGTGAAGCTCTTCTCACACTCAAAGCACATATAATCTCTCACTTCATTGTGTGTTTTCTGGTGCAGTTTAAAACTGGACAGACGTGAAAAACTCTTTCCACAGAGAGACACACATGAGGCCTCTCATCTGAATGAACTTTCATGTGTTCTTTTAGTTTTGATGATGAATTAAACTCTTTACCACACTGATCACAGTTAAATGGCTTTTCTTCAGAGTGAATGAGCAGATGATGACTGAGAGCTGATGCATCTCTGAAACTCTTTCCACACTGAGTGCATGTATATGGTTTCTCTCCAGTGTGAATCTCTCATGTGTGTCTTAAGGTGTCCTTTCTGTGTGAAACTCATTCCACACTGAGTGCATGTATACGGTTTCTGTCCAGTGTGAATTCTCATGTGTGTGTTAAGGCTTCCTTTACGTGTGAAACTCTTTCCACACTGAGTGCATGTATACGGTTTCTCTCTCAGTGTGAATTCTCATGTGTCTCTTAAGGTGTCCTTTCTGAGTGAAACTCTTTCCACACTGAGTGCAGGTGTGCGTCTTTTTGGCTTTTGTTCTTTGAATTGTAAAGCTACAATGTTCCTCCTCCACTTCATTCAGTTCTTGTCTTTCCTCTTTCACTCTCACCTGGTCTAAAACACACAGAAATACAGTTAGAATCAGTTCAAGTAAATCCTGATTAAAGGTCCACCTGAAAGTAAAAATGCTGTCATTGTTTACTCACCCTCAAGTTTTGCTTTTGTTCTGCTGTCTCAAAGGATATTTGGAAGAATGTTTGTAACCAAGTAGATCTCGCCACCCATTGACTACCATTGTAAGAAAAAATGACTTATCTACTTCATTTAAAATTGGGGGCTAGATCTACTTGCGTTAAAACATTCTTCCAAATATCTTCAGCAGAACAAAAGATATGTATACAGGTTTGGAACAACTTGACATCATTTTACTCCATCACCTCTTAAGTGGTTCGCGCCCCCTTTTTTGGAATAAACATGGAAAATGCACATGTCCTGAACTTAAATGGTTGTAATTCAAGAAGGCTTTGGAATATAGATGTAAGACTAATCTTGTTTTAAAGTAGACATTTGGATGATTTTTTTATAAGTTATATATTAATTGGTGATATCGTGGGACAGGTACAGCATGGAAGAAGGGGTTTTGGGCTCAGTTTCAGCTCCTCCTAAATGGCACAAGCCAGGCCCAGCTCAAAGGAGGAAGCTGGTGGTCAAACATGGTGCCGAAAAGCAGGAGGAGAGGATGAGGTGTATACAGGCCATTTCAGGAAAGTGGATGAGATGGGAGAGTGTGGAACAACGCAGAGATGGGCTGGCAGAGACCTTTGGTCAATGGAAGAGAGAGAGGATCAGTTCTTCATTATTAGGTCAACATATGATGATCTCCCATCACTGCAGAACCTGAACCTCTGGGTAGGAGAGGATCCCTCTTGTCCTCTGTGTCCATCACCTGCCATATTAAAGCACATTTTGACAGGATGTAAGGTGGCTCTTAAGGTTCGGTTTACTTGGTGCCATGACTACTGCAATGTTTCGCATTGTCCAGGCGAGCAGCCACCAAGAAAAGCAGGACAGCCCAGGATGGAGATTTTGTCAAAGTCAAGATCAAGTCATGTATATTTATATAGCGCTTTTTACACAGCATAGGCTGCATCGACAGCAATGAGCCACATCCAATCGGCAAACATAAACAGTAGCATTGCTTTGTTTCTTCGTGGAAACATCCAAGTTCGGTCGAGCTTGATCAAGGTATTACTGATTGGTTAATTAAACTCCAGATCCCAACTGATTGACAAGCCAAAGGCAACAAGTGGCAAGGAACCGAAACTGACGTGACCCTGAAACATTCAGTGATCCCAATGGAGAAAAAAAAAACCAGTCAGGAGAAACCAGGGCTTGGCCCAGTGAGGGCCATGTCTTGCCTCTGGCGCTAGTGAGCTCAAGCGGATTTACAGGAGCTGTAAGGTAGAAATGTAAAAGCAAAGACCTGTGATAAACACTGATAGAATTTACATGCGCATTAAGAATCGATTCTAATGTTTTGTGCGTTTGAATATATGTATTGCGCAGATTTGTAATTCCCTACAAAACAATCCCTGAACAAACTACTTGTCTTGTCTATAAATTTAATACAGAATTTTGTTTTATCTTATCACTTTGGGTAGGTACGCAAAATGAAATTCAGAAAGCTTTATCTGTAAAGTGGGAAAGGGATCCTCCATAGGGAGAGGCTAGTTGGCACTACATTGTCATCGGGTCCAGTCCAAGCTCCTGTCAGATCTGGATGCGGCCTGGATCCGGCAGGCTGCGGGGAAATCTCAGGATAAACAAAGACACTCAAATTAGCATAGATGCCATTCTTCTTATGATGTAACGAGTTACATCAGCATTTAAGGGACGTGTTTCTAGTTCTGTCTGACCTAATCTATGCAGCCTAACACTGAATTATAGAAGTCTATAATGTATTATGTGTATGCTAAGGCAAAGAGATGTGTCTTTAATCGAGTTTTGAACTGACAGAGTGTGTCTGATTCCCGGACATTGGTTGGAAGACTATTCCACAGTTTTGGTGCTAAATAGGAAAAGGATCTACCGCCAGCAGTCGAATTTTTTTTTTCTAGGTATTGTCAACTGCCCGGAATTTTGGAGATCGCAATAGACGTGGAGGACTATAATGCGTTAGGAGCTCGCTCAAGTAATGCATGAGCTAAACCAGTTAAGTGCTTTGTAAGTAATCAGACAATATTTTAAAATGCATGCGATGTTTAATAGGCAGCCAATGCAGGGTTGACAGAACCAGGCTAATATGGCCATGTTTCCTGCTTCTGGTAAGAACTTCGAGCGGCTGCGTTTTGGACTATCTGAAGTTTGTTTATTAAGCGTGCAGGGCAACCACCCAGTAGGGAATTACAATAATCTAGTCTTGATGTCATGAATGCATGAACTAATTGTTCCGCATTTGTCAATGAGAGCATATGACGTAATTTAGAGATATTTTTAAGATGGAAAAAATGCGGTTTTACAAATACTAGACTGTGATTTTCAAATGAAAGATTGGCATCAAAGAGCACATCCAGGTGGTTCCTAACCGACGACGAAGACTTAACACAGGGATGTAAACAGCACGCTTTTCGGTGCATCGCGCTTTTTCACGTCAGTTTGGGTGACTTGTGTGAATCGTGCAGATCCAAAGAGTCTTATTATAATTTCGCCAACAGTAATTCTGGATTGTTTCCACCAAACAAGTAAATGGTGAATAAGCAAATCAGAACACTGCGGCGCCAAAACAGCAGTATGCGCGCAAGCCGTGAACCACTTGTGTTTCTTCCAGTAGCTCATGGCCTGATTGGAGGTAGCTCGTCAAGGATGGCATCGTGCGCGCTCACTGTGTGCGAATCCTGTGCGCGAATCCTTATCGTGCGTGAATCCTGCGCGCGAGTTTTAGACTAAATAAACGCCTTAGGGCCGTTCACATATTGTGTCTTTTGCGCTCTCAAGTTTGCTATTTCAAATGTAGGAGCGCGGGAAGCGCACACACAATTGAAGTGATTTTTTTGCCACTGAACCTGCAGTGGCGCTCTGACCGCCTTAGTCAAACGGGTTGGTATGTATGGTTGGGTTGCGGAGAGATTGTGATTAGGTCACATGTGTACTACCAAGGAAGGAGCAGAGTTCCCTCAGCAGCAGGAGGGATGTGGAGGTCAGGAAGCTGGGCTGAGTTGAGTGGGGAAGGAGGGGTGACTCTGGGATGCCTGAGATCACTGTCGAGCCCCTCTTGAGGTGTCGTGGGCTGGTCGACGGAACACTGTGGATGGAAGGTGCCCACTTGAAGAGATGTCCCCTACTTGGCTCAATCCAGACGGTTGTCATGCTGGTCCACTGGGGAGACCAGATTGTAATTGGCCAGCCGTCGTGTGCCTGACGCGCCAAGTACACTGCAGCTGTTAACGCCGGACAGAACTGATCACCATATGGAAAGAAGCGTAAAAGGGTGGAGAAGCATAGGTTACTGTAAAGCTACATCTTAGTTTGTGCTTATCTTGGTGAAAGCAGAGTACAAGTCAGCATGAAGTTTTAACATCTACTCTCATGTAATGCAACTCTAAGTTGTGTTTCTAAGATTTTATTTGGGCGCAGTACCAAAGCTTTTTCACTAGATGACAACCAGTCTCCAATACTGCCCATATCAGGGCGCCTCCGTTTCCATTTGTGTTTTGAATGATCTTAACCATTATTTCCACAATTTTCATATAATTTATGAAGTTGGCATCCTATTCAGAAGTAGTAAGAAAAGTATGGCTTATGTTGATATGAATTCAACCTCTAATAATTACATAAAAATAGCATGCATGTCCTTTAAAGCTCGCTGCCACATCACAAATTTTTTCTTCATACTTAAAACATTTTCAGACCTTTTTTCTAAAAATAATTTAATGGATGTTATCTTTTGAAACTCTTGGCATGAAAACAAACTGAGGTTCTACCATTGTTCAATAATTTTCATGTCCATCACCATTTCAAAATAAGGTTCTCAAATGTTTAGCAGTATGAATATTATTTTTGAAAATGTATAGTTTACGGTCTTCTGTCAATCAATCACCAAATATGAAAACTACAGATTGTATGCTTTCAAATTATATATAGTTTGTCAATGGCCACAACCCTGCAGAGTTTAGCTTCAATCCTAATTAAGCACACCTGATCAGCTAATCAAGTCTTTCAGGCTCATTTGAAAACTGCAAGTGTGTGTGTGTGTTGAAGCAGGGTTGGAACTAATCTCTGTAGGGCTGTGGCCCTCCAGGAACTGAGAAACCCCATGTATAGGATATTACTGTTTTAAATATGTAATGGCTATGGGTCGGTGTGACACTTAAGGGGTTAATAGCAGTATAGGATATAGCAATAGTATTTCTCTATCATTTATCATCCATATACTGCTTATTAATTCACATCTACCAAAGCATCAACAATGAAGAATCAAGAATGGACACCAACCTGTTTGTTCCTCAGTATCTTCATGTTTTATTCTGGATGGTTCTGGATCACTCATGTCTTCAATCTCCTCTTTAATAAACTCCATCTTTAACAGTCACACAGATTTCAGCTGCTACTCCTGGAGTTTGTCCTTCTCTTGTAGGATGATGGGAATATTCCCAGTATTTATTGGTGAATTGTTGTGGGAGGGGCTTCACTGCAGGTGTGAACTGTGATCACTGTGTTTTTATCCAATCTGCATTTAAAAAGTACAGGGCCATCATGTTAAACTGAGCAGCTGAAAAACCTCTTTGTCTCCAAAAGTTCCCTGTTTTCAGCTCATTCATTATGGTGATGTCTGAGATCTTCTGTAAATTGGCACATTACGATCATTGTATTGGTGTCAACAGGCTGAAACAAACTACAGAATCATCATCTTTGATCCATCGGGTTTGAGATAAACATTAAGTTAGAATCAGTTTTAAGAGGATAAATGTTAAAATTCAACCATGATTTAATAACAGATCTGTTTATTACATTTCTGCTTCTTGATGAGCCAAAAAGGTTAGTTCTGTCATTCCATACACTCAAAAATGTGAACGATAACTGCTGAACAAGATTATGATCTAAGAGTTTTTATGTCAGCTCTTATGATTGGCATCTAACAATATATTAACTATGATCCTCCTGCATTCAAACTAATTGTAATAATTCTTCATCACTAATGTCAGCCATTTTTATATTAAAATAAAAGTTGTGTGTAAGTTAAATATATAATCAAACAAGATAATCTGGTGATTCTGATTTATAAATGTTTTGACATTGAACTTTCATGCATACAAATCAAATTACACACCAGTGAATGTTGTCATGTCTCTCTTGTAATATTTGTACATACTTTCAACTTACTGCAGCAGCTTTGACGGCATTTAAAATGAATCTGTTTCTAAATCAAGAAACAATCAACTTTATTTTTCAGTTTTTTAATTGTTTAACATTTTACAGCATCTAGTAAACATTGTAAAATAAGTAAATTACATGAATGTGTCTTATTCACGCAGTATTTGTGATTATTACCAAAGGGAAAGATACAAATAATTATTAAAACGATAAAAAAAAAGAAAAGGAAAAAAAGCTTCAAACTAACTCTTTTCTAAGCATTTCACCAAATTCACAAAGTTAAACTACATGACATTGTGCTTATGGGTGCAACACTATATTTTGTTCATATCACACCATTTACTGGAATACTTATTTGACATGAAAATTAAATGTTGCTCATTGTGACCATTTATGATAGTTCCTCATGTGCCTGAGAAGGCCAGTTGATTCTCTAAAACCCTTTTCACACTCAGTACAGTAGTACGGCTCTCTCCAGTGTGAATTTGCTCGTGATATTTCAGGTTTGCAGACTGAGCTGAAACTCTTCTCACAGTATGAGCACTTGTAAGGTTTTTCTCCAGTATGAATTCTTTGGTGCCGTTTCAGATGACTAGATCTAGTAAAGCTCTTCCCACAGTCACAACATACATGATTTTTCTCACCGGTGTGTGTTTTCTGGTGTTGTTTACAATGTTCCTGTCGACTGAAAAAGTCTTTGCACAAAATAGAACATGCATAAGGCCTCTCGTTTGTGTGAATTATCTTGTGTTTTTTTAGATTTGCTGATGAACTAAAATCTTTACCACACTGATCACAGTTATATGGTTTTTCTCCAGTGTGAATGCGCAGATGATACTTGAGATCAGTTTTAGTTTTGAAACTCTTTTCACACTCAGTACAGTCATTACGGCTTCTCTCCAGTGTGAATGCGCAGATGATACTTGAGATCAGTTTCAGTTTTGAAACTCTTCTCACAATGAGTACAGCGATACGGCTTCTTTCCAGTGTGAATTCGCTTGTGTATTTTCAAGGATCCAGACTGAGTGAAACTCTTGTCACAGTATGAGCACTTGTAAGGTTTTTCTCCAGTATGAATCCTCTGGTGCAGTTTCAGATGTTCAGCTGTAGTAAATCTCTTCCCACAGTCACAACACACATGATCTCTCACTTTATTATGTGTTTTCTGGTGCCGTTCACAGTGTTTCGTTGAATGGAAAACTCTTTTTCTGAGTTTCGATGTCTTGCAACATTCCTCCTCAGCTTCAGTTAGTTTGTGTCTTTGCTCTTTCACTCCCATTTGGTCTAAAATAAACATTTTAGGATCAGTTAAGGTTAATAAAGAGTAAATTTGAAAATTCAACCGAACGCTGATTAATAAAAAAACAAGAGATCAGGTATTTTTAATGAGTATCGGGATTAGATCTTTAATGTGCCAAGATTTGTTTTGTCAACTCCTTGTTAATAAAATCAAATAGATTATGATTGTAGAGTTGACGGTTAACGTTTCTCAACAGTCAACAGTGAAGAATCAAGAATGGACACCAACCTGTTTGTTCCTCAGTATCTTCATGTTTTATTCTGGATGGTTCTGGATCAGTCATGTCTTCAATCTCCTCTTTAATAAACTCCATCTTTAACAGTCACACAGATTTCAGCTGCTACTCCTGGAGTTTGTCCTTCTCTTGTAGGATGATGGGAATATTCCCAGTATTTATTGGTGAATTGTTGTGGGAGGGGCTTCATTGCAGGTGTGAACTGTGATCACTGTGTGATACTGACGCCCACAGGACCAGATCTGGAAAAAACAAGTGATTGAATACTCAACTACTTTAATTGCTCTGAAATTCAGAACAATTTTATATCCACAGGCTGTTTCGATATGGTCGTCTTGGTTTTACAGTAACTTGAGACATTCTCGTTAGAATTGATCAATTCAGTGCATGAAGTTCGATCGTTAGCCTACAGAAGAATAAAATAATTTGTTTTTGATAGATGGGCCACGTGATAGCTGTCTTTGCTAAACATTATCGACAAAACAAAAATAGTAAAACTATAACTTAAACAATTCACGAGTTACAGTTTCATTTGCATGGGTCAAAGCAATGACGCACCTTCTGCTGAATGCGAGCGCGCTCCCGCGACTTCCTTTCTGGGGTTGGCATGACAACTGTCACCAAAATGATTATATCGCAGCAGGCCTGATGCGGTGCTTGTGTCAGTGGCAACAACATAAAGTTTACCTTGAGTTAATCTTTCTGTCTTTACCCCAGTAATCACCCGAACAGGCTCAGCATCCGATCAACATTTCAACACGAACTCCGTTGTTTTCTCTCTTCCACACGTCTCCAGCTTAACTCACGAGAGAAATCCAAGCTTCTCCAAACTCCGTCTTCAGGTCGAACACTGCAGGTAAGCCCCTCGAAATGTTTAACGGAGGCACTTTAACTAGAAAATGTCCTTTACTTGTAATGAACGGGCTCCAACCTAGCATTAGCAGTAGCACACAAGTATAATAACAGTCTCTGAACTTCGTGTAGAAATTCCTCCCTTTCTCTTCTAACTGGTTGTTGAGCAATCATAAAACAAAGTTATACACTGGATTTTACAATACTAAATCACAAATTAACTCATAAAATCTCTGCATCACGCTCACTCATTTTCTTCACTCTCTTATACTTTTTTCTCCAACTCGCAGCGCCCCATAAATGCTGTTTTATACAGTTTTCAGATCTCTTACCTAAAACAATAACAGTTTTAAAACGGCTTTTAACATTTTTATTATAACTTTTCTTTTTGAATGTAATTCAACCTTTCCACACTACTTATATGCTGTAATTATTAGATGATATACCTACTACAAAAAAAAAACATAACTTATAACCTTAGCCATTTTTAACCCGGGTTACATCAATAAAAACCTTTAACCAAAATTAGGCTTAATCAGTTTTGACATGCTTTTGTAGTTCCATTAAGTTGAATTGTTTGTAAGCCCGATTAGATATTATCCATTTTCGTGTCGAAATGGGAAAACATAACATATTTCAATTGCTGATCCCAGATTGATTGATTGGAAATCAGTGTTTGCTCCATAGCGAACTCAACACATGCTGATCTCTGTTTGAATGTTTGGAAACTTTGCAACAAACAAAGGTTCAAGTTCGTATCCGATTTGTTGCAAAATAATGAGATTTACGATTAAGGCCAAATAATTTAGCAGACTACACGTGCATGTCGCTCACGCAGCCATCTTGGATTGCAACAGTATACATATCCATGCCACATCTGGGCCAACTATGGCACATATGGCTCAGTTCTGGCTGCGGCAAATGTCACATGGGCAACATGTGGGCCACACACAGCAAGCCACAACTCAGACTAAAACCCAGTTGATGTGTGGGCCAGATACGGTCCATATGACCTTTGCCGCTACCAGAACTGAGCTATACACTCACCTAAAGGATTATTAGGAACACCATACTAATACTGTGTTTGACACCCTTTCGCCTTCAGAAACTGCCTCTGCCTTCAGGGAAAAAAAAACAGACCCAAACTAATCTCAAATTTACCTGGGTAGCAATTGAAACCGGCTTCATGCAACAAGGCCAATGGTGATTCAGAAAAAATATTTTGCATTAACCTAGCATGATACAAATCGAAATAACACACCAGTAAATGTTGGTAAACAAGATTTTCTTTTAAAGGCGCCCTATAATGTGAAATTGAATTTATGTTGGCATAGTTAAATAACAAGAGTTCAGTACATGGACATGACATACAGTGAGTCTCAAACACCATTGTTTTCTTCTTCTTACTTAAATCTCGTTTTTAAAAACACCCCTGAAAAACAGGCGAATCTCCACATAATACCGACTGTTAAGTAACAGTCGGGATCATTAATATGTATGACCCAAAATATTTGCATATGCCAGCCCATGTTCAATGACAGACGAGACGGAGCTGCGCAGTCGAAGCATGGCAGTTGATCAGTGTTCGGATGTACACATGAATACAAAAGTATATTTTAGTTCCTTCGTCCAAGCCTCTGAAGAAACAAGGGTTAATTTTATTTTCTCTGGATATTTCCAAACATTTCACCGACGACTGTTACCTCAACTTGGACCAAGAGCTGGCCTCGGGATCGAGCTGATGTAATATTGTTGTTCAAGTTCAGACAGGTAATCTTTCGCTTTAAAATCGTTCAATACTGTTTATGCATCAGTAAGTCAGGCCAGTGACTTCACATCGTTTCTTTTAGTAGGATGAAAAAAAACATATTTAAATTATGAATTATATACAGAAAGAAAGCGATCAAAGAACAATCACAGCGCGAGTTTATCTGGATTCAATAGCGCACGCTTACACTGCACAAAACCTCTTGCTGTATGTACATGATCGTGTCTGCATTTAGTGAAAGCAGAGAAGGCAGAAACTGCGTTACAATGATAAGATCTTCTTCCTCGCGATCGACAGACTGTCCTTTGCTTGCTCAGTATGCTCATAACAGCAACACTTTATGTGATGGGAATAGATCTAAATACTTAAAAAACATCTCACGATTCGTTAATCTCGATGGCTGTAATAGTAAAACCTATAATAACTGTAGTAAAGTTATTCGACAGAGTTTCACATCACATGTAATACATAGCTATTTCATATGCAAGCATGTCAGCCAATCACAGCAGAGGTCGGTTACACACAGCAGACACGCCCCTTCAAACACAGTGTTCAAAGCAGAGGCTAAAATCAGGCTAGGAAAAATGCCTTTTATTTCTAAATTATGACTATTTTTGATCTAAAAAACATACTAACATTATAAGGGCAACCCAGGAAACATTATAAAATCATTTAAAAAACCATTATAGGGCACCTTTAAATCCTGCCATTTGATGGCATTTTAATCCATCTGTAAATTAAGAACCTTTATTGCAACTTCATTTTGCAATTGGTTTATTGTTTAACATTTTACAGTGTCTTATTTTCTAACCTCTGACTCTTGTACAACCAGAAAAAAAGTATAGAGAACATAAGTAAATTATTAAATGCCATTACTGAGTCTTTTTAAGCAAAGTAATTAAGAAAGGTAGAATTAATTAGACACTGTACAACACTTCAAACAACACTCTTTTAGTTCCTTAAACTATGAACAAGCTTAGGTCTCCAAGCTTTTGCTTTGCACCAAAATCACAAAGTAGAACTAGATGATATTGTGCTTTTAGGAGCAACACCATATTTAGTTGGCACGTTAATTGCATGATAATAAAGTTGCTCATTGTGACAACTTCATACAGCATATTTTCATGTGAGTCAGAAGGCTTCTTTTATATCTGAAACTCTTCTTACACCGAGTACAGTACGGCTTCTTCTGCCAGTATGAGCTCGCTACATATGATTTCAGGTTTCCAGACTGAGTGAAACTCTTGTCACAGTATGAGCACTTGTAATATTTTTTCGCAGAATGAATTTTTTGGTGATTTTTCAGATGGTCAGCTCTAATAAAGCTCTTCCCACAGTCACAACACACATGATCTTTCTCACCAGTGTGTTTTTTCTGGTGTCTTTTACAATGATCCATTCGATGCAAAAAACTCACCGCAATATGAACATGGATAATACGACTTCTCCTTTAAGTGAATTTTCAGGTGTTCTTTTAGATTTGATAATGATGTTAAAATCTTTACCACACTGATCACAGTTATATGGCTTTTCTCCAGTGTGACAGCGAGATGATGCTTGAGATCAGTTCTACGTCTGAAACTCTTCTCACACTGAGTACAGTGATACGGCTTCTCTCCAGTGTGAATTCGCTCGTGTACTTTCAGAGATCCAGACTGAGCAAAACACTTGTCACAGTATGAGCACTTGTAAGGTCTTTCTCCAGTATGAATTCTTTGGTGCTGTTTCAGACCGACACTTCTAGTGAAGCTTTTCCCACAGTCAAAGCACACATGATCTCTCACTTCATTGTGTGTTTTCTGGTGCAGTTTGGAATTTTTCTTCAATGAAAAACTCTTGTCGACATGTTCCTCTTCAACTTCATGTAGATTTTCACTTTCATCTTTCACTTCCATCAGGCCTAAAGAAATTGGAATCAGTTCAAGGAGGAATTGTCAATTTAAGTGAACCCTGATTTAATACAAGACATCATTTATATACTATTGACTATTGTAATATAGACTATTGTAATGCTCTTTTGGCAGATCTTCCAGCATGCATTCTTAAACCTCTGCAACTTATCCAGAATGCTTACAGCTAGAGTGGTGAAGAGAGCATGTTATCAGTCTCCTCACAAAATTGCACTGGTTGCCAAATGGCTTTATACACAGCTGCACTGAAAGCCAGCTTTCTCTTGTTTCCTGTCTGCCATTATTGGACAAACTTGATTAATTCAGGTGTGTCTGATTATTGTTGCCATGACTACTGAGGTCAGGCACACCTGAATTAATCAATTTGGCCAATAATGGCAGACAGGAAACAAGGAGCTGGCTGAAGTTCAGGAAGTAGTGCAGCTGTGCCAATTACTCCAGACTTACATGCTATCTAGAAGCTTGCATTCTGCGAGTCAGACAGCACCTCATGGGGCCATCCAAAGAGGTACAAAATCCCTTTCATGGACCTTTACCTGGACTGTTCCCTGTTGGTGAAATGATCTGCCTAACTTAAACCATTGTCATTTTCAAGAAATGGGCATTAATCCATTAATAAGCTAACAATTCTATTGTATATCTATTAGAAAAAAAATAGTGTTAGACTAAACTAAGGGTCACAACACTTGCATAATGTTCTCCTATTCTTAGTTTTATTGATTCCATTGCTCTCCTCATTTTCTAAGTCGCTTTGGATAAAACAGGCATAAAGAAGTTTATGATCAATATGTTGCATTCTCTCCATTATAATTATAGGGCTCATTATTTACATTTACAATGATTCATTTAGCAAACGCTTTTATCCAAAGCGACTTACAAATGAGAACAATTAAGCAGTTAAACTAACATTAGGACAACAATATGCAAGTGGTGTGACCTTCTCAGTTTAATCTAACACAGTACATATACACTCACCGGCCACTTTATTAGGTACCCCATGCTAGTAACGGGTTCGACCCCCTTTTGCCTTCAGAACTGCCTCAATTCTTCGTGGCATAGATTCAACAAGGTGCTGGAAGCATTCCTCAGGAAGTTTGGTCCATATTGACATGATGGCATCACACAGTTGCCGCAGATTTGTCGGCTGCACATCCATGATGCGAATCTCCCGTTCTCACCACATCCCAAAGATGCTCTATTGGATTGAGATCTGGTGACTGTGGAGGCCATTTGAGTACAGCAAACTCATTGTCATGTTCAAGAAACCAGTCTGAGATGATTCCAGCTTTATGACATGGCGCATTATCCTGCTGAAAGTAGCCATCAGAAGTTGGGTACATTGTGGTCATAAAGGGATGGACATGGTCAGCAACAATACTCAGGTAGGCTGTGGCGTTGCAACGATGCTCAATTGGTACCAAGGGGCCCAAAGAGTGCCAAGAAAATATTCCCCACACCATGACACCACCACCACCAGCCTGAACCGTTGATACAAGGCAGGATGGATCCAAGCTTTCATGTTGTAGACGCCAAATTCTGACCCTACCATCCGAATGTCGCAGCAGAAATCGAGACTCAGATCAGACCAGGCAACGTTTTTACAATCTTCTATTGTCCAATTTCGATGAGCTTGTGCAAATTGTAGCCTCAGTTTCCTGTTCTTAGCTGAAAGGAGTGGCACCCGGTGTGGTCTTCTGCTGCTGTAGCCCATCTGCCTCAAAGTTCGACGCACTGTGCGTCAGAGATGCTCTTCTGCCCACCTTGGTTGTAACGGGTGGTTATTTGAGTCACTGTTGCCCTTCTATCAGCTCGAACCAGTCTGGCCATTCTCCTCTGACCTCTGGCATCAACAAGGCATTTCCGCCCACAGAACTGCCGCTCACTGGATGTTTTTTCTTTTCGGACCATTCTCTGTAAACCCTAGAGATGGTTGTGCGTGAAAATCCCAGTAGATTAGCAGTTTCTGAAATACTTAGACCAGCCCTTCTGGCACCAACAATCATGCCACGTTCAAAGTCACTCAAATCACCTTTCTTCCCCATACTGATGCTCGGTTTGAACTGCAGGAGATTATCTTGACCATGTCTACATGCCTAAATGCACTGAGTTGCCGCCATGTGATTGGCTGCTTAGAAATTAAGTGTTAACGAGCAGTTGGACAGGTGTACCTAATAAAGTGGCCGGTGAGTGTATGTATGTATGCATGTATGTATATATATATATATATATATATATGTGTATGTATGTATGTATATGTATATATATATATAAAGATGCTTCTTCTTCAGACATTTCTTGAAAGTGGCTATGGTATCAGTAGCTCTGGTTGAGTTAGGCAGATCATTCCACCGGCAGGGACCAGTCATGGTAAAGGTCAGGAAAAAGATTTTGTGCCTCTTTGAGATTCCTGATTTTCCTCTATTTCAGAGCCAGAAAATCTGTTAAACTAAGCTTTGTTACCTTAAGGTTTTTCACAGCAGTCAACAATCAAGAACAAAGACTGGACACCAACCTGTTTGTTCCTCAACATCCTCATGTTTTATTTGGGTGGTTCTGAATTACTCATGTCTTCAATCTCTTCTGTAATAAATTCAAGGCTTAAAGTTTTTCGACAGCGTGCCGGATCTTCGCATGCAGCGTTGGCTGCAAAAAAAAAAAAGATTAAAAAAAAAATTGTTGATATCACGTTAAAAGTTCATGAATGAATGATTGCATTGCAATTTTCTAAAAGAATTAAAATTACACTTTATACAGAACGGTACATGTATAAGAGGAGTCATGTTTACAAAAACAATTCACCACATCTTTTCATATAGTTCTCATACAGTTCTCTTAATAAATGATTCAATGACAAATATATTTTAACAGTTACTTGTCATCACCTTGTGGCGAAACAATGTAATTGATAAAACTGATTTACTCTTATTTTGATCTCTCTGTAGACATTAGTTATATTTGAACTTTTAACTTTTATCCCAGTACTTCTATGATAATCTGAACTATTGAATAACATTTTGAAGCTGTTTCATGACAACTCTCTCTGGATTAATTAAATTTAATTTCATGTAAATTCTTCTGTCCTCCTCACATTAAGCTTTTGGCTTCAAGTAGACTAAATTCAGCTCTAGATTAGAGCACCATTGTCTACAGTATGGCACTTAATAATTAATGTTGTTAATAATGTTAAAATCATTTCCAACATAAAAAAGTAGACTATACAATAAAACTAAACCTGAGCACGTAAATAATTAATTAGTAGTTAATTACCTCATCTTTCGAGCTGGATCCCTCTGTAAATCGGGATCATCTCTCACGTGTAGCAACAACAACATAGACTGAAGATTTCCGGTAAAAATACTCCACAATTACCCTTCATTCAAACTCTTACACGATTAATATCAACTTGAACTCACTTGTTTCATTAAAGACGCTAAGAAAGGCGGTGATTAAACTCCAACACCTGACTTAAATGAGCCTAACAAATTCGAGGCTAAAGCGGTTTCATAAAAGGTCACTGAAGTTCAACGCAATCCCACTAATTTGATCCAGGTTTATCTAGTCTAGATAATTGCGGTATCGCAGTTTTCGACCATGGATCAAACCGATCCACCTAAGCAAATCGCATTAGTACACTATGGAAATGATAACATGAAATTGAGAGCAAATGTATTCAATTTGAAAAGATGTGTGCAACTCTAAAATCAAAGAATATTTAAAACAAATAAAATACCTTTTTGTATGTAACCTCCTCCCCCCCACCACCATTATAGTTATTAATTATTTTATTTACTTACAATTTTATGATAAAAATAATATTACTTGAATTACTATGTCTCATAAGAGTTTGATATACAAATAATACATTTTCAGTGCTTTATTAATATTTATTTATCTTTTTTCATATGTATTTGCTAAAGGAAATATATTTGGTTTTCTCCAGAGAATTTAATCTCCATTTATAAGACGTTTCATGTCTCTTTCTTCTGCACATCCTTTATTTGTTCTTTTGGATTTACAGGGTGAAAGAAACATTTGTAGTGTGTTACTGACACCTACTGGATAAATGCACTCATTTAGTAATAAATCAACAATATCAACTTATTTCAAATTTCTGAAAGGTCTGTTTATATTAACCCCAAACTTTACCATTCAGTTATGTTTATGGATGATGTTTTCAGCTCATTCAGTATGGTAATTCTGTAAATTAGCACATTAAGCACATTTTATTGTGAGATCAACAAATAAAATAAATAAACTACAGTTTCATTACCTTTGAAATCCCACTTCAGCTCTTGTTTTGCTCTTTCTCCCATCAGGTTTGAAATAAATAGAGGATAAATGAAAAAACTCAAGTGAACCCTGCATTAACAGGAGACAAGCATTCAATGAATGTAAGCATTCGTGAATGTTGTCAGAAATGTTTGTCTTGCAACTTGCAGCATTTTTAATGCCATTTTAATCCATCTGTAGCATGTTTAACATTTTACAGTTTCTATTATTTTCAAACTACAGCTACTGATTCCTTATACACAACATAGTAAATATAGGTAAATAAATAAATAACATTAATATGTATTGTTCAAGCATTAATTACCAAGTCAGAGATATACAAATAATTATTTATATTTTGTTATGGCCGACATCCTGCTAACTATGACAAAAAGTTAGATCGGACGGATCTCTGTGTCAGAAATATCAGTTAAATCCTGTGAAATGATAGTTGTTTTGTCTGGTTCCCAAAACAGTTTTCTATCGGCCTTAGAGCTTGAAAAGAGCATGAAAATGAGATGCTCCTCACTCTGACAACTTATGATATTTTTTCATGTGCCTGAGAAGGCTTTTTGAATGTCTGAAACTCTTCTCACATTGAGTACAGTACAGCTTTTCTCCCGTATGAACTGGCTGATGTTCTTTCAGGTGTGCAGACTGAGTGAATCTCTTGTCACAGTATGAGCACTTGTAAGGTTTTTCTCCAGTATGAGTTAGTTGGTGACTTTTCAGATGGTCAGATGTAATAAAGCTCTTCCCACAGTCACAACACACATGATTTTTCTCACCGGTGTGTGTTTTCTGGTGCCGTTTACAATGTTCCAGTCGTTAAAAAGTCTCTCCACAAAATGAACATGTATAAGGCCTCTCGTTTGTGTGAATAATCTGGTGTTTTTTTAGATTTGATGACATTTTAAAATCTTTACCGCACTGATCACAGCTAAATGGCTTTTCTTCAGAGTGAACGCGCAGATGATGATACTTGAGATTGGTTTTACATTTGAAACTCTTCCCACACTGAGTGCAGTCGTACGGCTTCTCTCCTGTATGAACTCGTTCATGTAATTTTTGGGATCCAGACTGAGTGAATCTCTTCTCACAATATGAGCACTTGTAAGGTTTTTCTCCAGTATGAATTCTTTGGTGCTGTCTCAGTTGGCCAGATGTAGTAAAGCTCTTCCCACAGTCACAACACACATGATCTCTCACTTCATTCTGGTGCTGTGTAAAGCTGTTCAACCATGAAAAACTCATTTGAGCATTCAAGTCATCTTCCTCTTTAACTTTATTCAGTTCTTGTCTTTGTTCCTTCACTTCCATCTGGTCTAAAAAAACATATTTAATAGATAGAATCAGTTACCTTAATGTTTCTCAACAGTCAACAATGAAGAATCAAGAATGGACACCAACCTATTTGTTCCTCAGTATCTTCATGTTTTATTCTGGATGGTTCTGGATCAGTCATGTCTTCAATCTCCTCTTTAATAAACTCCATCTTTAACAGTCACACAGATTTCAGCTGCTACTCCTGGAGTTTGTCCTTCTCTTGTAGGATGATGGGAATATTCCCAGTAGTGTGAACTGCGATCACTGTGCGATACTGACACCCACAGATCTATGGAATTTAAAAACAGTCAAAAAAAATTATACTCAGGTAATTTTATCTGAAATTATATGAACATATATATATAGTTTATTAATATATATATATATATATATATATATATATATATATATATATATATATATATATATATATATATTAAGAATTAAACTGGACACATAAAACCAATTTAAAACTATTTCATATGATGAAGTTCATTAACCATTACAACACATTGTTAATTTATATGTTATTGACATCAATTCTTACATTTGAAACATGGGATATTTAATGTTTATTACATATTAACACTAACCCTGATCACATGTTAATTAGTAGTTAAATACCTCATATCTCAAGCTCGAATCAGGTCACACTCTAATCAGGATCGTATCTCACGTGTGGCAACCAACTGTAACATAGAGTGAAGATATCAAGCGAAAATACCTTTCACCAACCTTCATTCAAACTCTTTCACGGTCGTTATATCCTCACTATTAATAATAACAAATACTTGAACTGCTTTTCAAACGTTCAGCACTCGCGTCTACTTTTGTTCTTTTGGATTTGCCTCTTTAGTGTAACGTTATATATTACTGCCACCAACTGGACGTTTACATGTTTATTAATCCAATATTGAAAGCTCTGTTTAGAAGAACAACAAACTTTGCCATACAATTGAATTCGCATATTGTTAGGCATTTGTATTACGAACCCAAACAAACCTTAAGCGCATGCGCAGTGCGTCAGCGCCGGAGAAAGACAGTGCTATAATATTACTGGAGCTGACCCGAGCCCAATTGCGGGTTTTGCCTTGACGACGACATTTCAGAGAGAAAGCCGACTGTCGACGTGTCACTATAGACCTAACTAGTCTATTTGAAGGTCGTGACGTGAAGTAATTCCATGATTAAACTCTGATTCAGTTCAGGATATTGTACAACGACCGGATAACCCACCGTCCTTCTCATCTGAGCTAGTGAGCTTCAGTCTATCAGCGCTCGTCACTGTCAACATGATTGAGATGACCAATCAAATCCAGGTAGGCGGGGCTTATTGTTCACATACTGCTGTGCGTGATTTTAGAGTGACGCTAAAGTTAACGGTAATACAGTACGAGATAAGATGTAGCTACTACATGAACTAAACATTAATATTTCACCAGCTGTTTTACGATAGAAATGGTAAACGACTGACAAAAGTAACCAGAGTTGCAAACTAATACATTTTTGTCTTAATTTTGCCATTTTGAATCGAAATAAGCTTGATTCATTCATGTAGCGGCTTAATGTAATTCGAAACTGTCATTGTGGCTTGACAAGAAACACTAAAGAAGCCGTTTTCACAATATTGGGAAAGATTCTACTGAATGTGCACGTACCTAACTGAAGCCTTCAGTAAAGCTAATGCACAAAATGATTCATAAAGCTCAGCATTGGAAGGGAAGATATGCAAGGCAAAATAAGGAGACTGAGGGGAAAAGAATAGAGAAATGGTGATGAAGAAGAGAGAGGAATAGCAGGTACTGACAAAATAATTTGTTGATTAGTGTGATAATTTTACAAATAGTACAATATGAAGCAATAAACAAAGAGATCTGTATATTAAACTCTTTTTATTTGAGGTAAATTAAAACATAAACCAACTCTACATTTCAAATGCATACAATAATAGACATGATTTTGATGCAAGATGAAAAATTTATGCTGAAAACAGTCGCACGCTTTGATCAAACAAGATCAGGATAATTTATGTTTAAGATAAAACAAACATAACATCTCACCGCATTATAAACATATAATGAGCACACAGGTAATAATGATAGGTTTAATAACAATTGCAGGAAGACAAAAAAATAAAAATTAGTGTCCAGTACTTAATTATTCCAAATTACATTATAGTCCCGATAATATTCGCATCAGTGAACTAATACATTAGTTGTGTGTTCTTTAATGGTCGAGTGACCGAATTTTTTGTAAGTTTTACTAACTTAGAGGTGTTTTTGTCCATTAAAATTAAAAGTGTTCATCAGTGATTATTTAAACTTCAAACTACTTTAAACTTCTTTCTCAAGGCAACTTAAATTTTAGTAAAGAATCAAGAATGGACACCAAACTGTTTGTTCCTCAGTATCTTCATGTTTTATTCTGGATGGTCCTGGATCAGTCATGTCTTTAAAAGACGACTGTAACATCATCTTACAACATTTTCTATGATAGAGAATGCTTTTTTTATGTTTGAAACTCTTCTCACACTGAGTGCACTGGTACGGCATATCTCCAATATGAACTCGCTCGTGTTCTTTCAGGTTTCCAGAATGAGAAAAACTCTGGTCACAGGATGAGCACTTGTAAGGTCTTTCTCCAGTGTGAGTTTTTTGGTGCTGTCTCAATTGGTCAGCTCTAGTGAAACTCTTCCCACAGTCACAACACACATGATCTCTCACTTCATTGTGTGTTTTCTGGTGGGTTTTACAATGATCCAGACGTGAAAAACTCTTTCCACAGAGAGAACACACATAAGGCTTCTCATCTGAATGAACTCTCTGATGTCGTTTTAGATCTGATGATGAAATGAACTTTTTCTCACACTGATCACAGTTAAATGGCTTTTCTCCAGAGTGACAGAGAAGATGTTTACTGAGAGCTGTTGTACGATTCGAAGCTCTTTCCACACTGAGTGCATGTATACGGTTTCTCTCCAGTGTGAATTCTCATGTGTTTGTTAAGGTCTCCTTTTTGAGTGAAACTCTTTCCACATTGAGTGCAGGTGTGCGTCTTTTTGGCTTTTGTTCCGAGTTTTAAAGTTGTGACATTCTTCTTCCACTTCATTCAGTTCATGGCTTTGCTGTTTCACTTCCATCCAATCTAAAATAAAATGAAATAAAACATGATATGGTGAAAATAAGCTCAAAATAACTGATTTAACAGCAGAAAGCAACAGAGATGATAGATTAATTTATTACAACTGCTATCCTGCTTTTTCCTATACGCCCCATCCATGTCTGAATTGTGTCTGTAACTTCCATTAAATTGTAAACAACAGGCGAAAGGTTTGCTCTATGAAACAATGAGATGACATCATCAACTCAAATCCATCATTCATTGAACATTCAAAAAATAATTTAACAGTATAAAAGCATTAACAAATTACGGCAACAGACCATGAATAACCACAAAAGTAGACTGATAAACAAATGATCACAATAAGATGTTTCTTTTCATTCTGTCTAGTAATTCTAAACAGACCAGTAGAAAAAGGTTTGAATTGTAAACACTGTATGTTTAATTTACAGTAAACAACAAGTAATTTTAGTTTTACCAGTCAAACACAAAATAAAATTTAAACAAAAATATTGTTCTTATTATATGAAGTTTAACTTTTTGCTATAAGAGGACGCAATAAGCAAAAAATCTATATAATGCATTAAATCGCTTATTTAAAGCAATGCAATTACATGCCTGTCTACAAAAATAGTGCATAAAATTTAAACTAACATTTATAAATCAAATATAATTTCATAAATAGGCCTAAACAGAATTTATTTGTAGCTTTAATTAATATAAAGAGCCACCGATCACATAGATTGCACTTAAAAACGTATTAGATGCTGTGAAATATAATAAAACCCCCACAAAGCCTTATAAAATATTTTCTTAAAGCTACACCCTTTAAATGGCTT
This sequence comes from Hybognathus amarus, assembly GCA_030378365.1. Taxonomy (NCBI): domain Eukaryota; kingdom Metazoa; phylum Chordata; class Actinopteri; order Cypriniformes; family Leuciscidae; genus Hybognathus; species Hybognathus amarus. Next base: position 195,883 of record JAQIUQ010004079.1, on the reverse strand, counting down.
GATTAATTCCTCAGCTATATTACTTAAATATTATTAAACATCACATAACAAATGGCATTAACATGTAACGTATGTTATCTTGTCCAGAAATGTCCATTAACTGGAACATTGGCTGTTAATATTTCAGTGAATTTGTCATTTGACAGACAATAATGTACATGCTTGATGCTTTCTGAAACATTTGAAAGTGAAACCAAAAAACAAATTAAAATACCACGCGTTACTACTATCCTGACGTCTGAAAAATAAAAGATGAACAAGATTTGACAGCTCATTCAGTCAAACTGAGGGATGAAGATTATTTATAGAGCAACTTTATAATTTGAAACGATTTGTTTCCGCGGAACTTTCCCAAACCGGAAGTGCCAGGAATAAGGTGGATGATGCTATGATTTTTTAGATGCATATCTGTGTCATTTATCATCCATATATTGCTTATCATTTCACTGCTAAAAAGGTAATCATAATGGAGAATCAAGAATGGACACCAACCTATTTGTTCCTCAGTCTCTTCATGTTTTATTCTGTATGGTTCTGGATCACTCATGTCTTCAATCTCCTCTTTAATAAACTCCATCTTTAAACACTAGCAGATTAATGCCGAACTATGTAGATTAGGAATATCATGCAGACTGAAATATACGGCACTGGTCGAAAATAGCCCGCAATCGTCTTTTATTCGTATGTGGTTAACATTAATAACGTTCATCTCGAACTGTTCGCGCATCGCTCTCTCTTCTGCGCATGCTCAGTTAGTGCGTGCATTGTTGTCATGGCTTCTTAAAGGGGCCGCACATTTTATAAATCACATCGCTGCACTAATAAGCGATTAATACATCATCGTCATAAAAATCAGACAGGCTACTCACCGCTCTACACATCCTAATTTGTCTTCATGTTACATAGTTACTACTCATATTTCATCATTGTTTTGGCTCACAACACATTTAACACGATATTATTTTACTTTGTATTATTCCTGTTTTAATAAAAAACACAAGAAAACATATTTTTTTATCTTTGATCATTGAAAAAAGTGAACACAACACAACATGACACAGTAAAACTCTTGTCACAATATGTTTCCATACAAAGTTGTGAATTTAACTAACAAAATCGTTATATCACATAAAAACATTTGCGAATAAAACACAGTTTCCATCCAGCGAGGCGAAGAGAATAAATTAATCACTACTTCATGGGCATCAGTTTTTTCTGAAATGTGCTGGGGACAGAGACGCATTAATTTATTCTCTTTCGCGCAGGTCATGTTTTGAAAGATGATGTCCTGTAGCTTACTAATGTAAATAAATAAAAATGTATACAAAAATGTGATGATGTTCGACTCGTTTTATGAAGAAAGCCTTAAGTTTCCAAAAAGCATTAGACATGACCCACTATTCGACTTCATAAGTTGGCTACCATGTTGACAATATGACATTGAGTGGTTTAATGTACCTAAACAACGATCACCAAATTTCTCTCTCATATTGCTCCTCATAACCACTGAAAATGGTAAAAAAAAAAAAAAATCGAACCTAAGTCAATTATTATGTAGGTTATCTGACATTAAGTGTTTCTGCTTCATTGAGGCTATTGTAGGAAAAAGCTTTTCGCTTTAATGTACCTAAACTAATGTACCTAATTTTAATGTACCTAAACCATATTTAGATTTTTGACAGTTTTAAGTGGTTATGATGAGCAATATGAGACAAATTTGGTGATTGTTGTTTAGGTACATTAAACCACGTGAAGCTTTTTCAAGTTAAGCCTAGTTCACACTACGTGATTTTAAGCCCAATTTGCAAATCGTTAAGCTCGCTCGCCGACAGGTAAGGGTGTTACCGTGTGCAAATCGCGGAGGATTAGCGGGCGATGAACGCTTATTCATGTTAGTATGAATAAGCCAACAACGCATCAAAGACGCTCGCAGATACATGGCCAAACCCAGAAAAATATCTAGCATTTGTTTGTTTATTTATTTATTTTTTGCTAATATTTTGATTTAATTCCCAGTACAATTGACCATATCTACACACAACACAAATTCTGCACTACAAATTTTGCCCAGATTGAAAAAGCAAAAATGAACACAGTTGAATACTATATGATGACAGACATCGCAATCATGTGCGATTCAAGTAACAAGATAACAAGTTCCATACAGTTTATAGTCTAAATTTTGTCTAGCTGACGTCACTCACATCCATCAATATTTCAACTTTCGACAATGTTTTTTAATATGAACCGTTAGACTGCTTGGGTGGCTGAATCTCCTCCCACACTCAGTGCACTGAGGTTTCTCTCCAGTATGATTTCTTTGGTGCAGTTTCAGCTGAAAAGATGTAGTGAAGCTCCTTCCACAGTCCAAACACACATGATCTTTCTCGCCGGTGTGTGTTTTCTGGTGCTTTTAAAACCGTCCCAGACGTGAGAAACTCTTTCCACAGAGAGAACACACATAAGGCCTCTCATCTGAATGAACTTTCAGGTGTGATTTTAGATGTGGTGCCGAAATAAAATCTTTACCACACTGATCACACTTGAATGGTCTTTCTCCGGAGTGAATGCGCAGATGATGAGTGAGAGTTCGATGCGCCGGTGAAGCTCTTTCCACACTGAGTGCATGTATACGGTTTCTCTCCAGTGTGAATTCTCATGTGTTTGCGAAGGTGTCCTTTTTGTTTGAATCTCTTTCCACACTGAGGACAGGTGTGCGGTTTCTCTCCAGTGTGAACTCTTAAGTGATCCTCAAGTTTGCTTCTATGTGTGAAACTCTTTCCACACTGCGGGCAAGTGAACAGTGTCTCACCATGGTGAATTTGTATGTGACTATTAAGGTGTTCCTTTACTTCGAAGGTCTTTTCACAGTGACGGCATGAGTGCAGGTTCTCATGAACTCTTAGGTGTCTCTTAAGTCTGTTACTAAGTATGAAACTCTTTCCACACTGAGGACAGGTGTACGGTTTCTCTCCAGTGTGAACTCTTAAGTGAACCTCGAGTTTGCTTCTATGTGCGAAACTCTTTCCACACTGCGGGCAAGTGAAAAGCATTTCTACAGGGTGAATTATTTATGACTATTAAGGCGTTTTTTTCTTCAAATCTCTTGTCACAGGGACGGCATGCGAAAGACTTTTTGGCTTTTGTTCTTCAAGTTATTTTTCTTGAGTGATTTAGTGATTCTTCTCCAGTTGAAAGACTCTGAGATTTCTGTTACTCCTCCTCTATTCAGTTCTTCACTTTCCTCTTTCACCTCCATTAGATCTACATAAAATAACATATGATTGAATATCAAATCAAGAGAAGATGAGTTCTGGATTACTGTGCAAATTATGATCTTTGGTCTAAAGACCAAATCTTTGAAATATATGTCAAATCTTTAATCTTTGTTTGTATAACTATAACAATATTCCCTGTTTTAGATAGTCTTCGATTTTGTTTTGTCAGTAATTATTTTGTAAAAATCACCCTTACACAAACTGAGGCCTTAAAAGGGTCTTAAATCAGAGCAGACAATCTTAAATTCATAAAGTCATGGCATTAAATGTTGCATGCATTGCAAAACAAAAGAAAAATACAAAAAAATCTTCCCGTTTTTGTCCTATTTTCCTATACAAATAAAATTGAAACATCCTTAAACTGAGATTTACTTGAGATGCAAATGTAAAATGAAGTCTTGAAGAATTATTATATTATATAGTTTATGCTTAAAACAACAACAAATATGTCTCTTGGAGTTATTACATTTCCCTTTTGAAATAAGTTAATAATCTGATCCCATTGGCATTTATTTGGTCTTGTATTAATCACTTTATTTTTGATAAATTTCACATAAATTCTGACTATTTCTATTTGCAGTAAAAGCATCTTGATTTAAGAATCTTTATATATTTGCACTTGAAAAGCAAGACAATACTGAGGAAAAACATCACTTTTCTTCTGTGTGATCAGAGGATATACAGTAAAAAGTTTTTTTAATGTTCTAGATTTTGAGAGCAGAGGAAGTGAAGATAATTTTGCTTTTAAACATTTTCTTTCATTAAATCTCATTTTTATTTAAAACATATTTCACTCACATGAATACAAACCCAAAAAACTGCATTATACAAACTATAACTTATGATTTTGTTTTTCAACAACAAACAAATACATTGTTTGTCTCCATAAAACAATTACCTACACTTTTTCATTGTAAATTAATGTAATGAATGTTGTTAAAATAATAACATAGATTCCTCTGCAATATAAACATATCATAGGCAATTTAAGCTTATGATAAACATGTAAACATTAAAATAAAGCATCCAGATATACCGTCATCGCATATCTTAATATTTATAAGAAGATACGTCAGTTACAACAGTTACAAAGACATTAAACTCACAGCCAGGATACTCCGCCGTGAAGCAGCCGTCTTACTGTCGTAAACATCTGCCGTAACGCGCCTGCTCGTGTCGCATCAACGAGGAAATGTGTTACTCGCTTGTCTTCCTCAAGGTGGCGCCAAACGCCACGGAGACGTTCGGTCCACAGACAAACGCTTCAAAATATGCTTTTTTTTTTTTTTTTTTTTTTTAAATACCTCCGAAATAACAAGTTCATTATTAACTAATGAACACAGCACAAGAATGACCACAGTACCACTCAAAAAAAAAAAAAATTTTGAATCCAGTAAGAGCTGGCATAGTATTTCAGTTCTGAATAGAACTCGATTAATTGAAAATATAGTTAGACCTAAAAGGTTTTTTTTAATCAGGTAAGGGAAAATAGTTTCTGATCCAAAACAGTAGATGGTGGTAATGCTCTGTCTGAGTGAGAATGCAGGCCTCCGATAAAATAAAATAAATAAATAAATAAATAAACAAGAAGAGGAGGAAGACGAAGATAGCAGTGCTGAACGTTTAGAGACCAGTTTCAAGTTTATAATAATCGAGGAGGCTACACGAGTTTGAATGAAGGACATATGTGGAGTATTTTCGCTGTATGCTGGCTATTTTCAGTCTACATGTTTGGACACGTAAGACGTTTTGTCCCCTCGAAATATCTTTATATTGTAGCTACGTGACGGTGGGGCATTGTTGTCACCCACATATTATTTTTCCACTCAATTATCCCTAAAACCGTATTCTGGACAAATGTGGGCAAAATAGTTTTGATTTATAACAAAAAAAATACTTCCCTTGATCTGAAGGGAACAAGACTTGGCTACTTTTCCTAAGTTTGCCTCCTGAACACACACAATTTTTTTTTTTTGACTCAATTCTACAATGTTAAGTGGGTGAAAAAAAAACTCTGTAATCTTGTATTTGGGTCAAAAATGGGCACCCATAGAAATGAATGGGAAAAGCTGTAATTTAGCAAAGTCACTACATCTTTAGTTTCAGCTCTAAGAACTTATTGGAATGATATTTTAATATAGTTAAACAAAATTAAAAATAAGCATAATTTACATAGAAAATATGGTACTTTTTGAAGTAAATACATTCAAAAATACCCCCAAAATAATATAAAAAAACACCATAAATGGATTGACAAAACTTTATCGAAGACAGTGATATAACATTTATAATAAATAAAAATTAGGATCACACCCGAGTTGTCTGTGCACACATTTGTCCACAATTACAGGATTAAGGGCTATAAAGTGAATATGGTTTGAACTTTGAGGGCTACGTGATGTTATGTCGTTTTAATTACATCCTTTCTCGTAATAATATTTGATGTCGTTAAAACGATCACACAATTTCAGGATACGCAATAAAATTAAAAAGATAAATGTTTATTATTTCCACCTACTAACTTTTGAGTTTAATCGCTTCTAGGCTCATTATGAGGGGTCCTTGGAAAATGTTCCACCTTATAAGGAGTCCATGCAAAATGTTTGCGAAAGTTTGGTTTACATAGATGAAGTAGGCTATTTGTGAACTGTACATCAGTAAATCACAACAATATCCTGTAATGGGCACTGCAGACTTTTTTTATTTATTTAAATTTTTTTACATATTTGCGATTAATTCTGTAAGTGCGATAAAGGCACAATGCTTTATAAATTCTCAAATGTGGAAAGGCATATCACGCATCACTGTACAAAACATGTCCTTATTACGAGAAAATTTAAAGAGATTTTTTATTTTCATTTTAACAAAAGATCTCGTTATTACGAGAAAATATGTTGTTCAAATTACAAAATATCCAGTTATTATGAGAAAATATGTCGTTTTAACAACATAACATCGTTATTACGAGAAAAGATGTTAACAACATAACATCTAGTTATTACTTAAAAATGACACAGTCTCATTATTACGAGAAAAGATGTCGTTTTAACTAAATACCATCTCGTTATTATGAGATAAAAATGTTATTAAAATTACTTATCATCTCGTTATTATGATAATTGAGTGGAAAAGTAATATGAATGTGGCACCAATGCGCAACCATAATATTGTGAATGAAATCATGGGCGATTCAGCGTCTTGCAAACACTTTCACAGAAAGAATTGACTCAAAAGAACAAGGCTTCAGTGGATTTCAGTCGATAGAATTACAGGATGTACAACTGCTGTTTCCATTGTACATTTAGTTGAAATGTTAATATAAGAATTTAACATGTGTCGATTTATCCATATTCAACATCCTGTGGTACATGAGGTTGTTTCCTATATGATAATACCACTATACAAACTTGTCAAAACACTGTATTTCTAACAGAAAATATGCTCACTTAATTTACAAGTAATTAAAGTAGTTCAGTATAGTAACTTGATTTTGATTTTCCAGATCTGGTCCTGTGGGCGTCAGTATCACACAGTGATCACAGTTCACACCTGCAGTGAAGCCCCTCCCACAACTATTCACCAATAAATACTGGGAATATTCCCATCATCCTACAAGAGAAGGACAAACTCCAGGAGTAGCAGCTGAAATCTGTGTGACTGTTAAAGATGGAGTTTATTAAAGAGGAGATTGAAGACATGACTGATCCAGAACCATCCAGAATAAAACATGAAGATACTGAGCAACAAACAGGTTGGTGTCCATTCTTGAGTCTTCATTGTTGACTAAGGGTGTCACGATTTGGATTTTAAATTGAAATCGATTGAATTTAACAATCTTGAATATCGAATAAAAAAATGGAATTGTCGATGCTGCCACGCCCCAACGTCACGTCCGTTTGGCTTGCCAAGTGGAAAAAAACACGCATTGAAGTGCTGCCAGACTATGGTCAACCTCCTCTAACTCATGAAGCGCATGTAAGACAGAAAGCATCCTGATTGGCCGATCGATAAAAATCGAAAATCGAAATCGAACCGTGACCTTAGAATCGAATATGTAATTGAATCGAGGATTTGGAGAATCGTGACACCCCTATTATTGACTGTTGAGAAAAATTAAGGTAACAAAGCTTCAGTTTAACACATTGGATGATAAATGATACAGAAAGTCCACCTAAATGTTCAAAGGGTCATTCCATGTCAAATCAACTTTATTCATCAAAGAATCCTGAAATAAAAATGTAAAAAACTGTTTTCAACATGGATAATAATCATACATGTTTTTTGAGCATAAAATCATCATATTAGAGTGATTTGTGAAGGATCATGTGACTGAAGTTTGAAATGAATTTTTTTATGTTTTAGCTTAACTTAGCTTAGCACCTCATATATATATATATATATATATATATATATATATATATATATGCACGTGTGTGTGTGTATACAGTGATAGTTGTCGTATTCCTATTGGTAGACATTAGGCTTGCCACGGTAGTCGGTGTTACCAGTGTTGCGACTTAACACCGGTAACACCGACTACCATGGCAAGCATTTTCGTGCAAGTTTCATGACATGCCCACCGCTCCACCGTGGTTGGCATGTGAAAAAAAATTAAAGCCTTAAAAATATTGAACGAAATTATGCAGTAGATTGGGTGTCAATATTAGGGTTGGGTATTGAGAATCAAGTATCGATTGAAACCGGGACTAACTTTTCGTTTTTCCGGAATCGTTCAAAAGTTCAAATTTCGATTCCTAGTTTCGATATTCACCGTCCGCCGACTGAAAGACGAAACCACTGAACAACACCAACGAAGAAGCGTCTACCGGAAGTGTTAAGCATGGTAGCATAACCGCGCGAGTTCGAACATGAGTAGCTTACGTCAGTGGTCCAAAGTGTGGCTTCTCTTTTCTAAAAATAACGAAAATCTCGGCAAAATGCTAAATTTGTGAGAAAAGGAGTATTTGTCACAGAAGGAGTGTTTCCTTCAGAAAGACCGTTGGTTAGCAAGGTTAGCTAAACTTTTTTGACCCTGCCTCTTAAAAGAATCGGAATCGAGAATCGTTCAGGAACCAGAATCGAAACAAGGAAACGGAATCGGAATCAGAATCGTTCAAATTCAAACGATACCCAACCCTAGTCAATATACAATCATGATATTTATTATTTTGACTTGCTTTATGTATTTCTTTAACCAAATTTTAAAAAAAAATCCAAATTAAGCCCGGGAACCTCTGGTTGAGTTGACATGGAATTACCTCACAATCTTTTGTCAGCTTTTGTCATCTAAATTTTAAATGGATTGACGAGAATGACAGAAACTCAAATTTGGCACATCAAAGATCTGATACTTTATACTCTGTTGCTTTATTTTAAAATCAGAAAACAACTGAACTTATTTTAACAACATAATGTTTTTATTTTAGACTGGATGGAGATTAAATCCGAAAAACATGAACTAAATGAAACAGATGAGGAACAGCAGAGCATCAAAGCTAATAAACTTTACACCTGCCCTCAATGTGGAAAGAGTTTCAGACAAAAAGGACACCTTAAAATACACTTAAGAATTCATACTGGAGAGAAACCATTTAACTGTGATCAGTGTGGTAAAGACTTTATTTCAGTCATCACATCTAATCAAACACCTGAAAGTTCATGCAGATGAGAAGCCGTACATGTGTTCTCTCTGTGGAAAGAGTTTTTCAAGGCTGGATCATTTTAAACAGCACCAGAAAACACACAATGAAGTGAGAGATTATGTGTGCTGTGACTGTGGGAAGAGCTTTACTAGAGCCGACCAACTGAGACAGCATCAAAGTTTTCATACCGGAAAGAATCCTTACAAGTGCTCATCTTGTGATAAGAGTTTCACTCGGTCAGAGCACCTGAAATCACACGAGCGACTTCATACTGGAGAGAAGCCTTACCAGTGTAATCAGTGTGAGAAGAGTTTCAGAGATGCAACTGGTTTAAAAAGTCATCTGCGCATTCACTCTGGAGAAAAACATTTTAACTGTGATCAGTGTGGTAAAGAGTTTATTTCGTCATCAAATCTAAATCAACACCTGAAAGTTCATTCAAATGAGAGGCATTATGTGTGTTCTCTCTGTGGGAAGAGTTTTTCACGACTGGATCATTTTAAACTCCATCAGAAAACACACAATGAAGTGAGAGATCATTTGTGTTGTGACTGTGGGAAGAGCTTTACTAGAGCTGACAATCTGAATCGGCACCAAAAAACTCATACTGGAGAAAATCCTTACAAGTGCTCATACTGTGACAAGAGATTCACTCGCTCCAAATCTCTGAAATCACACGAGCGACTTCATACTGGAGAGAAAACCACACCACTGCCCTCCATGGGAGAAGAGTTTTAAAAGTTTGTGTATATACTCCTTGTTTGGTTCAGTTCTTTTGTCCAGTCTCATGAGGGATGGCTGTTTTTTTGAGTTTCTCTGCCTGTTCTTTTGGATATTTCTTATTTCCTGGAATAATCCTTATTGGTGTGCTTCAGTGATGCAGCCATTCCGTGACAAATATAATGATGTACTAGTACTATCTAGGGTTTTCTGTATACATAGCTTAAAGAATTAAGCCCAATTTATTGTTCTGCGTCGAACTACCGATATAGCTACACCGTAGGCCGTGTAGCATGTGTACCCTTCGGCGTACCCTGACGTGCACCTCCCCAAAAATGTAACAATGCGTCGATTATACGCAAGATGCAAGCGAATGTGATTTGGTCTACTGGAAACCCTCCCTCTGGGGGTTTCACATATACTCCCTCTGCACGTCAACACGGACAGCGACGTAGAAGTATAAGTGAAAACCAACGCGTAGCCTACAGCGGAGAGGCTCTGGCGGTAGGTCAGACGCAGAAGTATAAATTAGCTTTTCATTGAGAGATATTTGTCCTTTTGAGGAAATTTGCCATTTTAGCCCCTTTCACACATACCCCTTTTCCACCAAAAAAGAACTGGTTCGGAACTGGTGCTGGTTCAAAGTTGGTTTGGAGTTGGTTCAACTCCGAACCCGTTCAGAACCTGTTTGTTTTTCCACTGACTAGAGCGCCCAGGAATGACGACGTTACGTCACTGTACGTCTCCATACGTCTTAGCTAGAAGCGCTTGCAAGTACAACATTACTTTGGGATTCTCTCTAACTCGATGTACCAAGAAGGCTTTAAAAACAATTGAAATATGTAAGTCTTTTAATCTTTTCGTTTGATATGTAATCTTTTCTGATAAGTTATGTACCCCTGTCTTGTGTCTTTTTTCTTTCCTTTTTATTTGTTCTATATTGTGACAGTTTTCTTCTTTGGTTATAATGTTTTCAATAAAAAACGCCAACTTCAAGCATAACAATTACAAAGGCGGACTTTCTCCTGGCTTTGCGATCCTATATTATGCTCAGAAAAGATGTTTAGAGCACATCTAAACCCGTCCCAGCCCCCGACGTAAGCATGACGTGGTAAAAGAACGGTTCTAGTCCAGCAAAGAGTTGGTGCCGCTTTGGAACCAGTTTTCCCGGCCGAGAACCAGTTCTTTGTCGGTCGAAACACAAAGAACTGGTTCGTGCGCAGGCACCGGCTTCCGAACCGGCTCTCAAAATGCTTTGGTGGAAAAGGGGCTACAGAGATTCCTGAAAATACACGGATAATGTGACCTGGCATTTTTCCCAGGATTGTTTGATTTCGGTTCATTCACACTGCCAATGATTTGCCGGGATCTGTGAGTGCGTTCTCACTTAACCCGTAAAGATCCCTGAAAGACACATGACGTCAGGATGAGACGTGTAACTTGCGGCACCGAAAACATGTACACGTGTATACCGTTCCACAGCTGGTGAACGATCTCCGCTTCAGTGAGGATCTCCTGGTTTCTGCTTCATTCCAGTTTGCAGACATTTGTTCGTCCTTTCTTTGTTGATGACAAACACAAACTTTCTTCTAAGAGCAACAGGGTCGCACGATGGCAAGAGCATCATCACTATGACACACCCCTTACGGCATTGGTCCTGGCTTTTGTTCATACAGCGCGCATTCCCGGACTGATTCCAGAAATGTTTCTATGTCCCCAACCCGGCATCGAATGGATGCTAGTATCAATCCCGGGTCGTGTTTGCGTTCACACAGAAGGCGTTCTGGCAATTTCCCGGCAATTTCCCGCGATCACGCGCTGTGTGAAAGGGGCTTTTGCCAATTGGGGAGTGGGGTGGGGGTGCACTCCCAAAACCCCCTAGAGAGATTTAGTTTGAGAACATGTTACTGTTTTCACCTCTGAATTTGCAGGTCTGATTATTAAAGGGTTAGTTCACCCAAAAATGAAAATTAAGTCATTAATTACTCACCCCCATGCTGTACCAACCCCGTAAGACCTTCGATCATCTTCGGAACACAAATGAAGGTATTTTTTATTTAATCTGAGAGCTGGATCACTCATAGACTGCCTAAGGGACTGGCTCTTGACGGCCCATAAAAGTCATTAAAGAAAATGTTTAAATATTCCATGTGCCTACAGCGGCTCAATTATAAGTTTATCAGAGCGACAAGACTACTTTTTGTGCGAAAAAAACATAAATAACGACTTTATTAACGACTTTAAGGTGCACTTAAAAGCCTTTAATCTTCTCAAAAAACGACAGTGTGCCTTATAATCTGGAGCGCTTATATATATATATGGATCATCATCTTATACAGTAGGTGGCGGTAATACTCCTCAGCGGTGAGCAGCCGGTAACAAGAAGTAGAAGAAGAAGAACGTCCTGTTCCTCTCAGTTCCCACGCATGCGCCCATAAGGAAGTAATGGAATAGTTGAATAAAGTCGTTATTTATGTTTTTTTCGCACAAAAAATGTAGTCTCGTCGCTTGATAAACTTATAATTGAGCCACTGTAGGCACATGGAATATTTAAACATTTTCTTTGATGACTTTATGGGCCGTCAAGAGTTAGTCCCTTAGGCAGTCTATGGAGGAGTGATCCAGCTCTCAGATTTAATCAAAAATATCTTCATTTGTGTTCCGAAGATGAACGAAGGTCTTACGAGGTTGGAACAGCATGGGGGTGAGTAATTAATGACTTAATTTTCATTTTTGGGTGAACTAACCCTTTAAATAATATGTTGGCAGAGAGTTTCTCACTGACTGTGTTTCAGCCTGTTGACGCCAATAAAATGTGCTTAATGTTCCACTTCACACAAGATCTCAGACATCACCATAATGAATGAGGAGCCTGATTTCATTAAAAAGTTAGTATCTATAGTCATTTCTTGTGGCATTTATATGCCAAAAACAGTTTTTGCATGTATACGGCATGCGATTTTTGGTTACATATGATACACAGTTTTTGCCGTATAATATGCACAAACTCCCCACCCCCTAAACCTAACCCAGGGTTTTTTAGTGCGTACCATATACACGCAAAAACCATTTTTGGCGTATAAATGCCACGAGAAATGACACTCGTGGTATAGATACGCATCTTCATGAGACTGTGTTGGAATGAGGTGAAAACAGGGAACTTTTGGAGGTTTTTCAGCAGCTCATTTAAACATTAAACTGTTATTTGCCTCAGACTTTGGGAAAGTATTAAACGAGCCTTGTTTTAAATTCCACTAATATCAAATCACGGTAAAATATCATATATTTCTAAAAGTTGTTAAAACAAGTGGTAAAAATGTGAATGCAATTAAAGTAATTCAGTGTAAATTCAGTTATTATGTTCTTTTCTTTTATAAATTTTTCATCCCACAATAATTCACCAATAAATACTGCAAATATTCAAGTAATTTTCATGTATTTTTGTTACTCATGGGTGAGATATTGTATGCAATTGTTTTGATAGAAGGAAACAAGGTACATTTCTAGTTATTCTTTCAGACATTCTTGTTTAAACAAAATAACTACCCACTGTTTGAAAAGTTATACCCATATTTGGTTTTCAAGCATTGAAAATTGGTAAAATGCAATAATTTGAAGTGAACACTGGGATCCAACAATCTCTGTGTAAAAACAAAATAATGATTTGTCATCTTTCTAAGTCATTACAAAATAGTGGATAACTACATAAATATAAATCCATCACATTTATTTTTTTAGTAAGGACAGTTTTACAAATGAGACCCCTGATACTTTACACAGACCGAAACCTTTTCTCTTGTTGTCTGCTTGTTCACTTGAATTTTCCTTGAAATGATCCTCCTTAAACTGATTATGACTAAACTACTGAATATGTTCATTTTAGATCAGATGGAAATAACAGAGCTAATAGAAGACCTGAATGAAGTAAAGAAACACTGTGACTTCAAAACTGAAGGAACAAAAGCCAAAAAGCCGCACTCCTGCTCTCAGTGTGGAAAGAGTTTCAGACACAAAGGAGACCTTAAAACACACATGAGAAATCACGCTGGAGAAAACCGTATCCATGCACTCAGTGTGGAAAGAGTTTCATATCTTCATACATACTCAAGAATCATCTGCGTTTTCACTCTGGAGAAAGACCATTTAACATGTACCAAGCCTTCACACTCACATGAAAAACTGTTGCAAGTGATCAACATTCAATTATCAAATACATTCAGGTAAATTCTGCAAGATAAATTATTGAGATTTGTATGTGTTTTATGCCATATTCATTTTCGAGTTTGACATTTTAGATTTAACTTTACTGAAGATAAGACAAAAAGAAGGAAGTAGTGAGATGTAAGAAAAGGAATATTTAGGGCTTAAGTACGGAAATAGTAGATATACATATATATATCTATACAGAAGCATCTGTATATACATAAATGCTTCCAAAAAGGGAGGAGAGTAGGAGTGGCATATGTCCCACAGTTACAGATCAAGAGAAAAGCTAGAATAAGTGATCAACTGTCAGTATCTACAGGTGTCCTGATGGCTATTCTGCTCAATACAACTATTTAAGGAAATAGAACAGATGTTCAGATTCATATTCACCAAAAGTCAGTTTATTAAGTAAAAGTCTATTGGGATGGTATAGACCCCATGACCCGATTGAGGGCTACAGGTGTTAGTTGTTAAAATGACAAACATGAAAAAAATGACAATTTTTTTTTGTTTTGTTTTTTTGTAGTAGGTATGGTTAGAAAATGATAGGAGGAATAGGAATGTTTCTGAGCCAAGCTAAATGATGTTGGCAGTAATGCATTGTTCAGTGCGACTGCCGATAAAAGACAGAGGAAGAAGAATACAATGCGGCCCCTTTAAGAAATGTAACGACATCGCGCACTGTGCCTGGGTAGAAGAGAGACGCGAGAGAGACGAGACCAGCTGAAACTTTCACCAATTGAGGCTGAATTTGTCACAGTTAATCGTGAATGAATGTCAAGTACTTTCTTCGGATGCCGTATATTTCCAGTCTGCAGGTGGAGATGTTCTCAGATTACAGAGTTTAACATTAACCAGCTCCAGAGTAACGTTTACAAGCCCTCATATCGAGGGCTTAACCCTCACTTAACTTAGGTAAAGTTGGTTTTATATTCGCACATTCACGGACCTCCGCGTTCTGTAACTCGTGAACTAAAAAAGTTATACTACAAATAACACCCAGCACACATAACTACACATGTGTGTATGTTAAAGGAAAATCCTAGTGTTAAAAAAAGTTACATTTCAATGTGTGTGTGTGTGTGTGTGTGTGTTACCTGAATGGGTAAAGTTGCATTCCAATGTGTGGATTTTGATGTACTGTAAATGCACTGAATTGTATGGGAAATTTAATGTAAGTGCCACTGTATGAAATCACATTCATGTTGATCAGCTTCTATTGTGGACTTAGTTACTGTTTGTTACTGTATTTTTAGGGTTGGTAGGGAAATTAAACTCAAACATAAAACTACCTATATATGAAGAGTTCAAATGCAAAAGCCTCTCAGTGCCATTTGAAATTTTCTTCTAAAATGATCATTTTTATCAAGCTTGTATATTTAAGTTCAGTAATT
Organism: Hybognathus amarus; assembly: GCA_030378365.1. Classification (NCBI taxonomy): domain Eukaryota; kingdom Metazoa; phylum Chordata; class Actinopteri; order Cypriniformes; family Leuciscidae; genus Hybognathus; species Hybognathus amarus. The sequence continues at coordinate 180,643 of JAQIUQ010004079.1, read as the reverse complement.
TGACTCTAAATGACAATGAAGATTACCTATTAATTGTCATTTAAGTGAAATTACTGAACTTAAATATACAAGCTTGATAAAAATTGTCATTTTAGAAGAAAATTTCAAATGGCATTTAGAGGCTTGCATTGAACCACTCATATATATATATATATATACATATATATATATAAAATGACTAAAAGGCACATAGATTATTTCTTCAGAAATATAACAAGAAATACACGAGGACACTAGTATACAAATATACACATGAACATCTTTACGAGCTAGTTCATATTGCCACTCGCATACATCCACTTATACACTTGCTTTTGCACTAAGAACAATGTATAAACAGACTGCTACTTGCTTTACAGGCAAGCACAACTTTAGCAAAGTTAAATCATTACAGTACAGCTTGCATCTGTCCACTTTTCTAGATCAGTCATACTCAGTGGGCGGGGATCACTGACTTGCACGTCTGATTGGCTCGCTGGATGGATGCTGCGACAAATGCATCAATTTTGTCATACAGTAAAGCAACTAAAGCCCTTGAATATAACCCTAATAGAGGCCTTTTTTATACCCATGGTGTAGTGTGATCTTTGGAGAGTGCTAAATAACATTCAAGTGTTTAACTTGGATAACCACTGAAAAGTTTTTGAAAGACAGTGCCATGTCACACGAACATAGTCAAGTTTTCCTTAAAATTTGCCAAGTGGGATAAAGTTAGTTTTAGGTTTGATATTTGCTGCGTATTCACCTAGGCTGCTTTAGGGACTGTCACAAATATTGTTTTATGTAAAACTTGTAGTAATTCACATGAAGTTTTTATCAGTGTTCTCTAAGTGCGTAGTGCTTTCCTAGTGATCAGTCTGACTTACTCCAGGTGAAATTTTTACTACACCTCCTTTACTGTACAATTATCAAATAATAAACATAAAATTAAAAAGAACGAAGCCTTTAATATCAGATGACTAGTAATTGTTTACACATGAATAGGCGTTTTCATTTCCAGCCTTCGTGTACAATTATATATTACTTATACATGATAAAATACAATATTTATAGTAGTTATTAGGATTAATGGAATTTGAAATGGGTAAAATGTTAATATGGTTATATGGTAAAATATGATCAGAAAATCAATGTGCCTAATAATTTTTCTCCAATTATTTCAGCCTTTTATTAAATTAATGCAGTGCTGAGAATTGCATGAACCAATGGGGATGCTGCATATGTGCACACACCAATAGGAGTGCATCCTGAACCGAGCCTGCCAAAGGAGGCGGGGCATGTGCCTGTCTAAGCAGCTCAACTCGCCAAAGAACAGGGTGGGGAAATGGATCATATGTGTTTTCTGTTAAAATAATCAAATAGAATCTTTTTTTCCCTAGATCTGGTCCTGTGGGCGTCAGTATCACACAGTGATCACAGTTCACACCTGCAGTGAAGCCCTCCCACAACAATTCACCAATAAATACTGGGAATATTCCCATCATCCTACAAGAGAAGGACAAACTCCAGGAGTAGCAGCTGAAATCTGTGTGACTGTTAAAGATGGAGTTTATTAAAGAGGAGATTGAAGACATGACTGATCCAGAACCATCCAGAATAAAACATGAAGATACTGAGGAACAAATAGGTTGGTGTCCATTCTTGATTCTTCATGATTGACTGCTTTGGTGGCTGTGAAGTAAGTAGTATATTGATGATAAATGATTTTATCTCAACCTTGTATATAGCAATTTTATTAATCAAATTAATGTGACTGATATAACAAACCATTGACATCAAAAATCTAATACTCTAATACCAATTATCTTGTTGTCTGCTTGTGTTCACTTGAATTTTCCTAGAAATGATCCTCCTTAAACTGATTATAACTACTTAATGTGTTCATTTTAGATCAGATGGAAAAAACAGAGCTAAGAGAAGACCTGAATGAAGTAAAGAAACACTGTGACTTCAAAACTGAAGGAACAAAAGCCAAAAAGCTGCACTCCTGCTCACAGTGTGGAAAGAGTTTCAGACACAAAAGAAACCTTAACAGACACATGAGAAATCACGCTGGAGAGAAACCGTATCAATGCACTCATTGTGGGAAGAGTTATCATATTTTCATCCTTACTCAAAATTCATCTGCGTATTCACACTGGAGAAAGACCATTTAACTGTGATCAGTGTGGTATAGGGTTTATTTCATCATCACATCTAAAATCACACCTCAAAGTTCATTCAGATGAGAGGCCTTATGTGTGTTCTCTCTGTGGAAAGAGTTTTTCAAGGCTGAACAGTTTTAAACTGCACCAGAAAACACATAATGAAGTGAGAGATCATGTGTGTTGTGACTGTGGGAAGAGCTTTACTACAGCTGCCGATCTGAAACAGCACCAAAGAATTCATACTGGAGAAAAACCTTACAAGTGCTCATACTGTGACAAGAGATTCACTCTATCTGAATCTCTGAAATATCATGAGCGAGTTCATACTGGAGAGAAGCCGTATTACTGTACAGAGTGTGAGAAGAGTTTCAAAAATTCAACAGGTTTGAGACAACATCTGCTCATTCATTCTGGAGAAAAAACATTTAACTGTGATCAGTGTGGTAAAGATTTTATTTCCTCATCACATCTAAAATCACACCTCAAAGTTCATTCAGATGAGAAGCCTTATGTGTGTTCTCTCTGTGGAAAGAGTTTTTCATGGCTGATTTGTTTTAAACGGCACCAGAAAATACATGATGATGTAAAAGATCATGTGTGTGGTGACTGTGGGAAGAGCTTTACTAGATCTAGTGCTTTGAAACGGCACCAAAGAATTCATACTGGAGAAAAACCTTACAAGTGCTCATATTGTGACAAGAGATTCACTCAGTACTGAATCTCTGAAATCACACGAGCGAGTTCACACTGGAGAGAAGCCGTACTACTGTACTGAGTGTGAGAAGAGTTTCAAAGATTCATCAGGTTTGAGAAATCATTTGCGCATTCATTCTGGAGACAAACCATTTAACTGTGATCAGTGTGGTAAAGATTTTATTTCATCATCAAATCTAAAACAACACCTGAAAGTTCATTTAGATGAGAAGACTCATGTGTGTTCTCTCTGTGGAAAGAGTTTTTCAAGGCTGGACTGTTTTAAACGGCACCAGAAAACACATGATGAAGTGAAAGATCATGTGTGTTGTGACTGTGGGAAGAGCTTTACTAAATCTAGTGCTCTGAAACGGCACCAAAGAATTCATTCTGGACAAAAACCTTACAAGTGCTCATACTGTGACAAGAGTTTCACTCAGTCTGAATCTCTAAAATCACACGAGCGAGTTCATACTGGAGAGAAGCCGTACGACTGCACTCAGTGTGGGAAGAGTTTCAGACATTTATCAAACCTTCATGCTCACATTAAAAAATGTTGTAAGTGATCAACATTCAACTCTATATCAAATACATGCAGGTAAATTCTGCTTGATAAAATATTAAGATTGTCTTTATATATGTGTGTGTGTATATATATATATATATATATATATATACATATATATAAATATATACATATATATATATATATACATATATATGCAAATATTTAATTAGATCTATGTCGAATGTCGATACATGTTTCCAACATCTAACCTTGTGTAACATGCTAACACTTTCAAACACCATGTATTAAAACCTTCTGTTTTTGAATGATGTAGGTTTATGTTGCCATACTCCTGTTGAATGTAAAAATAACAAATATGGGAAAATAAAACTAGTTTTGAAAACATGTGATTATGAAGTAATGAAGAAAACAGAGTTTACTGTTTCCTATAGAATAAGAGTTTGCAAATGAAGAACTAATCAAATTGTAGGGAAATTATGTTATGTGTCATGTCATTTTGCCATACCCCTATTCTATAAAACTGTTGAATTCGTGTAAACTGGTGGGATTCTCAATAGAACTTGCTCGTAAAGATCTCCCGGCCTTAAATAAAGCATTTAGAGGACATTTGCTGAGGTCTGTCTGTTATTACTGCTGTACATCAGGGGCCCGTTCTTCGTACGCCCCAACGTTTCTGATTGGTTCCTCGATTTCGACATATTGGAAATAGGCTTGAATGAGCTCTTTGACATCTCAATTTGCCGGAAGTTGTCTGGGTTTTCCCAGGCTATGTTAGGGGTGTAACGATATTCTGAACCGCAAAAAACGCGAAACAGAACTCCAGGATTCGAATTGCGAAACTCTCGTTGCGATACTGAATACGCCCCGCCATAACTGGCACAATTAGATAGATGAATATCTTTTGGTACAATAATGTTTTAAATACTTTTGTTTTGACAGTCCACAAGACAATTAGCCTGGTTAAAACCAGACCATTCTCAGTAACTGAGTTATGGTCTGGCAATGCGTCGATAGACCAATCATTTCCAGAGGGGCGTTGCCAACGGATGTCGCGGATAGACCTAAAACCAATCGGGTGCGTTTCCCGAAAGTATCGTTTGCCAACTTTGGGCGCAAGTTGGTCGCAATTTCCACTGAACTCTATTGGTAACGACGGAACTTGCGACCATAGTTGACTAACAATGCTCTTCAAGTGTTCTTTGCTCGGTTTTTAACTAAAAAGTAAATGTTCAAATCGTGTAAATGTTCAGTACATGACTAAAAATACTATTAAAGGCAACATAAACCAAACCTGCAAACTCTCTTTCTGACACTGTGAGACAGTAGTGCAGATCTGAGGATTTTTTACTTGAATGTATATCTGAAGGGAAATGACTGTTTTCATAAAAGTTTCAATGGCATCTTCTTTTATTTTTCCTCAGTATGTCCAATGGTGCTTTTCCGCTGCATGGTACGGCTGGGTACGGCTCACTTGTGGCGCTTCCGCTGCATGGTACGTACGGCTCGCTCGGCTCGCTTTAAATGGTACCTGGTACTAAATGTGACGTGAAACACTGCAGATCACTGATTGGTCAGACAGAATCGTCACTACCAGCGTCATTGTATTTGCGACCAATAGACATCGACACGAGAAACCAAACCCGCTAGATTTAAATAGCCAGTAACAGCCACCGCTGTTATCGAACAGTCTATAATCCCACCCACTTTAAAGCGGTACTAACTGCAGTGGAAAAGCAACCGAGCTAAAGCGAACCGAGCTGTGCCGTGTAGCCGAGCCGTACCGAGCTGTACCAGCCAAGGGGGTAATCCATCGACCGGAAGTTGAAGCCTCACGGGAGTTGCCATCTTGTAGCAGAACTTCACCTGCGTTAGCATTCCCATTGACTCCCATTCATTTTGGCGTCACTTTGACAGCGAATAACTTTACATCTGAGGCGTTTGAAGACCCCATTTGTCCTTTATTTATTTCTAAAGAAACACAACAATGTATAAATTGCTCCATTACCTTGTAGCTTATGTTATGGCCCCGTAGAAGCAGTTTTAGTGAAAGTAGGCTAATGATTGCGTCATACCCAAGCGACTCTCTGTCGCACAGTAGAGAGATTACCGTATGGACCAGAGAAGAAGCTTGCGCGCAATCGGGGAAACGTGGAGGCAAAATGACAAAATAATTAATCAGAATACCTAGCAAAATTGTCTCCTTCTCCTAACTCATGGACAGCTCCTATTCGCACTCTCCGGCTCTGCATGTTTCGGAAGGGAATGATTCAGATTTCTCATGCTACAGCACTAGAAGACAGACGGTTTGCCACGTCACAACTACGTCGGCAAGCTCTGTTTGAGTCTGCGCGTCAGGGACGGAAGTGCTAAAAAATCGCCAAAAAACGGGCTTCAATGGTGTCTATGGTACCAGCAGTGGAAAAGCTCCATAATAAAGTACTGTTTATAAGCGCAGCGCTGCTTGTGTTCAAGAGTAACCGCTGTATTTCTGTTTTAACAAGAGCGCCACCTTCTGTCAGAGAGTGAATTTGCATTTTCATTCAGCATGTCTGTTCATATCCCGTTACATACATGCTCATTTATAAAGCTCAAATATGAGGTTTGTCATTTTATAAAAGCGTTTGTGTTGTCAAAACTGGTGGCTATATTTGATCTGTATTGTTGTATTTTTATCTGCATTTTACAAATACAATTTTAATTAGGACAAGACACTGGTGTTGTTTCAAAATAACTTAGCCACCTAAACAACATTTTCTGTTTCAATATCACAATTTTATGAAATAATTTGAGTTTTTTATGAGAATTATACTGGTCTGTACAGACAACATTGTGACCATTGCATACATCAATCATCAAGCTGGTCTACGCTCCTGCAGCACGTCGCCACTCGTCCGCCATCTCCTTCTATGGACTTAGAAGCATCTGAGTTCGCTTTGTGTCTCTTAATCATTTTAAGCCAACAAGCTCTCATGACAGCCTGTGGCCCCCAGGAGAGTGGAAACTCCATAAAGCTTTCCAGCTGAGATTGTACCACTTTGGAGCCGCATCAGGTAGACCTGTTCCCTGTCTGCACTCTTCCCATTGCTGTGTAATGGCCTTAGATCTGTTACTATGTTTTCAAGTTGTAGTAGCACTCCCATGCTCCAGGGGGCTGCTCAGACGACTACTCCTTGGGATGAAAGGCAGGGAGAAGTAGAGTTGGAACATGCTTGTTTGGAGAGAAGCATTTTCTCCTCTTGTGCTAACCTTATGTGTAGAGTCCGGGTTGAGAAACTTGTTTTAAGCTCATCCAAGTAAGTTTTTTATTTTTTTATTTTGTGGTGTTAACATTTGTAATATGTGGGTTAACGTCTTGTTTAGGTAATTTCATGTGATTATGTTTGGTGCCTGTATGTTCTATTTAGAAGGACTTCTCCTACATCACTCATCCACTATGGTTATCTTCATTATTCTACTGGGTTGAGTTATGCTAATATCATCATTGGATACATTGAATCAACTGATAACAGGGATTGTTTGTTGCCCTTTCTTGTTTAACAAACCATCTTCTTCATATGACCACTGATCTTGCAACGCCACTTTCAAGTCAAGTGGTGTGTTATTTGTACGCATTTTGAGCAATCCACATGTATGCGTGTATGTACACATGTAAACTCCATGTCAGAACTCTAGACAGGATGCAGCGTTCCAACCAGATCCACCAATCTCTGTGTAAAAAAATTAAATAATAAAAATTATGCTGCCATCTTTCTTTAGTGTTTTTTACACCCCTGTAATTTGGTTCCAAATCTCAGGATACAGTTGTAATAGACAATAGAGGTCTTACGGGTTGGTACAGCATGGGAGTTGAGTAATTAATGACTTAATTTTCATTTTTGGGTAAACTATCTCTTTAAAGATGGAATTTATTAAAGAGGAGATTGAAGACATGACTGATCCAGGACCATCCAGAATAAAACATAAAGATACTGAGGAACAAATAGGTTGGTGTCCATTCTTGATTCTTTATTGTTGATGCTTTGGTGGCTGTGAAATTAGTAGTAAATTGATGATTCATTATTTAGAAATTAATCTAAATGAGCCTCATTTATAACCGTTGCATTCACACAAAACAGGCCGTGAAAAAGGCGTACACCACTTCCGATGCATAAGTTTTGATTTATAAAAACAAACTTGACGGGAAAATTTCCACACCTGCACGCAAACTCTGACCCATGCGTGCAAACGTTTTAGAGACGGCGCTGTTTGGCAACACCGACGGTGAGCTGGAGTTAAACTGACGCATATAACCTCTGCTAACCGCAGATCAATCATCAGAAATACAGTGCATGTTCACAATAACACCTTAAATAAAATAATGATTTAAACTGTTTTACTTTTGATACAAACATTTAGATTAAATGTGCCATTCTCATTAATGGAGTTAAACTCTTAAACTACATGAAATCATTACTGAGAAGTTACAATATTTATTTATATTCAATAAATAGAAATATTTGTTGTGGATACAATGCTTTTGAAACACTTTTCCTCTGGCATGCTTTGTTTTAATGTTTTAACTGCAGAGATAATTGCTTATGATAATAGCAGATTGTCTGAGAAAATAGTTTTGTGCAAAAATTGCACAACAAAGTTACCATCAAAAATATAAATCAACACTATTTGGTCAATGGAGAAAGATTGAGAAACTGAAATATATTTTACACTATTTGAGTTGTTTATTCAAAAACAAAGCAAGGATAGGCTTATGATTTTCATTAATGTGATGGTATCACGGATGAATAAGCATATGCAGATGAAGATATACATACTGGTTTAAGCTCCATATATAGTTATTTTGAGGAGACATGTGGGCATTATCTTCCGCTGACTGGGATTTATAAAGTGAATTCTGCGCAGGTTCTGGCGTACAAACAGTTTTATAAATCTGAATATTTTTTGTCGTACGCCATTTTTTTAGTAAGGACAGTTTTATATATGAGACCCGTTATACTTTGTTACACAGACCGAAACCTGTTCTCTTGTTGTCTGCTTGTTCACTTGAATTTTCCTTGAAATGATCCTCCTTAAACTGATTATAACTAATTAATGTGTTCATTTTAGATCAGATGGAAAAAACAGAGCTAAAAGAAGACCTGAATGAAGTAGAGAAACACTGTGACTTCAAAACTGAAGAAACAAAAGCCAAAAAGCTGCACTCCTGCTCACAGTGTGGAAAGAGTTTCAGACACAAAAGAAACCTTAAAACACACATGAGAAATCACACTGGAGAGAAACCGTATCAATGCACTCAGTGTGATAAGAGTTATATATTTTCATCCTTACTCAAAATTCATCTGCGTATTCACACTGGAGAAAAACCATTTAACTGTGATCAGTGTGGTATAGGGTTTATTTCATCATCACAACTAAATTCACACCTCAAAGTTCATTCAGATGAGAAGACTCATGTGTGTTCTCTCTGTGGAAAGAGTTTTTCAAGGCTGGACAGTTTTAAACTGCACCAGAAAACACACAAGGAAGTGAAAGATCATGTGTGTTGTTACTGTGGGAAGAGCTTTACTTCATCTTGTGATCTGAAACGGCACCAAAGAATTCATACTGGAGAAAAACCTTTCAAGTGCTCATATTGTGACAAGAGTTTCACTCATACTGGATCTCTGAAATCACATGAGCGAGTTCATACTGGAGAGAAGCCGTATTACTGTACTCAGTGTGAGAAGAGTTTCAAAGATTCATCAGGTTTGAGAAATCATTTGCGCATTCATTCTGGAGACGAACCATTTAACTGTGATCAGTGTGGAAAAAAGTTTATTTCATCATCCGGTCTAAAATCACACTTGAAAGTTCATTCAGATGAGAAGCCTTATGTGTGTTCTCTCTGTGGAATGAGTTTTTCATGGCTGATTTGTTTAAACGGCACCAGAAAACACATGATGATGTAAAAGATCATGTGTGTTGTGACTGTGGGAAGAGCTTTACTACATCTGAGAATCTGAAACAGCACCAAAGAATTCATACTGGAGAAAAACCTCACAAGTGCTCATACTGTGACAAGAGATTCACTCATACTGGATCTCTGAAATCACACGAGCGAGTTCACACTGGAGAGAAGCCGTACTACTGTACTGAGTGTGAGAAGAGTTTCAGACATTTATCAGGTTTGAGAAATCATTTGCGCATTCATTCTGGAGACAAACCATTTAACTGTGATCAGTGTGGTAAAGATTTTATTTCATCATCACATATAAAACAACACCTGAAAGTTCATTCAGATGAGAAGACTCATGTGTGTTCTCTCTGTGGAAAGAGTTTTTCTAGGCTGGACAGTTTTAAACAGCACCAGAAAACACATGATGATGTAAAAGATCATGTGTGTTGTGACTGTGGGAAGAGCTTTACTACATCTAGTGATCTGAAACGGCACCAAAGAATTCATACTGGAGAAAAACCTTACAAGTGCTCATACTGTGACAAGAGTTTCAACTCAGTCTGAATCTCTAAAATCACACGAGCGAGTTCACACTGGAGAGAAGCCGTATCGACTGCACTCAGTGTGGGAAGAGTTTCAGATATTTATCAAACCTTCACGCTCACATTAAAAACTGTTGTAAGTGATCAACATTCAAATCTATATCAAATACATGCAGGTAAATTCTGCTTGATAAAATATTGAGATTGTCTTATATATGTATATATAGGCTATATATGCAAAATATTTAATTAGATGTATGTCGAATCGTCGATACATGTTTCCAACATCTAACCTTGTGTAAAATGCTAACACTTTGAAACACCATGTATTAAAACCTTCTGTTTTTGAATGTTGTAGGTTTATGTTGCCATACTCCTGTTGAATGTAAAAATAACAAATATGGGAAAATAAAACTAGTTTTGAAAACTTGTGATTATGAAGTAATGAAGAAAACAGAGTTTACTGTTTCCTATAGAATAAGAGTTTGCAAATGAAGAACTAATCAAATTGTAGGGAAATTATGTTATGTGTCATGTCATTTTGCCATACCCCTATTCTATAAAACTGTTGAATTCGTGTAAACTGGTGGGATTCTCAATAGAACTGCTCGTAAAGATCTCCCGGCCTTAAATAAAGCATTTAGAGGACATTTGTTGAGGTCTGTCTGTTATTACTGCTGTACATCAGGGGCCCGTTCTTCGTACGCCCAACGTTTCTGATTGGTTCCTCGATTTCGAAATATTGGAAATAGGCTTGAATGAGCTCTTTGACATCTCAATTTGCCGGAAGTTGTCTGGGTTTTCCCAGGCTATATTAGGTAGGGGTGTAATGATATTCGAACTGCAAAAAACGCGATACAGAACTCAGGATTCGAATTGCCAAACTCTCGTCGCGTACTGAATACGCCCCGCCATGACTGGCACAATTAGATAGATGAATATCTTTTGGTACAATAATGTTTTAAATACTTTTGTTTTGACAGTCCACAAGACAATTAGCCTGGTTAAAACCAGACCATTCTCAGTTGTAACCGAGTTATGGTCTGGCAAAGCGTAATAGACCAATCATTTCCAGAGGGGCGTTGCAACGGATGTCGCGGATAGACCTAAAACCAATATGGGGTGTGTTTCCCGAAAGCATCGTTAGCCAACTATGGTCGCAAGTTGGTCGCAATTTCCACTGAACTCTATTGGTAACGACGGAACTTGCGACCATAGTTGACTAACAATGCTTTCGGAAACGTCCCCAGTGTGATGAAGGAGATGGCAGAGCATTGCTCTCCGAGTGTTCTTTGCTCGGTTTTTAACTAAAAGTAAATGTTCAAATCGCTTAAAACGGACGCGATAGCTGATCCGAACGAGTGATGTTTGACAGCGGCATCCATCTTTGTAATGTAGGCTACAAAATCTGCTTCAAAATCCCAGTGCTGACATCATCGTGTAAAGCCCGCCCCAACGTTTCTGATTGGTGCCTCAATTTCGACGGATTGGAAATGGGCTTGAATGAGCTCTTTGCCAGACTAACTTTCAGAGCAAATCTAAATTTGCCAGAAGTTGTCTGGGTTACCAATTTTGTATGAAATGTGCTATATATATAAACTTGACTTGCCTTGCCTTGATAAGAATTGGGCATAACAAAAACATGCTACTGAAAATTAGCAAATTAAGAGTCTAAGTAACAAAATGACTGAGCCATAATGTTTAACTGAGCTGATCTTTATCTCGTTTAGCATTCCCTGTTTTCACCTTATTCATTATGCTGATGTCTGAGATCTTCTGTAAATTGGCACATCATCAGTGTCAGACAAACTACAGGATCATCACTTTATGTGTTAATCACCTATCAACGTGTGTTTTATGTTTTACCCTTCAGATACAGTACATGACTAAAAATACTATTAAAGGCAACATAAACCAAACCCTCTTTCTGACACTGTGATTAGTGCAGATCTGAGGAGTTTTTATTTGAATGTATATCTGAAGGGAAATGACTGTCTTCATAAAAGTTTTGATGGCATCTTCTTTTATTTTTCCTTTGTATGTCCAATGGTGCTTTTCCACTGCATGGTACAGTACAACTCGCTTTAGATCACTGATTGGTCAGACAGAATCGTCACTACCAGCGTCATTGTATTTGCGACCAATAGACATCGACAAGAGAAACCAAACCCACTAGATTTAAATAGCCAGTAACAGCCACCGCTGTTATCGAACAGTCTCATAATCCCACCCACTTTAAAGCGGTACTAACTGCAGTGGAAAAGCAACCGAGCTAAAGCGAACCGAGCTGTGCCGTGTGCCGAGCCGTACCGAGCTGTACCAGCAGTAAAAAAGCTCCATAATAAAGTACTGTTTATAAGCGCAGCGCTGCTTGTGTTCAAGAGTAACCGCTGTATTTCTGTTTTTCCAAGAGCGCCACCTTCTGTCAGAGAGTGAATTTGCATTTTCATTCAGCATGTCTGCTGTTTTTGTTCATATCCCGTTACATACTAGCCTGGCATGCCAGACCTACATCTAGATGTTAGGTCTGGAAACTCTTCAATAAAGCCAATCAGGAGCAATGAAGAAGGTGACGTACTCAGCGGAGCAAGTTGATATATTAAACTTTTACTGCATCCAGTCCAGCTGTCAACATTGTATATTGAAAATAAGGGAGATTTCCCGGAATCCATCCCCAACATAAGAGATTTTTGTTTTTTACACGACCCACAAACTTTAAAAATAAAACACTAATCATTAAAAGCCTAAAAGTGTATAACTAGCCTAACTTACATGTGTGAGAGAGAAAGAGACAGTATGTTTGAAAGAGAAATAGAAAGTGTGTCATTAAAGAAATAATATCATAGAGAATGTTTAAATACTAATATCAACTTACGAGGGAAACGGAGGCGGAGTAGTGGCGCTTCGGAGTGGTGGAGATAATTCGGGAGAGGTCCGTAGCACTTACCGATCAAAGCGCGCGCTGACATGGAGTAAAACCTTTATCCTCGACGACAAAATGACAAGTTGATAGTTTCGCCACAGCTTTTTTGTAACAGCGCTCGCGGCACCGGCCGCATCCGGAGGATGAACGACTTAAAACCGAATATGTCCGGAGCTGGCTACTGACCGTCGCAACTCTGTCGTCAGCTTATGTTTAAGCCCGCCCGCCAACTCTATACACGATGTGATCGACCCGGCCAGAGTTGGGCCTTTCCAGCTAAACCGTCTATGGAGAGTTGCTAGACCACACTTTGCGGCAAAATAATTTTTGCTGCCGCTAGGGTGCGTCTAGATTTCTAGGCTAGTTACATACATGCTCATTTATAAAGCTCAAATATGAGGTTTGTCATTTTATAAAAGCGTTTGTTTTGTCAAAACTGGTGGCTAAGTTTTATCTGTATTGTTGTATTTCTATATGCATTTTACAATTACGATTTTAATTAGGACAAGACACTGGTGTTGTTTCAAAATAACTTAGCCACCTAAACAACATTTTCTGTTTCAATATCACAATTTTATGAAATAAGTTTTTTATGAGAATAATACTGGTCTGTACAGACAACATTGTGACCATTGCATACATCAATCATCAAGCTGGTCTACGCTCCTGCAGCACGTCGCCACTCGTCCGCCATCTCCTCCTATGGACTTAGAAGCATCTGAGTTCGCTTTGTGTCTCTTAATCATTTTAAGCCAACAAGCTCTCATGACAGCCTGTGGCCCCCAGGAGAGTGGAAACTCCATAAAGCTTTCCAGCTGAGATTGTACCACTTTGGAGCCGCATAGGTAGACCTGTTCCCTGTCTGCACTCTTCCCATTGCTGTGTAATGGCCTTAGATCTGTTAAATATGTTTTCAAGTTGTAGTAGCACTCCCATGCTCCAGGGGGCTCTCCAGACGACTACTCCTTGGGATGAAAGGCAGGGAGAAGTAGAGTTGGAGCATGTTTGGTTGGAGAGAATTGTGCCAACCTTATGTGTAGAGTCCGGGTTGAGAAACTGTTGTTTTAGGCTCATCCAAGTAAGTTTTTTGTTACTTTTGTGGTGTTAACATTAGCATTTTGGTCTTATTTGGGTCATTTCATGTGATTATGTTTGGTTCCTGTATGTTTATGTTTACAAGGACTTCTCGTACATCAGTCATAGTTATCTTCATTATTTTACTGGGTTGAGACATCGTCCATCTTATGCTGTACTGTTTCATATGGGGATTTTACTGAGTTATGCTAATATCATCATTGGATAAATTGAATCAACTGATAACAGGGATTGTTTGCCCTTTCTTGTTTAACAAACCATCTTCTTCATATGACCACTGATCTTGCAACATGCATCATGACTTTTGCGTAAACATACACAGCACATTTTCAAGTCAAGTGGTGTGTTATTTATACGCATTTTGAGCAATCCGCGTGTATGTACACATGTAAACTCCATGTCTGAACTCTAGACAGGATGTAGCGTCCTCCTTAACTGTAAACCAATCCACCAATCTCTGTGTAAAAAAAATATCAAAAATATCTTAATTTGTGTTCCGAAGATGAACGAAGGTCTTACAGGGTTGGTACAGCATGGGGGTAAGTAATTAATTATTTAATTTTCATTTTTGGGTGAACTATTTCTTTAAAGATGGAGTTTATTAAAGAGGAGATTGAAGACATGACTGATCCAGAACCATCCAGAATAAAACATGAAGATACTGAGGAACAAATAGGTTGGTGTCCATTCTTGATGTTGATGCTTTGGTGGCTGTGAAATAAGTAGTTTCTTAATGGTAAATGATGTAGAAATTCATCTAAATTATTGTAATGTTGTATAGCAATATGTCAAATAAATGTTAATTATTCAAATTAATGAGAATGATATAACAAACTCTGACATCAAAGATCTGATACTTTATTCTCACACAGACGGAAACCTTTTCTCTTGTTGTTCACTTGAATTTTCTTTGAAATGATCCTCCTTAAACTGATTATAACTACTTAATGTGTTCATTTTAGATCAGATGGAAAAAACAGAGCTAAGAGAAGACCTGAATGAAGTAAAGAAACACTGTGACTTCAAAACTGAAGAAACAAAAGCCAATAAGCCCCACTCCTGCTTTCAGTGTGGAAAGAGTTTCAGACACAAAGGAAACCTTAACACACACATGAGAAATCACACTGGAGAGAAACCATATCCATGCACTCATTGTGGGAAGAGTTATATATTTTCATCCTTACTCAAAATTCACCTGCTCCGTCACTCTGGAGAAAAGCCATTTCACTGTGATCAGTGTGGAAAAAAGTTTATTTCATCATCAAGTCTAAAATCACACTTGAAAGTTCATTCAGATGAGAAGCCTCATGTGTGTTCTCTCTGTGGAAAGAGTTTTCCAAGAATGAACAGTTTTAAACGGCACCAGAAAACACATGATGAAGTGAGAGATCATGTGTGTTGTGACTGTGGGAAGAGCTTAACTACATCTGGTCATCTGAAACAACACCAAAGAATTCATACTGGAGAAAAACCTTACAAGTGCTCATATTGTCACAAGAGATTCACTCATTCTGGACACCTGAAATCACACGAGCGAGTTCACACTGGAGAGAAGCCGTACGACTGTACTCAGTGTGGAAAAGGTTTTACTTCACCATCA
Source organism: Hybognathus amarus (assembly GCA_030378365.1). Classification (NCBI taxonomy): domain Eukaryota; kingdom Metazoa; phylum Chordata; class Actinopteri; order Cypriniformes; family Leuciscidae; genus Hybognathus; species Hybognathus amarus. The sequence continues at coordinate 165,182 of JAQIUQ010004079.1, read as the reverse complement.
TATCTCAAAAAACACCTAACTTTTCATACAGGTGTTAAGCCTCACTTGTGTTCTCTCTGTGGAAAGAGTTTCAGAGAAAAAGAAGACCTTAACAGACACATGAGAATCCACACTGGAGAGAAACCGTTTACATGCACTCAGTGTGGAAAGAGTTTCACATCTTCATCAATACTCAAGTATCATCTGCATATTCACTCTGGAGAAAAAACATTTAACTGTGATCAGTGTGGTAAAGAGTTTATTTCCTCATCAAATCTAAAACGACACTTGAAAGTTCATTCAGATGAGAAGCCTCATGTGTGTTCTCTCTGTGGAAAGAGTTTTTCATGGCTGGAAAGTTTTAAACGGCACCAGAAAACACACAATGAAGTGAGAGATCATGTGTGTTGTGACTGTGGGAAGAGCTTTACTACATTTAGTCATCTGAAACAACACCAAAGAATTCATACTGGAGAAAAACCTTTCAAGTGCTCATACTGTGACACGAGTTTCAATGTGTCTGGAAACCTGAAAGTACACGAGCGAGTTCACACTGTAGAGAAGCCGTATCACTGCACTCAGTGTGAGAAGAGTTTTAAACAATTATCAAACCTTCATGCTCATATGAGAAACTGTTGCAAGTGATCAACATTCGTTTCAACTACATTCAGATAAACTCCCCAAGATAAAATATGGAGGATCTTTTTTTAATATAATTGAAAGACTAGAAAACGTAAGTTCAGGCTTTAACAGTGTAAATATTTTTGTATGCAAAATCTCTCTGCATGGATTGTGTGCTTAGTAGGTCTGTTCATGTCACTTACTTATTTACATAGTTTACTACATTGTCTTCTGATAGAACATGCAATTATGAGAAATAAACAGAAAAAAATTTTCTTAACAAAAAAGTGTTTAACTGCAATTGTTTAAACTGAAAACAAGTCTTATATACCGGACCAGCTCCAGAAAATACAGACCAGACCATTAAAGGGTTAGTTCACCAAAAATGAAAATTCTGTCAGTATTTACTCACCCTCATGTTGTTCCAAACCTCTATGTGTTTATTTGTTCTGCTGAACATAAAGGAAGATATTTGGAAGAATGTTTTAATCAAAGAGATCTCAATCCCCATTGACTACCAGGAAAAAATACATACTATGGTAGTCAATGGGGAATGAGATCTGTGTGATTAAAACATTCTTCTAATCTTCCTTTGTGTTCAGCAGAACAAATAAACACATAGAGGTTTGGAACAACATGAGGGTAGGAAATACTGACCGAATTTTGGGGTGAACTAACCCTTTAAAGAAATAATGTGTGGCTTACATTTACATTTAATCATTTAGCAGACACTTTTATCAAAAGCGACTTACAACTGAGGAAAACAATAGCCCATTTTAAACACAGCCGGACTCTCCATTGGTTCCCTGTCTGCACTCTTCCCATTGCTGTGTAATGGCCTCAGATCTCTTACGATGGTTTCAAGTTGTATTACCACTCCCATGCTCCAGGGGGTTCTCCAGACGACTACTTCTCGGGATGAAAGGCAGGGAGAAGTAGAGTTGGAGCATATTTGGTTGGAGAGAAGCATTTTCTCCTCTTGTGCTAACCTTATGCGTAGAGTCCGGGTTGAGAAACTTGTTTTGAGCTCATCCAAGTAAGTTTTTTGTTAATTTTGTGGTGTTAACATTTGTAATTTGTGGGTTACGTCTTATTTAGGTAATTTCCTGTCGTGATTATGTTTGGTGCCTGTATGTTTCTATTTAGAAGGACTTCTCTTACGTCACTCATCCACTATTATTATCTTCATTATTCTACTGGGTTGAGACATCGTCCATCTTATGCTGTACTGTTTCATATGGGGATTTTACTTTATGCTAATATCATCATTGGCAGTGCCGCCGCTCCCACTACGCGCATCACGCGCTGTGCGTAGGGCACCAAGTGCTGAGGGGCACCAAAAATATCCTAATGAAAATAGATCTTCAAACTTCTTGTTATAATCAGATTCAGCGCGTTTTTCATCTTCAATCCGCAGCGGCACCTAGCAGAGAGCACGTCAGAAACAGCTGACACAGGGTGTGTGTGTGTGTGTGTTCAGAGCCTCATTGGTCTGTCACCGCTCGTCAATGTCAGAATATTTGAGATGACCAATCAAATTGAAGTAGGCGGGCTTTATGTTCACAGACGCTGAGCGCGAATTTTATCAGTGCAACTCGACGCTTCAGTGTACGGTCAAGTGCGAGATAAGATGTAAGTATATATTTGACAGTTTTTTGGTCATAAATGTTAAACGAATGACAAAAAATAATTAGGCAAACTAATATAGTTTTGTCTAATTTCGCCATTTTTAAATGAAAATAGGCCTATGTAACATATGGCCTACGTGTAACCTAATAGTTTAGGCTACTGTCTAGGTATGTGACAAAAAAATCAATATGAGAAAATTCATATATAATCATTACCACATGATGGATAATAAAAATACCTTAAAATGGTTTTAAATGATTAAAATCGGATAATATTTAAGAAAGTTAAGACATTTTTACATTCGGAAATTAGGGGTCATTTTTGTACCTAATTAAAACAATAAAACAATGAAAAAACTGTGACCTCTTCTGCTTAAACAAACACTTCAAAATAGCATAACTTCCACATTTCTTGGTCTATTTGTATAATTCAAACACCACAAAGTAGGTAATTAAAAGCCCAACAAGATTAATATGACCGCTTTTTAAAAGGAATAGATACACATTTATTATTTCTATTAACCCCTTCCTCTGATGAAACCGAGAGCATCAATCTACACATATCTTTCCATATGAAATCAAAATCCTCTCAAATAAAATCTTTATTCACATTTTTATTATATTAAACAGTCAGTTGGCATTGACACATGCATTTCATTGTTTCTTTAGTAGGGCATTTCTTGACTTAATGCTGGCAAGCAATTTAAATAGTAAAATATTATTAATTCATTTTAATCTACTTGCATATGTTAGATAGAGATTAATTTACATCACTAAAAAGACAGGGTTTTCATCAAAAAAATACAAACTTTTATTTTAATTCTGGCTAAAAATCAGACAATTCTGTCAACAAAACGATTACTAAAATAGTTGAACGATTATTTTAAAAACCGTCAGAATCAACGTGATTACCTAATTTACGTTACTAGTATATGGGCTTTAGAGGTATTCACAAAGCAAAGATACGACAGATTTATTTAGTCACCAACGCGTATTGCGCTGAATACCTGCTGGGAACACAGCGCGGGCAGTGCTTGAAGTGGGAAAAAAGGTGCCGGTACTCTCTTGCATTGGCAAATCATGACATTTGAATTTTTACAGGGAAAAACAAAACTTGGAAATATTGCTCTTACAACAACAATTTATTGTTATTTATTAACAACATAAATGTATTTAAACAAGTCGTGTGTGTGCGCGCATTTCTTTAAAAAAAATTCTCTTTTTAGGAGTTGGTGGTCATTAATAAACTTGATTCCTGAAGTTTGTTAAGATGGAAAGTATACAACAATTGCATGTAAATGGTAAACAACGAAATATGTTGGATATGTTTACAAGACAGCAAACACAAAAAAGTAGGCCTACGGTTTGATTTGGGCATGTAGGCTACCTGTCTGTGTAGGCTATTACATAAACTAAAAGAAAAGCTTATATTCTGACTAGCTTGCTCGTTTTATTTATTTATAAAACATAGTTTTACCCAAACTGAATAATTAAGAAAAGTTTAAATGGCTAAATCTTGTGTAAATATGTCTGAGTCTTTTTCATTTCTGACGTAGCCTACTCCAGTGCTTGTTAAAACATGCATTTTGGTCACTTTTTGTGTGAAATCATATTAATTTTCTCCATCAAAAATGTGCTCTCACCTTAAATGAGTGTAGCACAATCAAAATAGACTCACTGCTGCTCACGCGACGCACCTCCTCGCGCCGCGGTGTGAATGAACGCACTCATGGATTAACATGCAAGCCGAAAAAGATACGCGATACACGCTTGCGGTGGCCGAGAATCCCGAATCAGCTCCGGTTGTCGCAGCCGTAACGCACAAATAAGGGATTAACGGCCGTCATGCTTTTTCTGTCAGTGTTATAGAGTACCGGCTATATGCGAGAAGTAGCGGTACGCAACAAAAAGTGCAGGTACGCTTAAGAGTAAAATGTAGAAGTGCCGGTACTGCGTACCGGGAGTACCGCCCCACTTCGAGCACTGGCCGCGGGAACAAGCGCTCGCGCATATATAAGTCAGTTTGTCACATACCTTTACTGTCATTGTGAGGGGTTATTGTTTCATGTTCATAAATATAAATAATATCCACATGCTCGAGTGAGTAAACGTGCTGCACTGATAGACACAAAATATAACCGTTTGCTGCTAAGCAAAGTTTCGGTAACACTTTATTTTATGACCCTGTGTAAGTACACTGAAATTACGGTGTACGTTTCTGTAATTATAGTGTACTTCCATGTAGGTTTAAGGGAACAATACGTTAAGTTTTGGGTAATGAAGGGGTAACAAACACTTTAATTTACAGCCCGCAGGAGTAACACTTACCCTGTAAATACAAGGAACAAGGGGGTAACAAACGCTACTTACAATGTAGCAATACGAAACAACACTATTTGCACTGTAATTACAGAGAAAGGTACCATTATAAAAAAAAGTTTTAATTACACAGTATATTTGCCCTGACATTTAAGTGCCATTGCAAATCAATGGGATAAGGTAAGTACTAATTATCACATGGTACGGTCTAAATTAAAATCATAGCAAAAACATTTTTATTTTATAGCAAATTGTTTTGTCTTAACATTGAGTAATCTAGTAAAAAAAAGACAATAAATTTAATTTTTATCATAGTAATATATATATATATATATATATATATATATATATATATATATATATATATATATATATATATATATATATATATATGCATATATATATCTGTGTGTGTGTGTTTAATTTTTAACCCACAGATGTCAAAATTACCCTGTAACATTGCACAAGAACATATTTTGCCGGAAATGTGATACATTTTATAAACAACAGACATACAATTTTTGCCTGAATATATTAACAGAATAGGTACCTGTTAGTTTTTAACTAATTAAATAATTTGCTTGTATATCTGTTTGTTACCCCTTTATTACCCCAAACTTTAGATATTGTTTGCTTATACCTACACGAAAGCACACTACAGAAACGTACACCGTAATTTTAGTGTACTTACAAAGTTATTTTCAGGTTGTATATTTGTTTGTTACCCCTTTATTACCCAAAATTTAATATATTGTTCCCTTATACCTACACGGAAGTACACTATAATTACAGAAACGTAAACCGTAATTTTAGTGTACCACTTACACAGTTGTTTGCGGGTCGTAAAATAAAGTGTTACCAAAATTTATAAAAGCACTTTGGATTTTCAGTTCTTAAACCTGTCTCCCGGCCTCAACGAAACTTAAAGGAAGTATGTCTCAAAACCATTTTGTTGTCAGAAGAGATCATATCTGATCACTTCGTGCTACAGCTGCGCTTACCTGTAGGTTAGTCCTTAAAGCAGTGCGGTGATCATGGACTGCTGTCTTTCCTCAGTTTGGATTTCATGCGATTTCTCATTGCCTACTTCCATTTTGTAATATCATTTTCATTTCAATAATTCCAAACTTTGCGAGGCAGACGGCTTACCCTACTTGGCGCCAGTAGACATCCCTTTTTTCTCCCATAAAATCCATGCTACTTGGGGTATTTATTATGCACAGTGCTAAGAGAAAACTTTGAGTGAGTAAAATAATGATAAAAGCAATTTTTTTAAGATTTCAGATCTGGTCCTGTGGGCATTAGTATCACACAGTGTTTACAGTTCACACCTGCAGTGAAGCCCCTCACACAACAATTCACCAATAAATACTGGGAATATTCCCATCATCCTACAAGAGAAGGACAAACTCCAGGAGTAGCAGCTGAAATCTGTGTGACTGTTAAAGATGGAGTTTATTAAAGAGGAGATTGAAGACATGAGTGATCCAGAACCATCCAGAATAAAACATGAAGATACTGAGGAACAAATAGGTTGGTGTCCATTCTTGATTCTTCATGGTTGATGCTTTGGTGGCTAATTATTCAAATTAATGAGAATGATATAACAAACCTTTGACATTAAAGATCTGATCTGAGTTTATTCTCACACAGACGGAAACCTTTTCTCTTGTTGTTCATTTGAATTTTCCTTGAAATGATCCTCCTTAAACTGATTATAACTGTTTAATGTGTTCATTTTAGATCAGATGGAAAAAACAGAGCTAATAGAAGACCTGAATGAAGTAAAGAAACACTGTAACTTCAAAACTGAAGGAACAAAAGCCAAAAAGCTGCACTCCTGCTCACAGTGTGGAAAGAGTTTCAGACACAAAGGAGACCTTAACAGACACATGAGAAATCACGCTGGAGAGAAACCGTATCCATGCACTCAGTGTGAGAAGAGTTTCATATCTTCATACATACTCAAACTTCATCTGCGTTTTCACTCTGGAGAAAGACCATTTAACTGTGATCAGTGTGGAAAAAAGTTTATTTCATCATCAAGTCTAAAATCACACTTGAAAGTTCATTCAGATGAGAAGCCTTATGTGTGTTCTCTCTGTGGAAAGAGTTTTCCAAGAATGAACAGTTTTAAACAGCACCAGAAAACACATGATGAAGTGAGAGATCATGTGTGTGGTGACTGTGGGAAGAGCTTTACTACATCTGGTGAATTGAAACTGCACCAAAGAACTCATACTGGAGAAAAACCTCACAAGTGCTCATACTGTGACCAGAGTTTCACTCAGTCTGGAAACCTGAAAGTACATGAGCAACTTCATACTGGAGAGAAGCCGTATCAGTGTCCTCAGTGTGGAAAAGGTTTTACTTTACCATCATATCTCAAAAAACACCTAACTTTTCATTCAGGTGTTAAGCCTCACTTGTGTTCTCTCTGTGGAAAGAGTTACAGAGAAAAAGGAAACCTTAACAGACACATGAGAATCCACACTGGAGAGAAACCGTTTACATGCACTCAGTGTGGAAAGAGTTACAGAGAAAAAGGAAACCTTAACAGACACATGAGAATCCACACTGGAGAGAAACCGTTTACATGCACTCAGTGTGGAAAGAGTTTTACATCTTCATCAATACTCAAGAATCATCTGCTTATTCACTCTGGAGAAAAAAACATTTAACTGTGATCAGTGTGGCAAAGAGTTTATTTCATCATCACATCTAAAACAACACCTAATAGTTCATTCAGATGAGAAGCCTCATGTGTGTTCACTTTGTGGAAAGAGTTTTTCAAGGCTGGACAGTTTTAAACAGCACCAGAAAACACATGATGAAGTGAGAGATCATGTGTGTTGTGACTGTGGGAAGAGCTTTACTAGAACTACTCATCTGAAACAGCACCAAAAAACTCATACTGGAGAAAAACCTTTCAAGTGCTCATACTGTGACAAGAGTTTCAATGTGTCTGGAAACCTGAAAGTACACGAGCGACTTCATACTGGAGAGAAGCCGTATCACTAAACTCAGTGTGGGGAGAGTTTTAACATCTATCAAGCCTTCATGCTCATATGAGAAACTGTTGCAAATGATCAACATTCGATTTCATATCAACTACGTTTAGATAAACTCCAGAAGATATAATATGGAGAATCTAGGTTTTTTTTTTTTTTTTTTTTTAATTGAAAGACTAGAAAGTCTTAAAGGTTCAAGCTTCAACCATGTAAATCTTTTTTGTGTGCAAAATCTCTCATGGATTGTGTGCTTAGTAGGTCTATCTTGTATTCTTTATATTCATGTCACTTACTTATTTACATAGTTTGCTATATTGTCTTCTGATAGATACTTCCAGACCAGCTCCAGAAAAATACAGAGCATTAAAGAAATAATGTATGTCTTACATTTACATTTAATCATTTAGTAGACACTTTTATCAAGAGCGACTTACAACTGAGGAAAATAATAGCCCATTTTTGAACACAGCCGGACTCTCCATTGATCTCAATCCATTGAGGAGTAATTATGATCAGACAAGAGAACGTTCGGGCCAATCAAATTGCCAGGGCGGGTTTTTTACGATGATGGACAGGTGATCTGCAAGGACGTAATCATCATGTTATCTTCCCTCAGAGATGACTGCAGCTGGAGAATTGAGATGTATAGATTCCTCTGTAGTGTGACTCGTGTCTGTTGTGAAATAAATCGACAGCACATTAATTTTAATAGACAAACAGAGAACTGCAATCAAGGCATTTGTCGATTCGGAAAGATATTTTGCCGTCCTTCCCACATGATTCGGCAAAAGTGTAACTTATCAGCTGGCTCTGACGGTCGCTAAGAAGATGGGACGTAATGAAAAGCCTGTGGTCGTGGTTTCTCCTTTGGTAGCATTCATGGAGGAGTAAGTAAAAGAAGCAACACTCGTTATTTAACTTCTAAAATAAGTAAAGTTTGGCTACGTTCTGTAGTTGACAACTGTATGCAAAGTAGCTGACTCACTGTGTTGCTCTGATTGGTTGTAGGTTTACCGACTATCCAATTGAGTGCAGAGCTGTTTTTTCCTGGTTCGGTTAAGACACGCCTCTTAATCAAAGCCAAACAGAGGAGTTTCAGACTCATCTTCCGAAAGGAAATGAGTATGACGAAGTCAGGCTATGAGAAATGTGGACACTGTGATTATAAATTGTAAGGATCATGATGAAGAGAGAAGAAATATGGAAGAATGGAGGAATGGAGACTCAGATATAGGAAATAGTATGTTAATGGAGTTTTTCAGTTTCTGAATAACACAGGATTAATTAAAAGAATGTAGAAGAGATGTATAGGTATGCTAAGATGATGATAAACTCTGTGGGTAAAGGAAAGAATATCTGAAGGAAAACAGTAATATTGTGAATTGTTTTGTGAGCTAAAGAGGTAATAATAAAATATTATTATTTAATTTATCGTTAGCTTTAAAAAAATAAATGTTGTGCTAACGGTAAAGCCGTTGGTTCAGTCCAAAATTGCGACAGCGGAACAGCAGCGCCATACAGCGATGTAGTCAAATCTGCCAACGGAGTTTCGCCTCTAGGTACATCTGCTCTTGGATATGCAGCCCCTTTAAGAGTGAAACAGCGGCCGTTTCGCCCAGGAAGTGATTCCTCACTCGGTCAGTCTCGGTGGAAGTTTTGATGTGGAGTTTGTAGCGGCTACGATCGTGAATGAATGTGAAATCTTTTCTTCTGATAACACGTATATTTCCAGTCTGCAGGTGAGATATGTTCTCAGATGACAGAGTTTAACATTATCCAGCTCCAGAGTACAAGCCCTCAGATCGGGAATACTTAGGTAAAGTTGGTTTTATATTCGCACATTCGCGGACATCCACGTTCAATAACTCGTGAACTAAACAATGTTACTGCACAAATAACACCTAACACATATAACTACACATATAACAGCAGAAGCTACAATTTAATTATCCTCAAAACGAGCTTTCCTTCGCAGTGGACAATATACATTGATCTCTATGTGCAGGCTGTGGAGAAGGGACCGTCTGCAAAGTGCAAAAGAGAAAAGTGTTATTACAAAATCTTTTAAAACGTCTCTGTAATTGTATTGCTGCAAATTCATATCACACATCATTGTCCTGCTGTTTTTATATAGCAACACTTTGTTTGGATAAATGCAATGCAATTGTATAATTTTAATAACAAATGATAAAAATAATTCATAAATAAAAAGGCTCAAGCAGTCAAGCCCCTAATCCTTTTGTCTCAAAATGTATTGACATTTTCTGATAATTATAAATAATAATTATTATAAATATTATAATAAATAAAAATACACTTTCACAGCCTTGCCACTAACAATAATAGGCCTAATATAAATATTATATATTATAATATTATATCTTTGATTTTATAGTAACGCTTTACAATAAGGTTAATTTGTTCATTTTTCATGTATGAACTAACATGAACTTACCATGAGCAACACATTGGTTACTGTCGCTATTTGTTATTTTAGTTAATAATACAACCGTTAATTGTTTATTCATGTTATGTCACAGGCATTGCATTAATGCATTAAACAAATACAACTTTTGATTTTTATTTTTTTAATGCTGAAATTAATATTAACTAAGATTAATACATGCTGTAGAAGTGCAGTTAATTATTAGTTAATGTTAACTTATTTAAATAATACAACCTAATTGTGAAGTATTACTGATTCATGATAGCTAACACTTTCACACATATAATAAATGCATTAAATTTACAACATCAACAAAACTAAAAATTTTCCATAATTACCTTCTTAATTCTCATTGGTTTGTTTGGTCTCATTGTATTTTAGCAATATTATCATCATTTCCCTATTTTCATTTGATGTGTTATGCATTCTAATCGAATTATCAACATATTTCTTAGAATAAAGAAAAAAAAAGAAGAAAAAATCAAACAGAAAAAAATGGCTAACTAACTCAAACTAAAAAAATGATAAAATACAACTTTTATAGTAGTTATAAAGAGTAATGGAATTTGGATTTGATCAAATGTTGCTGGAAAACATATGATCAGAAATATCAATGTGCCTAATAATTTTTCTCTAATTATTTCAGTCTTTTATTAAAGATTCAATATGCAGGATTTTCGCACGCTAAACTCTAGTGGCTAAACCGCCAATCATTAGGCAGAATTATGGATCCTGTTGTCAATCTGATGGATATTTCATGGATGAGTGAATACAGTGATGTTTTTAACTCAACTGTGGTGTGAAGCAGGGCTTGATTGCTAATGAGAGACGTATACCAGTAACATTTGCTCACCTGTCTAATAAAGTACATGCAACATTCAGGTGACGCAAAGCATTAACCTAATTCAACTCTGTCAAGTCGAAGTTAGTCACTGACGTGGAGATCTTGCATCTCCAAAGATGTTGATCTTCGTTTTAGTCCTCTTTTTGTCTCAAAGTCTGCTTGCCATGGTCCATAATGTATGAACAAAATAACAACAGCGAGAGCGTCCTGCTAGGCATAACAAGCATAACTTAGTTGTCCACCTCTGTCGCCATGGTTACTATGACAGTACGAGCGGAAACCGAGGATAACGCGGATATGACGTCATTGCACTGGCGACTCCTCATCCCTGCTGATACGTCCCATTTCCTTGATTAAAATCAATTTTTTTGCAATTTACAAATAATTGGAAACATTTGGGATATTGCAAGTAATCAACTAAACAAAATATATAACATTGGCCTAGTGGTTTATGCATATTTTACTGCAAAAATCCTACATATTGTACCTTTAAATTAACACAGTGCTGGGAATTGATTGAACCAATGGTGATGCTGCATATCTGCCCACACCAATCGGAGCTGCATCCTGAACCGAGCGCAGAGCCTGCCAAAGGGGGTGGGGCATATATAAGCAGCTCGTCTCACCATAGAATAGTGTGGGAAATAGATCTTAAGTGTTTTCTGTTAAAGTAATCCAGTATAAATTCTTTTAAAAATCTTTTTTTTTTTTAGATCTGGTCCCACAGTTCACACCTGCAGTGAAGCCCCTCCCACAACAATTCACCAATAAATACTGGGAATATTCCCATCATCCTACAAGAGAAGGACAAACTCCAGGAGTAGCAGCTGAAATCTGAGTGACTGTTAAAGATGGAGTTTATTAAAGAGGAGATGGAGTTTATTAAAGAGGAGATGGAGGTTATTGAAGTTGAGATTGAAGACATGAGTGATCCAGAACCAAACAACATAAAACATGAAGATATTGAGGAACGAGTAGGTTGGTGTCCATTCTTGATTCTTCATTGTTGGCACTGTGGTGGCTATGAAATAATAAGTAGTATATTGATGATAAATGATTTAGAAATTTATCTAATTGATTCTAACCTTAAATTATCTTAAAGCTGCTATATGTAACTTTTCTTCAAAAATGAATCCTTTTTTATCGCAAGTCTGAATGGGTTGTAAGAACACATGTAATAATACAATCATCCACTTGTCGGAGTTTTGCTATTACCGCTGAAGGCCACTATTCCTATTTCTATGTGAATTCTTGGGTCGGATTTTCTGCGAAAGCCATCTGATGTGAAGCGCATGCACGCTCCCGAAGCCTCTCTCCTTTTTATATACAGTCTATGCGACGGCACTGACGACATGAGTCTGATAACACCAAAAAAACGGTCCGCCTCCAGTGCAACACACACTCCAACACAAACTCCACAAAAATATAAAAAACAAAACAAAAATGTATCTGCTGAAGCTCGTCAGGCCAAACATGAATCGTATCGACTTAGGACGAAAAACACGGATCAACATTGGCAGAGCGTTTGAATTATGGAGACCTCCGCTATTTTTTATTGTGATAAATTACATGTTTTCAGAAATTATAAAATAATGGTAAACTGTACTGAAATAGCAAGGTAAACTAAAACATACAGTGGGGCCAAAAATATTTAGTCAGCCACTGATTGTGCAAGTTCTCCTACTTAGAATGGTGAGAGAGGTCTGTAATTTTCATCATAGGAACACTTCAACTATGAGAGACAAAATGAAAAAAAAAATCCAGGAAATCACATTGTAGGATTTTTAAAAAATGTATTTGTAAATTATGGAGGAAAATAAGTATTTGGTCAATAACAAAAGTTCAACTCAATACTTTGCTGGCATTGACATAGGTCAAACATTTCCTCTAAGTCTTCCCCAGGTTTGCACACACTGTAGCTGGTACTATTTTGGCCTATTCCTCCATGCAGATCTCCTCTAAGGCAGTGATGTTTTGGGGCTGTCGCTGGGCAACACGGACCAACTCCCTCCACAAATTTTCTATGGGGTCGAGGTCTGGAAACTGGCTAGGCCACTCCAGGACCTTGAAATCCTTTTTACGGAGCAACTCCTTTACATTTACATTTATTCATTTAGCTGACGCTTTTGTCCAAAGACGCTTTTTGTCCCTGACGCTTTTGCTCAGGGACACATTGGTGTCTCACAGTGGATTCGAACCTGGGTCTCTCACACCAAAGGCATGTGTCTTACCCATTGGACCATCATCATCACCCCACTTCTCCATTGCCCGGGCGGTGTGTTTAGGATCATTATAATGCTGGAAAATCCAGCCACGTTTAATCTTCAAAGCTCTCACTGATGGAAGGTTTTGGCTTAAATCTCACGATTCATGGCCCCGTTCATTATTCCCTCAACATGGATCAGTTTTCCTACCCCCAGTGCAGATAAACATCCCCAAAGCATGATGTTTCGACACCATGCTTCACAGTAGAGATGGTGTTCTTGGATGCAACTCTGCATTCTTCTTCCTCCAAACACGACGAGTTTCAGTTTTTACCAAAAAGTTATTTTGGTTTCATCTGACCACATGATATTCTCCCAGTCCTCTTCTGGATCATCCATATGCTCTCTTGCAACTTCAGACGGGCCTGGACATGTACTGGCTTAAGCAGGGGGACATGCCTGGCACTGCAGAATTAGAGTCCCTCTCGGTGTAGTGTGTTACTAAAGGTAGCCTTTGTTACTTTGGTCCCAGCTCTCTGCAGGTCATTCATCAGGTCCCTCCCTGTAGTTCTGGGATTTTTGCTTGCCGTTCTCACTGATCATTTTGACCCCACGGGATGAGATCTTGCGTGGAGCCCCAGATCGAGGGAGATTATCAGTGGTCTTGTGTGTCTTCCATTTTCACACCAAGCTGCTTGCCTATTGTAGATTCACACTTCCCAGCCTGGTGCAGGCTCTAGCAATTTCCTTCCTGGTGTCCTTCGACAGCTTTTTGGTCTTGGCCATGGTTGAGTTTGGAGTGTGACAGTTTGAGGCTGTGGACAGGTGTCTTTTATACAGATAATGGGTTCAAACAGGTGCCAATAATACAGGTAATGAGTGGAGGACAGAAGAGCTTCTTAAAGAAGTGGTTACAGTTCTGTGAGAGCCATAAATCTTGCTGGTTTGTGGGTGACCGAGATACTTATTTTCCACCATAATTTACAAATCAATTCTCAATCAATAATCAATTCAAATCGATTATCTGAATCTTTAGTGTGTGTGACTATATACTTTGCTTTAAAAGTACAAAGTAATGACCCATAAAGAATTAACGTACAATATATTTTATTAACATTGAAAATAGTGTTGTCACGATACCAAAATTATTGTTTCGATACCAATACCAAGTCAAGAATCGCGATTTCGTACTTTTTCAATACTTTCCTGAAAAGGAAAAGTATTTCTTACAAGGCGTTTCACATGCACCTCCTTTGCGTAGGTCTATACTCTTTAAATGCTGTAATAACCTATGCAAATGCTCTGATTATAATCATATAGCCTATTGATCATTTTAGCTGATGTTTTGTATGCTTTATTTTAGCAGCTTGCAAATTTTTTATGCTATCTATAAAAGTTGGGGTGAAAGTTGTACAGCTAATACAAAAATAAAATAAAACATCTCCAGTTAAATAGCAAATAATTCATTTATTTCACCACTATATGAGAGATCTAAGCGCTAAAATCTGTTGTTTTTTTAAATCAAGCAGAGCGCTCTTTTCGCTGACTATCAGTTTGTTCTTTTTGCGGCTCGTGCACCGTCTTCACTCTGGACGTGCACTTCAATTGATCGCTGTTGCAGAGACTATTGTGTACAGGCCACCAGATGGTGTTGCTAAGAACTTGCAAATTATAACTATCAGACCAGTCCTTCGCGGCCCAAGGGGAAAGTCCCGACTCTCGGGTGGCCTCTCCCTGACTGACCACCGGCCACAGTATCACGTGTGCTCGCGCATGCAGCCGTCTCGCTGTAGTGTTTGTCTCATGACAGCTGCCGCTTCTTTGCTGCGTGCGTGAAGAGAAAAAACACTGACGTCCATGGGGTGGGACTGGAAGCGTGCTTGCACATACTAACATGAAATACGTCTCTTTCAAATCTGGAACACGATCATTCATAAAAGTATCGATACTAATAAATTTAGGTATCGTGAGGTTTTTAATTTCCGAGTATCGCGTGTATTTCCGAGTATCAGTGCATTGTGCAACACTAATTGCAAAGAACCAACAGGAAAATAAATGTGTGCCTGAACTAGGAGCATACTTGTAGTAAATTAATAATATAACAACGACCTTTACAGCCAAGTGTTTTTCTACCTCTGGGTGGAAACATGTCATATGGCGTCTCATATTTGTCGTGTTTCCGTCATTAGCTTTATTCTACAAAGCTTACAAATAGTGTGGCTCTTGTCCAGCTCCTTTCCCTCTTCAACTTCAGAAGCCAAAATATTTCCACACGTCAGCTATTAACCTAACAAGGAGGGTGTTTGGATCTGCGCGCCATCGCGTCTCTGTTATGTGCACGCCACAGACGGTCCGGCCACTGCACTTCGCGCTTCAGAGTTCCATCTTTCGCACTCCGCCAATATTATGTTATTATAAATATATATCAAAAAAACATTTTTTTGAAAATCGATTTTTTTGTCATATGTGAATTCGATTCAGGATTGTCCACGTCCGCATTCGCGATGCATCGAGAATTGATTTTTTTCCCCCACCCCTAGTGGCCGTGAACCATGAGTGCTCCCTCTCAACATGACATAATGACTTTTGCGTAAACACACTTTCAAGTCAAGTGGCGTGTTATCTATACGCATTTTGAGCTATCCGCGTGTATGCGTGTATGTCTACGCCTTTAAATGTCCGAGTAGATTCCGCGTGTATATACACGCCGTTAAATGTCCGAGCGAAACGAATCAAAATGTAGATCTACATCAGGGGAGCGATATATTTTTTTTCCGAGGATGGTAGGGGAAGACTCATAAATGCTATTAACCCCTGGGACGGGGTTGGGGTAGATCATATATTTTATATACAGTAATGTAACGTTAAGTCAACGGCGTTCATAAACGATTATGCGTGTTGATAGCATGCCAAAAATGGAAATAAGAATTGGCGTGTCATACATACGCCATTTCATGAGATCAGTCTGTCCCTCTGTGTCTGAGCACGAGCTCTTGTAAAATACATATAGCACCTTTAATGTTGTATAAAGAGCAATGTGTCAAATTGATTTTTATTATTCAAATTGAGAATGATATAACAAACGTTCAACATAAACGATTCTGATACTTTATTCTCACACAGACGGAAACCTTTTCTCTTGTTGTCTGCTTGTGTTCACTTGAATTTTCCTTGAAATGATCCTCCTTAAACTGATTATAACTACTTAATGTGTTCATTTTAGATCAGATGGAAATAACAGAGCTAAGAGAAGACCTGAATGAAGTAGAGAAACACTATGACTTCAATCATGTGTGTTGTTACTGTGGGAAGAGCTTTACTACATCTGGTGAACTGAAACGGCACCAAAGAATTCATACTGGAGAAAAACCTTTCAAGTGCTCATACTGTGACAAGAGATTCACTCAATCTGGACACCTGAAATCATACTAGCGAGTTCACACTGGAGAGAAGCCGTATCACTGTACTCAGTGTGAGAAGAGTTTCAAAGATTCAGCAGGTCTCCGTCATCATCTGCTCATTCATTCTGGAGAAAAAACCGAGCTAAGGAGAAGACCTGAATGAAGTAGAGAAACACTGTGACTTCAAAACTCAAGGAACAAAAGCCAAAAAGCTGCACTCCTGCTCACAGTGTGGAAAGAGTTTCAGACACAAAGGAGACCTTAACAGACACATGAGAAATCACGCTGGAGAGAAACCGTATCCATGCACTCAGTGTGAGAGGAGTTTCATATCTTCATACATACTCAAAATTCATATGCGTTTTCACTCTGGAGAAAGACCATTTAACTGTGATCAGTGTGGTATAGGGTTTATTTCATCATCAAATCTAAAACAACACCTGAAAGTTCATTCAGATGAGAGGCCTCATGTGTGTTCTCTCTGTGGAAAGAGATATTCAAGCCTAGACAGTTTTAAACAGCACCAGAAAACACATGATGAAGTGAAAGATCATGTGTGTTGTGACTGTGGGAAGAGATTTACTAGAGCTGGTGAATTGAAACTGCACCAAAGAACTCATACTGGAGAAAAACCTTACAAGTGCTCATACTGTGACCAGAGTTTCACTCAGTCTGGAAACCTGAAATCACACGAGCGACTTCATACTGGAGAGAAGCCGTTTCAGTGTCCTCAGTGTGGAAAAGGTTTTACTTTATCATCATATCTCAAAAAACACCTAACTTTTCATTTAGGTGTTAAGCCTCACTTGTGTTCTCTCTGTGGAAAGAGTTTCAGAGGAAAAGGAGACCTTAACGCACACATGAGAGTTCACACTGGAGAGAAACCGTATCCATGCACTCAGTGTGAGAAGAGTTTCAAATCTTCATCCTTACTCAAGTATCATCTGCATGTTCACTCTGGAGAAAAACCATTTAACTGTGATCAGTGTGGTAAAGGGTTTATTTCAACATCACAACTAAAATCACACCTGAAAGTTCATTCGGGTGAAAGGCCTCATGCGTGTTCTCTCTGTGGAAAGAGTTTTCACGACTGGGAAGTTTTAAACGGCACCAGAAAACACACAATGAAGTGAGAGATCATCATGTGTGATCATTATGATCATCACTGTGTCTGGATCTCTGAAATCACATTAGCGAGTTCACACTGGAGAGAAGCCGTACGAGCTAAACTCAGTGTGGGGGCGTATGAAAAGCTCATATGAAAAAGTGATCAACATTCGTTTTCATATCAACTACATTTAGATGAATTCCACAAGATAAAATATGGAGAATCTTGGAGGATCTTTTTATATTACGGTATATATATATATAATTGAAAGACTAAAAAAACTGAACTTCAAGCTTCAACAGTGTAAATCTTGTTTGTGTGCAAAATCTCTGCATGGCTTGTGTGCTTAGTAGGTCTATCTCTGAATTCTTTATATTCATGTCACTTACTTATTTACAAAGTTTACTATATTGTCTTCTGATAGAACATGCGATTATGAGAAATAAACAGAAAAACAAACTTGTCTTGACAAAAAAGTGTTTAACTGCAATTGTTTAAACTGGTTCTCTGCACAGTGAAGTGTTGACCCATGGGATAAAGCGGACTCTTGAACTGAGACAGCGCTGCTATTGGCCAGGTATGGCAGCAGACTGTGGCCCAGTGGTGTCGAGATTGTGAGCGGTGCCAGTTTGCTAAAGATATGCAACCAGATGCTCATCATCATATGGGCCATCTGTTGGCATTCTCAACCTAATGAGATCCTAGAAATTAATTTCACTGTTTTAGAGGCATCTCAGACAGGGATAAAGAATGTTTTAGTAATGACTGATGTGTTTACTAAATATACATTGTCTGTCCCAACTTGAGACCAGCGTGCTGAAACTGTTGCTAGGGTGTTAGTGGGGGAATGGTTTAAGTTGGGAGTCCCTGGTCAAATCCATTCCAACCAGGGCGCAACTTGAGTACATCCTGGTGTGGGAGTTATGAAGCTTGTACAGAATCTACAGGAGAACTGATGGCTATTCTGTCAGCAATGGAATTATTGAGGAAATCGAAATACAAAATGCGGTCATATGTTCAGATTCATATTCACCAAAAGACATAATCAATATCTATCTTTCTGTCTATCTACCTATATAACTAGTCTATCTACATCTATGTATTAAAATATTTATCTATATCTGAATACTCTTGTCTTCTACTCATCTCTCTAGTCACAATGCTCTGAAGGTGGGCTTTGGTAGATCTCTCCCAAGGTGACTGTAATGCATAGCCGGGGAAAGGACCATTGCAAACGCTGTAGATATTACCTACTTTTCGTATTAAATTACATTTTTTAGATAGCCAACAACATTAAATAAAATGGATAACAGTTTAAATGTATTTACTAACAAGCAAACTGCACAAATTCTTTGAAAAATTAACCCTGCAACACAGCCTTTCAATGAAATGATTGAATTCATTGAAAAAGCCCAAAACACAATGAACAGTTAGTCGGTGAAAGGGACAAGTAAGTCAAGACTGAATATGTAATAGTAAAAGAAGATAATCACAAAATGAACAGTGACAAATAAAATTGGTGATGGTAATTAGATATCTGCAACGGCGTTTCGCCTCTTGGTTGGATATAACACGCGGCCCCTTTAAGAGTGAAACAGCGGCCGGTTCGCACAGGAAGTGATTCCTCGCTCGGTCAGACTCTCGGCGGAAGTTTTGATTTGGAGTTAGTAGCGGCTGATTTGTTAACGATCGTGGATGAATGTGAAATATTTTCTTCTGATAACACATATATTTCCAGTCTGCAGGTGAGATATGTCTCTCAGATGACAGAGTTTAACATTAACCAGCTCCAGAGTACAAGCCCTCAGATCGGGAATACTTAGGTAAAGTTGGTTTTATATTCGCACATTTGTGGACATCCACGTTCAATAACTCGCGAACTAAACAATGTTACTACACAAATAACACCTAACACATATAACTACACATATAACAGCAGAAGCTACAATTTAATTATCCTCAAAACGAGCTTTCCTTCGCAGTGGACAATATACATTGATCTCTATGAGCAGGCTGCGGAGAAGGGACCGTCTGCAAAGTGCAAAACAGAAAATTGTTTTTACAAAATCTTTTAAAAATGTCTCTGTAATTCTCTGCTATTGTTGCAAATTCAAATCACACATCATTGTCCTGCTGTTTTTATATAACAACACTTTGTTTGCATAAATGCAATACGATTGTATAATTAACAAATGATAAAAATAATGCATAAATAAAAAGGCTCAAGCCCCTGCCCCTTTTGTCTCAAATTGTATTGCGAGTTGCGACCTTTTCTGATAATTTTAATAACAATAACTACTAACAATAATAATATAAATAGGCCTATATATAAATAAATAAAAAGTGGTAGGGCTTACCTATTCCCATGGCCATAGCAAGTGATATTAGCTTGGGAAATGCATTAGTTAAATGAAATCTTAAGTCTATGCCCAACTCTAAATTGTAAGGACTTTATATCTTTGATTTCATAGTAACGCTTTACAATAAGATTCATTTGTTCATTTTTCATGTAGGAACTAACCACGAGCAACACATTTGTTAGTTTTAGTTAGGGAT
Source organism: Hybognathus amarus (assembly GCA_030378365.1). Classification (NCBI taxonomy): domain Eukaryota; kingdom Metazoa; phylum Chordata; class Actinopteri; order Cypriniformes; family Leuciscidae; genus Hybognathus; species Hybognathus amarus. The sequence goes on along the minus strand of JAQIUQ010004079.1, from coordinate 145,065 downwards.
AGTTCACTCTGAAATAAATTGTTGATATGTTCTAGCTTACCTTAGGGGCAGCCAAGATGTAGGTGTCTTTTTGTTTCCGCAGTATTTTCAATTTTGACATTTTTCAGTCAAACCATTGTTGTCTGTCAAAGAGCCTGGCAAAAGTGGGCGGGGCATGTGCCTGTATAAGCAGCTCATCTCACCATACAACAGGGTGGGGAAATGGATCACAAGTGTTTTCTGTTAAAGTAATCCAGTATAAATTCTTTTAAAAATCTTTTTTTTATAGATTGGTCCTGTGGGCGTCAGTATCACACAGTGATCACAGTTCACACCTGCAGTGAAGCCCCTCCCACAACATTTCACCAATAAATACTGGGAATATTCCCATCATCCTACAAGAGAAGGACAAACTCCAGGAGTAGCAGCTGAAATCTGTGTGACTGTTAAAGATGGAATTTGTTAAAGAGGAGATGGAGTTTATTAAAGAGGAGATGGAGTTTATTAAAGAGGAGATGGAGGTTATTAAAGTGAAAATTGAAGACATGAGTGATCCAGAACCATCCAGAATAAAACATGAAGAGACTGAGGAACAAATAGGTTGGTGTCCATTCTTGATTCTTCATTGTTGACGCTTTGGTGGCTGTGAAATAAGTAGTATATTGATGATAAATGATTTAGAAATGTATCTAATTGATTCTAACCTTAAATTATCTTTAAAAGGTGCTATATGTAACTTCTCTTCTAAAACTTTTCTTTCTTTTTTATCGCATATGTCTGAATGTGGTTGTAATCACACATTACAATGATCCACTTGTCAGGTTTTGCTATTACCGCTGAAGGCCACTATTCCTATTTCTATGTGAAGTCTCCGGGTTCGGATTTTCTGCGAAAGCCATCTGATGTGACGCGCATGCGCGCTCCCGAAGCCTCTCTCCTTTTTATATACAGTCTCATGCGACGGCACTGACGACATGAGTCCTGATAACACCAAAAAATGACCTGCCTCCAGTGCAACACACACTCCAACACATAAATATAAAAAACAAAACAAAAATGTATCTGCTGAAGCTTCGTCAGGCCAAACATGAATCGTATCCGACTTAGGACAAAAACACGGATCAACATCGGCAGAGCGTTTGAATTATGGAGACCTCGCTATTTTTATTTCTGATAAATTACACGTTTTCAGAAATGATGAAATAATGGTGAAACTGTACTGAAATAGCAAGGTAAACTAATACATGAAAGTCTCAGTGTGGCCGTGTACCTGAGTGCTCCCTCTTGTGTTTGAACACGAGCACTCTCTGTAAAATTGGTTGCAATCTGAAACATCACCATACATATGCACCTTTACTGTTGTATAAAGCAATGTGTGAAATATATTTTTAAATTCAAATTCAGAATGATTTAACAATCTGATACTTTATTCTATATAGACTGGAAACTCTGTTCTCTTGTTGTCTGCTTTTCACTTGAATTTTCCTTGAAATGATCCTCCTTAAACTGATTATAACTACTTAATGTGTTCATTTTAGATCAGATGGAAAAAACAGAGCTAAGAGAAGACCTGAATGAAGTAAAGAAACACTGTGACCTCAATCATGTGTTGTTACTGTGGGAAGAGCTTTACTACACCTGGTGAACTGAATCGGCACCAAATGATTCATACTGGAGTAAAACCTTACAAGTGCTCATACTGTGACAAGAGATTCACTCATTCTGGACACCTGAAAATCACACGAGCGAGTTCATACTGGAGAGAAGCCGTATCACTGTACTCAGTGTGAGAAGAGTTTCAAAGATACATCAGGTCTCCGTCATCATCTGCTCATTCATTCTGGAGAAAAAACAGAGCTAAGGGAAGACCTGAATGAAGTAAAGAAACACTGTGACTTCAAAACTCAAGGAACAAAAGCCAAAAAGCTGCACTCCTGCTCACAGTGTGGAAAGAGTTTCAGACACAAAGAAAACCTTAACACACACATGAGAAATCACGCTGGAGAGAAACCGTATCCATGCACTCAGTGTGGAAAGAGTTTCACATCTTCATACATACTCAAAATTCATATGCGTTTTCACTCTGGAGAAAGACCATTTAACTGTGATCAGTGTGGTATAGGGTTTATTTCATCATCACATCTAAAACAACACCTTAAAGTTCATTTAGATGAGAAGCCTCATGTGTGTTCTCTCTGTGGAAAGAGTTATTCAAGCCTGGACAGTTTAAAACGGCACCAAAAAATACATAATGAAGTGAAAGATCATGTGTGTTGTTACTGTGGGAAGAGCTTTACTGCACCTGGTGAACTGAATCAGCACCAAATGATTCATACTGGAGAAAAACCTTTCAAGTGCTCATACTGTGACAAGAGATTCACTCATACTGGACACCTGAAATCACACGAGCGAATTCATACTGGAGAGAAGCCTTACCACTGTACTCGGTGTGAGAAGAGTTTCAAAGATACATCAGGTCTCCGTCATCATCAGCTCATTCATTCTGGAGACAAACCATTTAACTGTGATCAGTGTGGTAAAGATTTTATTACATTATCACAACTAAATAGTCACCTGAAAGTTCATTCAGATGAGAAGCCTTATGTGTGTTCTCTCTGTGGAAAGTGTTTTTCAAGCCTGGACAGTTTTAAACTGCACCAGAAAACACACAATGAAGTAAGAGATCATGTGTGTTGTTACTGTGGGAAGAGCTTTACTACACCTGGTGAACTGAATCAGCACCAAAGAATTCATTCTGGAGAAAAACCTTACAAGTGCTCATACTGTGACAAGAGATTCACCCATACTGGACACCTGAAATCACATGAGCGAGTTCACACTGGAGAGAAGCCGGACGCATTGAATCTCAGTGTGGGAGGAGTTTCAAAGATACATCAGGTCTCCTGTCATCATCTGCTCATTCTACTCTGGAGATTTGTTTTTGAACTTTGATCAGTGTGGTAAAGATTTTATTTCATCACAACTAAGTAATCACCCTAATGTTCATTCAGATGAGAAGCCTTATGTGTGTTCTCTCTGTGGTAAGTGTTTTTCAAGACTGAACCATTTTAAACTGCACCAGAAAACACACAATGAAGTGAAAGATCATGTGTGTTGTCACTGTGGGAAGAAGCTTTACTACACCTGGTGAACTGAATCAGCACCAAAGAATTCATACTGGAGAAAAACCTTTACAAGTGCTCATATTGTGACAAGAGTTTCACTCAATCTGGACACCTGAAATTATATTAGCGAGTTCACACTGGAGAGAAGCCGTATCGCTGTACTCAGTGTGAGAAGAGTTTCAAAGATTCATCAGGTCTCCGTCATCATCTAGCCCATTCATTCTGGAGAAAAAAACATTTAACTGTGATCAGTGTGGTAAAGATTTTATTTCATTATCACAGCTAAATAAACACCTAATAGTTCATTCAGATGAGAAGCCTTATGTGTGTTCTCTCTGTGGAAAGAGTTTTTCAATGCTGGACAGTTTTAAGCAGCACTAGAAAACTTTTTTTCTGAGATTATATATGTTGTGACTGTGGGAAGAGCTTTACTACACCTGATGAACTGAATCAACACCAAAGAATTCATACTGGAGAAAAACCTTTCAAGTGCTCATACTGTGACAAGAGTTTCACTCAGTCTGGACACCTGAAAGTACACGAGCGAGTTCACACTGGAGAGAAGCCGTACGACTAAAGAAAACTGAGAAGAGTTTCAGATGTTTATCAAACCTTCACACTCACATGAAAAACTGTTGCAAGCAATCAACAAGCAATCATTTCTATACAACATAATAATAAAAAAACAATTTATGTGAATGGAAGACTAGAATATTAAAGAGGTGAAGCTTCAAAGTGTGTATATCATATCTAATATATATTAGGGATGTCAATGACTAATCGAATCGATCGATTAATTGTCGATAGTACATTCAATCGATAAAACTTATCGATCATCGATTTAGCAGGATCATGCTGTGCGTGCTGCTCAACTGAGAAACATGTAAGCGAGTCGCGCCGTTGTGGTGTGTTTGGGACTATTTTACACCATCTCAATTATAAGTTTGCGTGTGCATTCGCAGCCTTTTGGTTTGTTTATTTGTTTATTCTGTGCCTACCTAGTTTGACTACTTTGTGTTAATTCGTCTGCAAGAGCGAAACCTGTTGGCAGTCAGTTTCGATTTTGGACGCTTCAATTTCGCTTCAACCTTCGGAGGCGAACCATTTGGCGAGTTTCACCATTTGCCCGCTCCAGGAGCTGCGCTGGATGACGGCCGCTGATCAGCGGTACTTCCGCCTGTCCTGCGTCCAGTTTGATGACCTGTTGTTCCTCGCATCAGAGTGAGGATCACCCTCGCCCTCATCCATCTAATCTCAGCTGTCATTTATTTCTTTTTTGATGATAAAGAGAGCCAGCCTTCAAAAGTTATTAACCTGTCCTGTGATATATTTTTTTCTCTCACATCCAGACACGAACTTATGCACATGTATGCTTGGTTGTCTTACATCATAATAATATTTCATATAATCTATTTTTTAACCATATACACGTTTGTTTTACACAATAGCATCTGACTGGCAACGATAGCAACTGACTGGCTACTAATGTTAAACACAAACAGCGTTGGCAAAGTTTACGTTCTTGATCAAATCGAAAATAAAGTCATAAAGCATATATACATAAAAAAAATCATTTACAACATTAGTACTTATACAAAATTCAGGTCCATAATGTTTGTACACGTTTGCCATAGACACAAAATAGCATAGTAACGTTAGCCTGCTGGCTATAAAGCCAGCGCTGGCATTTGAAAAATATATAACACAAGGCTACGTCTGGAATTATACATGCAAATACATTTAAAATGATGAAGTCTTAGCCTACTTACAGGTTGTGGCCCAACAACTGCTGCCTCTGGTTTTAAAGCTGGATCTGCTTCATGTTTTAGTAACAGTTTCTTGTTGAATCCGGTGTCGAATTCTGTGGAGATTCTGGAAGCTGTCTTCCGTAAAGTGCGCAGCACAGAGAGCTAGATTACGATCGTCACTTTCAGGAATGTAATCAAACATAAATTGTATCCATTGTTGTCGAAGTACAGCGTCTGTGGGAAGCTGGAACACAAAAGACCTGACAGCTGGGTGAACAACACACTTGACGAGCTGCAGAAATATGCGCATGTCCTTTCCTGCATATTCCGGAGGGAGGGGTTGATGCAAATGTGTGGGTTAGTGACGTACCATAACCCAGCTGTAGACCCAATCGAGTCGTTTTTGTAGGCATTAAACTTCCTGATTTTTAAAAGATGATATCTCTGCTTACACTGAACTTTCAGCGCTGCAACTTTGCAGATACTGTTCATGCACCAACAGCAACATTACACACTATTTAAAATCAAAAAAGTGAAATCGCAGTCAACTCAAATTAAATAAATAAATAAATGGCTGTAATAGAGCGATATGCGGTATTACAGCCATTGAGCCACTCAACATTACTGCAAGGGAAATTCCTAATTCTAGAAATTGATTCACTGTTTTGGACGCATCTCAGACAGGGTAAAGAATGTTTTAATAATGACTGATGTGTTTACTAAATATACATTGTCTGTCCCAACTTGAGACCAGCTGTGCTGAAACTGTTGCTAGGGTGTTAGTGGGGGAATGGTTTAAGTTGGGAGTCCCTGGTCGAATCCATTCCAGCCCGCAACTTTGAAGTACATCCTGGTGTGGCAGTTATGAAGCTTGTACAGTATCTACATGTGACCTGATGGCTATTTTGCCAGCGATGCAACTATTCAGGAATTCTGAAATACAAAATGCGGTCATATGTTCAGATTCATATTCACCAATAGTCACAATCAAGGCCAGACATAATGGAAACGTAGCCTACTTGCCTAACATGTCTACTTTTAAAACAGAACAATTCAAAACGAAAGAAAACAGACTGCTTTTCTGCTAAATGTAATCCTTATGAAATGTGCATTTCTCTCTGGCGTGTTCACTACTAAAAGTATCGCGAGTCAGCATCGTCAACTTTATCCGACAAAGAAAACACTTTTTATTAAAAAAAATTCTCTTTGCTGTATTTATACATATTCATAATCATTACTTTTGCCGGTTCTTTGTGACAGCTTTTATGTGCTTTATTGGCAGTGCCACTCTTACATGTTATGTGTCGCCACCGCATCATTGCACCCACCACCAGGGCCATGTATAAATTTCTGGCATATATATATATATATATATATATATATATATATATATATATATATATATATATATATATATATATATATATATATATATATATATATATATATATATATTTTATATGTTGCCCCCTCATTGGTGAGTTGAGTAATGGACAACAAAATAATGCTTATGGATCGGTTTATAATTAAACAATTTCGTCATTGAGTATGAAACTGTCAAATAGGCAATTTACCACAATAACGTTTGGGGATAACTCCCATTTTCACACACAGCACAATTAGCAGCCCATATTCCTAATGAAAAGATTGAATTCCTTGAAAAAGCCAAAAACACAATGAAAGGGACACATGAGAGAATGTTTAATAGTAAAAAGAAGATCGTCACAAAATTAACAGTAACAATAAAAGTGGTGATGGTAATTAGATGAGAATGAGAATAAATAAATAAGTGGTGATTTGAAATCTAGATTAGATTCATTTCTGCCTGCATAACACACAACAAATCAAACATTTTGCAAGTGCACACATTTATTACACAGAATGACAATGGTCAAGTAGCTCTTATATGTTTGAATCTCTAGTTTTTATTATAATTTAATTCTTGAGCTCATATAAAAACTTATGTGTATACACATATTACATTTATACAGAAGGAGAAAGTTAATGTACAGATTTACTTAGCTTTAAAAAAAGAAATATTGTGCTAACGGTAACGCTGTTGTGTTCAGTCCAAAATTGCGACAGCGGAAATCTTCAACGGAGCTTTCCCCTCTCGAGTACTTCTACTTTGAATATAACATGCGGCCCCTTTAAGAGTGAAACAGCGGCCGGTTCGCACAGGAAGTGATTCCTTGCTGGTCAGTCTCGGCGGAAGTTTTGAATTTGGAGTTTGTAGCGGCTGATTTGTACGATTGTGAATGAACGTGGAATATTTTCTTCGGATGCTGTATATTTCCAGTCTGCAGGTGAAATGTGTTCTCAAATTACTGAGTTTAACATTAACCCGCTCTGGACATAGTACAAGCCCTCACATCTGGATAGGTAAAGTTAGTTTTATATTTGCACATTCGCGGACATCCCCGTTCAATTACTCGCCAACGTTAAACAATGTTATCTACACAAATAAAATCTAACACATATAACTACACATAGAACGACAGCAGCTACAATTTAATTATCCTCAAAACGATCTTTCCTTCGCAGTGGACAATATACATTGATCTCTATGTGCAGGCTGTGGAGAAGGGACCGTCTGCAAAGTGCAAACCGTTATTACAAAATCTTTTTCAAAAAATGTCTCTGTAATTCTCTGTATTGTTGCCAATTCAGATCACACATCATTGTCCTGCTGTTTTTATATAACAACACTTTGTTTGGATAATTGCAATACAATTGGATAATTTTTCATAATAAGAAATAATAATGCAGAAAAAAAGGCTCAAGCCCCTATCCCTTTTGTCTCAAAATATATTGTGCCCTTTTCTTATAATTGTAAATAATAATAATTATTATTATTAAAAATAATAGATACATTAAATTTACAACATCAACAAAACAAATAATCCATAATTACCTTCTTGATTCTCATTGTTTTGTTCGGTAAAAATAATATTAGTAATATTATCATAATTTCCATATTTTCAGTTGACGTGTTATGCAATTCTAATCGTATCAGCATATTTTTTTTAGAATGCAAAAAACAGAAGAAAAAAAACAGAAAAAAAATGTTTAGTGCCCTTTTGTTCCCTCCGCCCCTGAGGAGGTCTGTGCACGCCACTGCTTTGGAGAGTGCTTAATAACATTCAAGTGTTTAACTTGTGTAACCACTGAAAAGTTATTGAAAGACAGTGCCATGTCACACGAACATAGTCAAGTTTTCCTAAAAAGTTGCCAAGCGGGGTAAAAAGTGCATGTTTTAGGTTTGATATTTGCTGCGTATTCACCAAGGCTGCTTTAGGGACTGTCTGTACGTACAGTACACAAATATTGTTTTATGTAAAACTTGTAGTAATTCACATGAAGTTTTTATCATGTTTCAAAGTGCGTAGTGCTTTCCTAGTGATCAGTCTGGCTTACTCTGGGTGAAATATTTGACTATACCTCCCTTATTGTACAATTATCAAATATATGTTTATGTAATAAACTATTATTCTCCTATAGTGTTTATATATATATATATATATATATATATATATATATATATATATATATATATATATATTTTACAAAAGTTGTAATACTTTCAAGCTGCTCTAAGGTCTTGGTTTTTTAGTAGTCCATCAAAGAAATCTAGGATTACTATGGCACTCTATAGAATTAAAAAGCCTTTATTATCGACTGGCTAATAATTATGTACACATGAATATAAGGAATTTTCGTTCCAGTCTTCATGTACAATTATATATCACTTATAAATGCTAAAATACAACATGTATAGTAGTTATAAAGAGATAATGGATTTTGGATTTGGTCAAATGATGCTGGAAAAAAATATGATCAGAAAATCAATGTGCCTAATAATTTTTATCTTATTATTTCAGTCTTTTATTAAAGAATACAATATGCAGGATTTTTCCCCACCGCTGAACCTCTTACAATAACAAAGGCGTATTTTGATGACGCAAAGCATTAGGCGGAATTATGGATCTTGTCGTAATCTGATGGATCTTTCATGGATGAGTGAATACGGTGATGTTTTTAACTCGACTGTGGTGTGAAGCAGGGCTTGATTGCTAATGAGAGACGTATACCAGTACATTTGCTCACCTGTCTAATAAAGTACATGCAACATTCAGGTGACGCAAAGAATTAACCTCAATTTAACTCTGTTCGAGTCGAAGTTAGTCACTGACGTGGAGCTTCGCATCTCCAAAGATGTTGATCTTCGCTTTAGTCCTCTTTTTGTCTCAAAGTCTGCTTGCCATGGTCCATAATGTATGAATAAAATTACAACAGTGGAGCGTCTGATGAGGCATAACGAGCATAACAGGGCTCATCTCACCATAGAATAGTGTGGGAAACTGGATCATAAGAGTTTCTGTTAAAGTAATCCAGTATAAATTCTTTTAATCTTTTTTTTTTTTTCCAGATCTGGTCCTGTGGGCGTCAGTATCACACAGTGATCACAGTTCACACCTGCAGTGAAGCCCCTCCCACAACAATTCACCAATAAATACTGGGAATATTCCCATCATCCTACAAGAGAAGGACAAACTCCAGGAGTAGCAGCTGAAATCTGTGTGACTGTTAAAGATGGAGTTTATTAAAGAGGAGATGGAGGTTATTAAGAGGAGATTGAAGACATGACTGATCCAGAACCATCCAGAATAAAACATGAAGATACTGAGGAACAAATAGGTTGGTGTCCATTCTTGATTCTTCATTGTTGGCACTTTGTTGGCTGTGAAATAAGTTGTATATTGATGATAAATGATTTAGAAATGTATCTAATTGATTCTAACCTTAAATTATCTTTAGAAAGGTGCTATATCGTAACTTCTCTTCCTAAAACTTTTCTTCCTTTTTTATCGCATATGTCTGAATGGGTTGTAATAACACATTACAATGATCCACTTGTCGGGTTTTGCTATTACCTCTGAAGGCCAGTGTTCCTATTTTCTCTGTGAAGTTTCCAAAGCCTCTCTCCTTTTATATACAGTCTATGCGACGGCACTGACGACATGAGTCTGATAACACCGAAAAGCTCCTGCCTCCAGCACACACACTCCAAAAACAAACACATAAATATAAAACACAAATCTGCTGAAGCTCGTCCGAGCCAAGCGTGAAATCAAATCGACTTCAGGACGAAAACATTCGGGTCAACATCGGCAGAGCGTTTGAATTATGGAGACCTCCGCTATTTTTATTGTGATAAATTACACGTTTTCAGAAATGATGAAATAATGGTGAAACTGTATTAATATAGCAAGGTCAACTAATACATGGGACATGTAATGACTACCAAAGACTGTTCCAGGATGACAAAATGTCGGTGCTTTCAGGATGTAACTTTTATTCTATGTACTGAGATCTACTGTCTACACGTCATTCAAACACTACTATCATATTATTTATAATTCACATTTCCAGACACGTTCACTACAGTTATGTTACTTCCTACGATCTTACTGTTACACTGAAATTGTTCAGTCTCAGTAGGGTTGTGACGGTGAGGATATCTTCTCACGGGTTAATCCACGTGTGACAACACCGGTAATACCGGCTTTTAAATCGCTAATTTAAAGGCAAACGTAAAATGTGCACGTTTTCACAGGCATTCATAATGGTGCGGTCGTGCGGGAAAGAACTGTTTTGTTATTGTGCCCTGAATATGCGCTAGTTTGAAAACGAAACTAACTTTTGATTGACAGATATGTGATCTGACCAATCAAAATCCACCATTTTTGTCTGACAAAGCAGTCAGGAGAGTTAGTAGATTAACGTCGATGGAACTTGGCTTTATCAGGCAATCTGTCACGACACATTAAAGAGCCACAAAACGGTAGGCCTATTTATTGTTTGATTTTCTTTGACTGACCAAATTCTAAAGTTGAGAATGTTTCATATTAAATATTACCTGCTTGGTCCTGTCTGTCAATGCGTTGTCAGTGCCCTCTATTTTCCACTGCTTGAGAACATGGGTTGAATCCAAATCGCCCCCTAAACCCTCATTTACTAGGCCTATTCACTACATTAGTGTTCACTTAAAGGAGTGAATGAGAAGGAGCAGGGCCGGCTCTATCCCTTTGGTTGCCCTAGGCGAGATTATTTTTTGCGCCCCCCCCCATAGTAATAATAATATTTAAAATAATATATTGCATTTTATTGTTGTCTTCCACATTGTCCCACAGCAACATTACGATAGTGTAGATAAAGTGTACAATGTTTTATGTTAAGACTTATTCTATAGTGTCCAATCCATTTCATTAATTTAACATATTTAATATTGGGGACATCCAAGTTATTTGACAGGCCTATTTTAACTTTTTTTTTTTTTAGTAACGCAATAGTTACTTTCCTGGTAATTAGTTACTTTTATTATGATATAATTCAGTTACTAACTCAGTTATTATTTGTGAGAAGTAACAAGTAACTGTAACTAATTACTTTTTTAAAGGCACACTGAGGAACTCTTCAACCTTTATAATATATTACCAAAACCGATTGAGAGGTACATCGACTCACAATAGGTTGAATGACGTGTCTGACCGTCACGTGAAGGTGTCTGTATCGCTTTTACTAGCACTTTGTAACTTTGGGTTTCGGTCAGGAACCCGAGCACAAAAAGAACTACAAAATTTGACCCAGGGCTCCAGACTAACTTTTTTCACCTCCGTCCTGGAACCGTCCTGAATGACAATTTGAACCGTCCTAAAGTGAATGTCAACCGTCCCAAAATAAAAATTTTGTTTCTGTACCTGCTGTTATCATCCATAGCTGTTAGTTAACTAAAACAATTCAGATGACTAAAATATAATGGGTTTAGTTCAACTGTAATTAATTTAGAATTTCTCTAAAATTTCCAAACCTACATTCCAGAGAAAAAAAAAATCTTTTAAGAAGTTAATATATGAATGATTTTAAAGTTTGTACATGCAATACAGATACAGATTTAACTACTGTGACTTAAAAAATACATTAATTTTTTCCAAACAAAATTATTATTTATCTTGCCTGAATGTTTGCGCTCATTGCATTTTTACAATGGGGAAATGTTGTTAAGAATTTACACAACACAAAGCTTGATTTAAATTGTTCAATTAAATTGAAAAAAAAGTTGCACAAATAAATACAATAGAATAAAAATACAAATAAAGACAAATATAGAGAAAAGTTTTTGAAGGTCTAACACTATATTCATAGACAGAAATTGAATAAAGTAATCAAATGGAAAATAACACTGGATATTATTTTAGTCCAGAATAAATTAAATAGGCCTACATATGCTATCAATCCTGATTCCTTTAACTTTAATTCCTTAAATTTTTATGTTTTGACGACAAAATTAATGACCGACACATATGGGTGCTGTCTCTTTAAGAGTTAGGGCACGGATTCTGTGTTCATTATGCTGGCATGCGTTTTATGCTTATTAAAGACAAAACCGGCTATGTTTAGACTATTATACTCACGAAGACCGAAATTGGCACAGTTTTGCGTGTTAAATGCAATATAATCCGTGAAAAATAACTTTTGTTACTGGCCAGCTGTCCTTGAGGCGGATTTTCTATGAATGTGCGCATAGTCATCCCAGAGAGCGCGCGAGCACTGATTAGTTTAAAATCGCCTGAATGTTTAAACTGGTAAGGCTTAAAAAGACGTGCAAATGCATTCACGATGCACTGCTGGCCCGATTGTGCAAGTGAATATTCCGTCAGGTCACACTCCTGAACGCGAGTGTGTATTCTCGCAGCAGTGACAGATGCTTGCCTTCCACAACACATTTTGAGAGAAGAGAAGACGCAGCACCGCTGAACACTCACGCTGTTTGTGAAATTGCGTCTGGCATTTTATAATCTGTGTGGATAACGATTGCGGGAATATCCCACATTATAATTAGGAGGCGAAATTCGAGCCCTGTGAACACACATACAAAATGTCTTTCGTCCTGTAGGCGTCCTGGAGAATATTTCTGTTCGTCCTAAACACATTTTCTATCGTCCCCAGGACGATAGGACGCCGTTAGTCTCGAGCCCCGATCCGACCGCTTTCCGACACACGCCACTTCCCCCACCACCCCAAACTTCCTCAGATTCTGACGTTACTCAGTGCTTAACTCGCGTTCGATTGCCGTATGTATGTTTTCGTCATGGCCGAACAACAGCTACAAGCAAGAAGGCAATGGTTTTATCAGAGGAAACTAAAAAAAGAAAGGGGAAAAGTGACGAATTAAAAGCCAGGAGGAGGATTCCATTGGTCCAGCTTTCGCTTCGCTCGCTGGCGTGAGCTCAAAGGAGGAAGAGGGTGTCGGCCGATAGGGACGCTTGCCTGAACACAAATACCGTGTCCGAGGAAACCCAGATAAATTCATATAAGCAGTGTAGTATTTTTCTGGTATTCCGGAATAGTCAGCGAGAAGTCCAAAGGGTACACTGCGGAAGCTAGCAGGGTTTCGAGAAAGAGCATCTAGGCACTTTGTTACTTGTCCCTGGCTTATGGACAATGTCAAAGTCGAAGTCCTGCAATCTGAGAGACCACCTAGCCAGCCGGCCAGGAGGTTTGGGCGTGACATAAGCCATCTTAAACTGCTGTGATCAGGAAAGATAGTCACGTGTAGACCCTAAATATCAGGCCTGAAGTGTTCAAGGGCCCAGATGACCTCTTTCTGGAGTAGAATATGGTTTTTCAGATTTATGCAGGGCACGAACTCGCATAGGCCAACATCCCTGCCATTGCTGTCCTTTTGCATGAGTGCAGCGCCAAGTCCACTGTCGCACGCATCCGCATGGATAGAGAAAGGAAGAGAGAAGTCTGGAAATGTCAAAACAGGCGCGGAGGTCAGCTTTTCTTTGAGGAAATTCATGGCTGTCTGACATTCATCTGACCATACAAAAGGAACATCCGTCCTGGTCAACGCAAAGAGTGGCTCAACATGGCGGGCATAATCATAGATGAAACGCCTATAATAGCTGGTCATTTCCAGAAACTGTCTGACTTGTTTCACATTAGTTGGGTATGGAAGTCCACCACTGCCTCCACTTTTTCCTCATTTGGCAGTATACCATTTGGGGTAATCTTATAACCCAGAAAGGTGAGTTCGCTCCTGCAGACCTGGCACTTTGCAAGCTCAATCGACAGTCCTGCAGATTCCAGCCTGGTAAGTACATCTCTCAGGTCCACAAGGTGCTGCTCGAAAGTAGGTGACGCCACCACAATATCGTCTAAGTATCACGGCACATGACTTATAGATGAGACCCGCAAGGATTGTGTTCATAAGTCTCTGGAATGTGACACAGCTCAGGTTGATCACTCATGGAATCATCAGGTAAGTGAGGCACATTTATCTTCTGGAAGGAGGATTGCCCCGTCTGAACGTCCTCCCCTCCCCTGAAGTTTCCCCTCTGGGCAAAGTCTGAGACCACATTTCCTTCACCAGTGGCTTGGTCAGAGCCATGCATCTGTTCCGCGTCTGACACTCTATTCACTGTATCTCTTGGGAGTTCAGGGGGCTCCATTGGAGACAAACGTGGCTTTCCTCCTGAACTACAATTTGGGCATGTCACGAGTGGTGAATCCTGGCAAGGAGCACTTAAAACAGTGAACATCCCTTGAGGGTGTACTGCTAGCTTGTCTTGGAGGAGGACACCAACACTTGGGCCAAGGACTGCATGAAGCTCATGGGCCCGCAAAAGAAGGTCCATTACAGATGGTATGGGTGTGCCATAAAGAGCGACTCTATATTTCTCAAGCACATTTTTCCGTATCAAGTCTATTTGCTCCAGTTGAGGTGGAGGGGACTTTAGCTTACGAAACTCACCCAACATGTGAGCGACAAAAGTCGGCAGTGGCTCATTAGGCATCTGCATACAGTCCAAAATGCCCCTCAGGACACGTTCTTGATTGTCAGAAGGCAGAAAGACTGTCCTAAAGAACTCACAGAACTGATTCCAAGTGGTTAAATGTGTGCTAAGTGCTGCAAACCATTTTCTTGGCTCTTTTGACAGAAACCGTGGGAGCTCAAAGAGAATTTGGGCATCCATGAGATCCAATGAGGTCCTGTATACATTGAGAGACTGGAGCCATTCCTCAGGATTCAGGAACCATCTGCGGTGAACATGGGTGGCTCAAGACGTGATTGGTGAAGCATAGTTGTAAGTGCATTTGTTGTTGCACTCATATCCACAGTGAGTGGTTGAGCAAAAGTAGGTACATTACTATAAGGTACATTGACTGGCACTGACCTTGGGGCCGTCGGACTAGACTGTGCCAAACTGTAAGGCGTTGAGCTGGCTTGGGGAGCTGGTTGTAGGGTAATGGGTAGCGGTACACTCTCTGATGTGCCAAGCGGTCCATCATGTCTTTTTGTAGGTCGAATGAATTGCCAAAGGCACCGATTGTGCCAAAGATATGATTGTCTATTCTTTTCCCTTTTTTAGTTTTTTACCGATTCAGAATAATATTTAGTTCAAAGTTCAATCCAGTTCAATAAATGATCCACAAGGGAAACGTCAGAAAAAATTCGTCCAAACGTTTATATACTATAAAAAATAGTGACGAAAATAGTATCAGCAATCAGTCAAAACTCACAAAAACACACCAGCAGCACCTGAGAATCAGTCGCGCACCGAACCACATGGTGTCCATAGAAAGCAAGCTAGTCAGCAAGGTCGCAGCAATGGGAAACCTCCAGCAACGAAATCCTCATCCAAAAATAAAAAAAAAAAACGAAAAAGATTTGAACATCCATGTTAGACAAAGAACGAAAGACGACCGGTATGAATCCAGTTGTTCGGGCGCCAATTTGTGACGTCTGCAAGAGTTTATGCCCAGATGAAGATCAGGAAAAACAGTGGAAACGATCGGTAGTTCCACGAGTGCTTTTATTGCTGCACTTCCCTAGTTAGGCACACGGTTCACAAACATGTTGAAAGATGCCAACAGGGAAATTAACACTGCAAAACATCACAAAAACAAAGTGGAAGCAAAACACAATACAACAAAATAACAGCCAGCGATAGAGCGGTCATCTCTCTTCGCAAACATTCTTTTCTCAGAGTGTGCGTGCGCGCTCACATTATAACAGCATGCATACCATAACTTACGCAAGCAGCACGTGGCTGATCTTAAAGGCGTATTAACATGTCACCAACACTCCTTAACTTTAGGTGGCCGTTACAAGCTCAGGCCGACGATGTTTTCAGTGCAGTGCATGCGTCCGCTGTCCCACGTCCACATTCACTCACAGACATGATAAGCCCCGCTCGCCTCTCTCTCAGCCGACTGCTATAAGAGAATCGAGCGCGGCAAGGCTGCCCGCCTCAAACACTGCAAGCACACACAATCTATAGACACGGGAGGCTGACCGGTTGACTGTTTGTTGACTTTAATTTGCGACAGTGTTGCTGGCGATTGTGGCCTCTAGGGACGCTAGACGTGAAAGTTACAGGTCGAGCACCATCTAGTGGCCAAGAAAGTTCCGCAGTGTGCCTTTAAGTAACATGCCCAAAACTGATGATAAGTATTTATTAAACTAAACAAAAATGCTCTTATAAATCCCTCCAAAACTTCGAACAAGTTGAAGAATCATCTGTAATAAATTGTTCATTCAAATGCTACCTACAAATAACGTTCAAGGATATTTCTATAATCCTACATATGATAAAATGTATTTGTACAATGCAACTATGCGATGTAACTTTTAGTAGATAAATTGCAATTACTACCTGGCTGCTACAAGGCTAAGGGGGTTTTGTGTCCCCATAAGAAAATGATGTGTATTTTAATGTTTAATTCATTTTTAAATCAAATTTGTTTAATTCATTTTTATATCAAAATTGTCTAATTCTTCAATCTGGTGTAATTCAGTGTGCAAATTGAACCTAAGAAAATTTTAAACCTCTTTTAGTTACAGTGTCTGTCTACATTACACTATATATTTTAAAACAAATGCAATGAAAAATAAAATAAACCTTCATAATTCGTATTTGAACAAATTTCTATACTTGTAAGTAAGCTACTTGGAAGCAACTCAGCGCTTCCAATTAAGCAAAACAAAACGAATGGGCTGCCGATGTATGAGTTTTATGGGCCGTTAAGACAAAAAAATAAATAAAGGTCAGGCTATGTATTGGCCCAAAAGCACGTCGGTCACCGGAAATCTCAGATAGGCTACACCGGGAAGTACATTTATTTTGTTTGACACTTTAATGGCTGAGATGAGAAGGCTTACCTTTATACTGGGCTTTCTTTTTATTTTGTTGCTTTCTCTGTGTTTCGTCCCTGTGGACCAGAAGGTTTATACCGCTTCCGACAGCACGGCGCCAGCCGCTGAGCACTTGCCTAACGCGTAATGTAACGCAACCCTCCAGAAAAGATCGACAATAATCATCAATTCAATATAATAATCAGTAAGTAAGTAAATTAACAAGGGGCGCCTTAGGATGATCATGTTTAATAAAAAAAATAAATTTCGCTTGTCGTTTTAACTCGTGAAAGAGAACTCGATACCGACGCGCGTCTTTTCTGTCGGGTCATATGTATGTTAATAGGCAGGATTTAACAGATACTGCATAATTGCATTCAATATTTTTAAGGCTTTAATTTTTTTCCGGTGCCGCGTGGGCATGTCATGAAACCGGTGTTGCGACTTGAATACCGACTACCGATAGCAAGCCTACAGTCTAGTTCACTAACCATTTTTGTCATCATATTATACATTCATCTATGTTGACATTGCTGATTGTGAAAGATACATGGATAGTTAGTAAAATGCTTTATGCAAGATAACACCACAAATGTATCGATTCTCATGGTCCGAGCATGGAGCATTAGTTCAACATCAAGCTGATAAAAGTTGCCTATTATTGTAACGTTGCAGTGGGAGTTTAGATGAGTTTCCAGCATGTTGTGTGATGCTTTCTCTGGCCTGGTGAAAGGTCTCAGTGTGGCCATGTACCGTCCGTGAGTGCTCCCTCTTGTGTTTGAACATGAGCGCTCTTGTAAAAATTGGTTGCAATCTGAAACATCACTGATAGAGGCCGCTGAAAAAATACATATAGCACCTTTAATGTTGTATAAAGCAATGTGTTTTTATTATTCAAATTCAGAATGATATAACAATCTGATACTTTATACTCACTCAGACGGAAACCTGTTCTCTTGTTGTCTGCTTCTGTTCACATTAATTTTCCTACAAATGATCCTCCTTAAACTGATTTTAACTACTTGATGTGTTCATTTTAGATCAGATGGAAATACCAGAGCTAAGAGAAGACCTGAATGAAGTAGAGAAACACTGTGACTTTAAAACTGAAGGAACAAAAGTCAAAAAGCTGCACTCCTGCTCACAGTGTGGAAAGAGTTTCCAAAATCAACGAAACCTTGACGCACACATGAGAATTCACACTGGAGAGAAACCGTATCCATGCACTCAGTGTGGAAAGAGTTTCATATCTTCATCCTTACTCAAAATTCATATGCGTATTCACTCTGGGAGAAAGACCATTTAACTGTGATCAGTGTGGAAAAGGGTTTATTTCATCATCACATCTAAAATCACACCTGAAAGTTCATTCAGTTGAGAGGCCTCATGTGTGTTCTCTCTGTGGAAAGAGTTTTTCAAGCCTGGACAGTTTTAAACTGCACCAAAAAACACACAATGCAGTGAAAGAGCATGTGTGTTGTTACTGTGGGAAGAGCTTTAGTAGAGCTAATAAACTGAATCAGCACCAAAGAATTCATACTGGAGAAAAACCTTACAAGTGCTCATACTGTGACAAGAGATTCACTGATTCTAGATCTCTGAAATCACACGAGCGAGTTCACACTGGAGAGAAGCCGTATCACTGTACTCAGTGTGAGAAGAGTTTCAAAGATACATCAGGTCTCTGTCAACATCTGCTCATTCATTCTGGAGAAAGACCATTTAACTGTGATCAGTGTGGTAAAGGGTTTATTTCCTCATCAAATCTAAAACGACACCTGAAAGTTCATTCAGTTGAGAAGCCTTATGTGTGTTCTCTCTGTGGAAAGAGTTTTTCAAGACCAAACAGTTTAAAACTGCACCAGAAAACACACAATGAAGTGAGAGATCATGTGTGGTGTGACTGTGGGAAGAGCTTTACTACACCTGGTGAACTGAATCAGCACCAAAGAATTCATACTGGAGAAAAACCTTACAAGTGCTCATACTGTGACAAGAGATTCACTCAGTCTGGACACCTGAAATCACACGAGCGAGTTCATACTGGAGAGAAGCCGTATCACTGTACTCAGTGTGAGAAAAGTTTCAAAGATTCATCAGGTCTCCGTCATCATCTGCTTATTCATTCTGGAGAAAAAAACATTTAACTGTGATCAGTGTGGTAAAGATTTTATTTCATTATCACAGGTAAATAAACACCTAATAGTTCATTCAAATGAGAAGCCTTATGTGTGTTCTCTCTGTGGAAAGAGTTATTCAAAGCTGATCAGTTTAAACTGCACCAGAAAACATACATTGAAGTGAAAGATCATGTGTGTTGTCACTGTGGGAAGAGCTTTACTACACCTGATGAACTGAAATGGCAATAAAGAATTCATACTGGAGAAAAACCTTACAAGTGATCATAGTGTGACGAGATTCACTTAATCTGGACACCTGAAAGTACACGAGCGAGTTCACACTGGAGAGAAGCCGTACGACTGAAAACTGAGAAGAGTTTCAGATGTTTATCAAACCTTCACACTCACATGAAAAACTGTTGCAAGCAATCAGACAGTCATTTCTATACCACATTTTTTTATGTGAATGGAAGACTAGGAAAATTAAAGAGGTGAAGCTACAAAAGTGTGTATATCTATCTATCTATCTATCTATATATATATATATATATATATATATATATATATATTAGGGATGTCAACGACTAATCGATAATCGATTAATTGTCGATAATACATTTAATCGATAAAACTTATCGATCATCGATTTAGCAGAATCATGCGTGTGCGTGCTGCTCAACTGAGAAACATGTAAGTGAGTGCGCCGTTGTGGTGTGTTTGGGACTATTTTACACCTTCAACTCAATTATAAGTTTGCGTGTGCATTCGCAGCCTTTTGGTTTGTGCAAATGTAAGTTGTAATGCTACGTTCACACCTGACGTGAATAGCGCGTCGAATTCGCGTCTACCGCGTCTCAGTTTGACGCTTGACCACTTTGTGTTAATTCAGCGCGTCAGAGAGCGAAACTTGTGGGTGGCCATCTTTGTTTATGTTGATCGAGCATTCATCAAGAGATTCACCGCACTGTATTTGCTCTGGAGAGCAGAACAGCGGCGTGGGGATCATCGTCGCCGTATTTGTGTCCACCGTGAGAGCACAAATAGCACTAACTGACGGTAGAGAGTCCACTTGTCCGATACACGACAGTCGCGTGCTGTCCCGACACCTCCCCACATTTGTATTTTGATGGGCGTTCCTCAAGTTTACAGCTATGGCCGTGGTTTTGAGCCAGTGGACCTACAGGAGACTTCCCCCGTCTCCATATGCTCTACTTTTATTGGATAGTCACGGCGCATTCAACGGAATTCATTTGTATAAAGAGGGTCATCGAGCAGCTTTTTGACGCGCAGCATTTTTCTAAATGAAGCGCCGCCTTCCCAGAATGCTTTAGAGCGTGTGCGAAGTCGCGATGACGTCGCCCATAGGCCGATGCCAATCTTTATGCAAATGAATTCCGTTGAATGCGCCGTGACTATCCAATAGAAGTAGAGCGTATGGAGATGGGGGAAGTCTCTCGCATTTAGTTAAGAATTTGACATGATCTTTTGCGCGCTCAGCTGCAAACGACAATGCATGACTAATAATGACTATTGGGACTGTCATATTACACAAGAATTATAAAGAAAACAATATTGTAATAAAACATTGTGAAATTATTTTGAGTTTAGATGTCATGTTGCGATTGTTTCCAGGAAAAGCCGATCCACCACAACATGTCATTCTGAATGGCACGTAACTTAAAGTTCACTTGTGCATTCACGTCATTTTGTGCAGATATAATTTTGTAATATTATGTTTATTTTGTATAAATCTGATGAATATCAAATGCGTTTCTTTGAGTTAAATAAACACTAACAAAGGGCTCAACGGTTATTCAATCAGCACGCGCCGCTCAGAGCAGAATGCACGACTAATAATAACGATAGTTTGGGACTGTCATCACGTAATATGAGAACGCTATTTAATTATATGGTTGTGAATTCATTGAGCTTAGTTGCCGTTTTCAGTGCGTTGTTCCAGCACATCCACAACAGTCACACATTTTGACAAGCATCAGAATATGAGGCGGCGTTGGTGACGGCCGTTATATTTATATATTAAATAATCAATTTATGCAATTTCATGCCGTTTGCCATTAATGCTGACGATTAATTGATTGTTAATTTAAACGACGATCGATCATGGGAATTTGTGAAAATTGACATCCCTTATATATATATATATATATATATATATATATATATATATATATATATATATATATGACAGCACAATTAGCAGCCCATCTTCCTAATGAAAAGATTGAATTCCTTGAAAAAGCCAAAAACACAATGAAATGGGACACATGAGAGAATGTTTAATAGTAAAAGAAGATCATCACAAAATTAACAGTAACAATAAAAGTGGTGATGGTAATTAGATGAGAATAAATAAATAAGTGGTGATTTGAAATCTAGATTTGATTCATTTCTGCCTGCATTACACACAACAAATCAAACATTTTGCAAGTGCACACATTTATTACACAGAATGACAATGGTAAGTAGCTGTTATATGTTTTAATCTTTAGTTTTTATTATAATTTAATTCTTGACTGATAAAAACGTATGTGAAAAAAAGTAAAAAAAAAATATATATATATTGTGCAAACGGTAACGCCGTTGGTTCAGTCCAAAATCAAGACAGCGGAACAGCAACGCCATGTAGGCCTACAGCGATTGTTGTTAAATCTGCAACGGAGTTTCCCCTCTCGGTACTTCTACTCTTGGATATAACACGCGGCCCCTTTAAGAGTAAAACAGCGGCCGGTTCGCACAGGAAGTGATTCCTCGAGTTTGTAGCGGCTGATTTGTTAACGATCGTGAATGAATGTGAAATATTTTCTTCGGATGCCGTATATTTCCAGTCTGCAGGTGAGATGTGTTCTCAAATTACTGAGTTTAACATTAACCAGCTCCAGAGTACAAGCCCTCACATCTGGATAGGTAAAGTTGGTTTTATATTTCGCACATTCGCGGACATCCCCGTTCAATTACTCGCCAACGTTAAACAATGTTACTACACAAATAAAATCTAACACATATAACTACACATAGAACAACAGCAGCTACAATTTAATTATCCTCAAAACGAGCTTTCCTTCGCAGTGGACAATATACATTGATCTCTATGTGCAGGCTGCGGAGAAAGGGACCGTCTGCAAAGTGCAAAAACCGTTATTACAAAATATTAAAAATGTCTCTGTAATTCTCTGTATTGTTGCAAATTCAGATAACACATGCATTGTCCTGCTGTTTTTATATAACAACACTTTTTTTGGATAATTGCAATTCAATTGGATAATTATTCATAATAACAAATAATAATGCAGAAATAAAAGGCTCAAGCCCCTATCCCTTTTGTCTCAAATTGTATTGTGCCCTTTATTTATAATTGTAAATAATAATTATTAAAAATAATAGATACATTCAATTTACAACATCAACAAAACAAATAATCCATAATTACCTTCTTCATTCTCATTGTTTTGTTTGGTAAAGTAAATAATATTTAGTAATATTCTCATAATTTCCATATTTTCAGTTGACGTGTAATGCAATTTAATAGTATCAGCATATTTTCTTAGAATACAAAAAAAAATCAGAAAAAAAATGTTTAGTGCCCTTTTGTTCCCTCCGCCCCTGAGGAGGTCTGTGCACGTCACTGCTTTGGAGAGTGCTTAATAACATTCAAGTGTTTAACTGTGTAACCACTGAAAAGTTATTGAAAGACAGTGCCATGTCACACGAATATAGTTTTCCTAAAAAGTTGCCAAGTGGGGTAAAAAAGTGCTGTTTTAGGTTTGATATTTGCTGCGTATTCACCAAGGCTGCTTTAGGGACTGTCTGTACGTACAGTACACAAATATTGTTTTATGTAAAACTTGTAGTAATTCACCTGAAGTTTTTATCATGTTTCAAAGTGCGTAGTGCTTTCCTAGTAATCAGTCTGGCTTACTCCAGGTGAAATATTGACTACACCTCCCTTATTGTACAAGTATCAAATATGTTTATGTAATAAACTATTATTCTCCTATAGTGTTTATATATATATATATATATATATATATATATATATATATATATATACATATACACTCACCGGCCACTTTATCAGGTACCCCATGCTAGTAACGGGTTCGAACCCCTTTTGCCTTCAGAACTGCCTCAATTCTTCGTGGCATAGATTCAACAAGGTGCTGGAAGCATTCCTCAGGGAGTTTGGTCCATATTGACATGATGGCATCACACAGTTGCCGCAGATTTGTCGGCTGCACATCCATGATGCGAATCTCCCGTTCCACCACATCCCAAAGATGTTCTATTGGATTGAGATCTGGTGACTGTGGAGGCCATTTGAGTACAGCGAACTCATTGTCATGTTCAAGAAACCAGTCTGAGATGATTCCAGCTTTATGACATGGCGCATTATCCTGCTGAAAGTAGCCATCAGAAGTTGGGTACATTGTGGTCATAAAGGGATGGACATGGTCAGCAACAATACTCAGGTAGGCTGTGGCGTTACGACGATGCTCAAATTGGTACCAAGGGGCCCAAAGAGTGCCAAGAAAATATTCCCCACACCATGACACCACCACCACCAGCCTGAACCGTTGATACAAGGCAGGATGGATCCATGCTTTCATGTTGTAGACGCCAAATTTTGACCCTACCATCCGAATGTCGCAGCAGAAATCGAGACTCATCAGACCAGGCAACTTTTTTCCAATCTTCTATTGTCCAATTTCGATGAGCTTGTGCAAATTGTAGCCTCAGTTTCCTGTTCTTAGCTGAAAGGAGTGGCACCCGGTGTGGTCTTCTGCTGCTGTAGCCCATCTGCCTCAAAGTTCGACGTACTGTGCGTTCAGAGATGCTCTTCTGCCCACCTTGGTTGTAACGGGTGGTTATTTGAGTCACTGTTGCCCTTCTATCAGCTCGAACCAGTCTGGCCATTCTCCTCTGACCTCTGGCATCAACAAGGCATTTCCACCCACAGAACTGCCGCTCACTGGATGTTTTTTTCTTTTCTGACCATTCTCTGTAAACCCTAGAGATGGTTGTGCGTGAAAATCCCAGTAGATTAGCAGTTTCTGAAATACTCAGACCAGCCCTTCTGGAACCAACAATCATGCCACGTTCAAAGTCACTCAAATCACCTTTCTCCCCATACTGATGCTCGGTTTGAACTGCAGGAGATTGTCTTGACCATGTCTACATGCCTAAATGCACTGAGTTGCCGCCATGTGATTGGCTGCTTAGAAATTAAGTGTTAACGAGCAGTTGGACAGGTGTACCTAATAAAGTGGCCGGTGAGTGTATATATATATATATATATATTTCAAAAGTTGTAATACTTTCAAGCTGCTCTACGGTCTTGGTTTTTTAGTAGTCCATCAAAGAAATCTAGGATTACTATGGCACTCTATAGAATTAAAAAGCCTTTATTATCGACTGGCTAATAATTATGTACACATGAATATAAGGAATTTTCTTTCCAGCCTTCATGTACAATTATGTATCACTTATAAATGATAAAATACAATATTTATAGTAGTTATAAAGAGTAATGGATTTAGGTCAAATGTTGCTGGAAAAAAATATGATCAGAAAATCAATGTGCCTAATAATTTTCTCTAATTATTTCAGTCTTTTATTAAAAATACAATATGCAGGATTTTCGCCACCGCTAACCTCTTACAATAACAAAATCATATTTTGATGACGCAAAGCATTAGGCGGAATTATGGATCTTGTCGTCAATCTGATGGATCTTTCATGGATGAGTGAATACGGTGATGTTTTTTAACACGACTGTGGTGTGAAGCAGGGCGTGATTGCTAATGAGAGACGTATACCAGTACATTTGCTCACCTGTCTAATAAAGTACATGCAACATTCATTTTTTTCCAGATCTGGTCCTGTGGGCGTCAGTATCACACAGTGATCACAGTTCACACCTGCAGTGAAGCCCCTCCCACAACTATTCACCAATAAATACTGGGAATATTCCCATCATCCTACAAGAGAAGGACAAACTCCAGGAGTAGCAGCTGAAATCTGTGTGACTGTAAAAGATGGAGTTTATTAAAGAGGAGAATGGAGGTTATTAAAGTGAAGATTGAAGACATGACTGATCCAGAACCATCCAGAATAAAACATGAAGAGACTGAGGAACAAATAGGTTGGTGTCCATTCTTGATTTTAATTGTTGACACTTTGTTGCTGTGAAATAAGTAGTATATGGATGATAAATTATTTAGAAATGTATCTAATTGATTCTAACCCTTTTCTTTCCTTTTTTATCGCATATGTCTGAATGGGTTGTAATCACACATTACAATGATCCACTTGTCGGGTTTTGCTATTACCTCTGAAGGCCAGTGTTCCTATTTCTATGTGAAGTCTCCAAGGGTTGGATTTTCTGCAAAAGCCATCGGATGTGACGCGCCTGCATGCTCCCGAAGCCTCTCTCCTTTGTATATACGACATGAGTCTGATAACACCAAAAAACTCCTGCCTCCAGCGCAACACACACTCCAACACATAAATATAAAACACAAATCTGCCGAAGCTCGTCCGGCCAAGCGTGAATCAAATCGACTTAGGACGAAAACACGGATGCAGCAAGCGTTTGAATTATGGAGACCTCGCTATTTTTATTGTGATAAATTACACGTTTTCAAGAAAATGATGAAAAGTGTGATGGTAAACTGTATTGAAATAGCAAGGTAAACTAATAGTTGAGACATGTAATGAATAACAAAGACTGTTCTAAATCGCTGAATTTATAGGCAAATCGATAAAATGCGCACGTTTTCACAGGCATTCAGTAATGGTGCGAGTCGTTCGGGAAAGAACTGTTTTGTTATTGTGCCCCTGAATATGCGCTAGTTTGAAAATGAAACTAAGTTTTTGATTGACAGATATGTGATCTGACCAATCAAAATCCACCATTTTTGTCCGACAAAGCAGTCAGGAGAGTTAGTAGATTAACGTCGATGGAACTTGGCTTTATCAGGCAATCTGTCACGACACATTAAAGAGCCACAAAACGGTAGGCCTATTTATTGTTTGATTTTCTTTGACTGACCAAATTCTAAAGTTGAGACTGTTTCATATTAAATATTACCTGCTTGGTCCTGTCTGTCAATGCGTTGTCAGTGTCCTCTATTTTTCACTGCTTGAGAACATGGGTTGAATCCAAAATCGCCCCCTAAACCCTCATTTACTAGGCCTATTCACTACATTAGTCCACTAATACTGTTCACTTGAAGGAGTGAATGAGAAGAAGAGTAACGCCGCCTTCACACTGGCAGTTGAAATCAGCTCCGTAATACGCAATACGTTCCCTACAGACGTCGTACTACACAGTGAAAAGCGTCGAGGACAAGGGTAGAACAAAAGAGAGAAAGGTTGATTCTGTCAGTTCTGTATGATCTCTCTGATGAGGGTTATATTAGACATATTAATAGGAAGGCTGCTGATATGTCAGGTCGACTGAAAACTGTGATATGGTGATCAATAGTTTAATGTCTGCCTACAATTTAATTGTATTAAAGGTTGTGTAGGTCAGAATTGAAAAAAACAACTTTTTTTCCAAATTTCTTTAAACTTTCTGTATATATCAATGCATAATTAAAATCTAAGTACTCTGAAAAGAAAGTATAAAAATCGAGTGTCTGTAGACCTCTCACGACTGTTTTAAATACAGCTCATTATTTCCATTCACTTCACCCCCTCCCTTCTTGGCTCCTTCCAAAGCCACGCCCCCAAAACACATGAACGCGCAACTCCGACAGCTGAGCTGAAGACGCATTATTTACCTCAGACGAGCGGAGAGGAGAGGAAGAAGTGCATGTAGTGACATCGTGTCAGAAACACATGTAAATAAAAAATCTAACTATCATTATGAAGATAAACAAATAAGTTGTATTTTATTACTCTCTATCAAGCTAGCATATTGATATTGGTAAAGCTTACAATATTGATTCGCTGAACGAGCTAGTTAGTTATCTATAAGGCAAAGCTAAAAACAGGTTGCAGCATGATACACGTTTTTCCATTGCCATCATTTACACTGTGATGAAGATGAATTTCGTGTAAGATTCATTACATATATATGGTGTTCTGCATGTAAGAGTTTGCTTGATGAAAGCATTGTTGATTCTGATGAGGACTACACACCCGAGACAAGTAAGTTACCCATAGACAGTATAAGACAGCAAGTACCGCATCGTCAGCTCGAGGACAGATCCGTGGTCGAGGGCGAAGCAGAGGATTTTGCTATTAGGGTCCGAGGAAGTAGAGGCCGAGGACGGGGTGGTCGAAGTGCAGGGCAAGGAGCACTTTTTAGACAAGAGGACCTGCGTCGGGTTTTGCATCTTCAAGCTCAAACAAGCACGCGAACAGGTACGATCTGGATACGCGCAAGTGGGCAGGTCCTGTGTGGCAAAAGGGTGGTTGCCATGGTTGCAGAGAGTGACAGTCGCCTAAGCCAATTGTTTCGTCCCATTGTTTCGTCCCGGTACGAACTAATGAGCTGCGTTTAATGCAGATTAAACGGTCTAGAGTCACTCGATTTTTATACTCTTTTTTTCAGAGTACTTAGATTTTAATTATGCATTGATATATATAGAACGTTTAAACAAATTTGGTAAAAAGTTTTTATAAGATTCTGATCTACACAACCTTTAACTGCCCCCCCAATAACGTTAGAAAGTCATGAAAATAAAAAAAAATGACATGACAACTTCTCCGTTATAAAATCATTATTTATTTTATTAAACGTTAATAATTCAGGTTTGTTTATCAGTACCATAGCAACGCTCAACTTCCGCTGGAATTTTCGGATAGGAACCGTCCGTAGCTTTTCACAAGAGTTCAAATTTTTGAACGCATCTGAATGACCAACGGACAAGATTGTCTTCGCACTGCACTCTGTTGGACCCGTTTCGGACACATTCGCATGCGGTCTGCGAAATCTCCATAGGAAATTAATGACTTCAGGTCGTTCGTAGCCACATCGGAGCTGATTTCAACTGCCAGTGTGAAGGCGGCGTAAGTAAAAACGAGTGAGCGAATTCGGACAGCCGTTGCTGACAGAGACGCGATTCTGACGCACGTCCCATTTTCTCACAAATCTTTACGTTCGTTAAGACTGCTCTAATGGACATTTTGGCATAATTTGTGTGTTATGGTTTGTTCAAGCTCAAAAGAGAACTCAATACCGACGCGCGTCTTTTATGTGGGTCGTGTGTGTGTTAATTTCTGTAGGCATGTGTATTTAAAAGGGTTAACGGATACTGCATA
The DNA here is from genome assembly GCA_030378365.1 of Hybognathus amarus. Lineage (NCBI taxonomy): Eukaryota > Metazoa > Chordata > Actinopteri > Cypriniformes > Leuciscidae > Hybognathus > Hybognathus amarus. The sequence goes on along the minus strand of JAQIUQ010004079.1, from coordinate 116,600 downwards.
ATTGCATTCAATATTTTTAAGGCTTTAATTTTTTTTCCGGTGCCGCGGTGGGCATGTCATGAAACCGGTGTTGCGACTGAATACCGACTACCGTAGCAAGCCTACAGTCTAGTTCACTAACCATTTTTGTCATCATATTATACATTCATCTATGTTGACATTGCTGATTGTGAAAGATACACGAATAGTTAGTGAAATGCTTTATGCTAGATAACACCACAAATGTAATCGTTATCATGGTACGAGCATGGAGCATTAGTTCAACATCAAGCTGATAAAAGTAGCCTATTATTGTAACGTTGCAGTGGGAGTTTAGATGAGTTTCCAGCATGTTGTGTGATGCTTTCTCTGGCGTGGTGAAAGTCTCAGTGTGGCCGTGTACCGTCCGTGAGTGCTCCCTCTTGTGTTTGAACATGAGCGCTCTTGTAAAAATTGGTTGCAATCTGAAACATCACTGATAGAGGCCGCTAAAAAATACATATAGCACCTTTAATGTTGTATAAAGCAATGTGTTTTTATTATTCAAATTCAGAATGATATAACAATCTGATACTTTATACTCACTCAGACGGAAACCTGTTCTCTTGTTGTCTGCTTCTGTTCACATGAATTTTCCTTGAAATGATCCTCCTTAAACTGATTTTAACTACTTGATGTGTTCATTTTAGATCAGATGGAAATACCAGAGCTAAGAGAAGACCTGAATGAAGTAAAGAAACACTGTGACTTCAAAACTGAAGGAACAAAAGTCAAAAAGCTGCACTCCTGCTCACAGTGTGGACATAGTTTCCAAAATCAACGAAACCTTAAAGCACACATGAGAATTCACACTGGAGAGAAACCGTATCCATGCACTCAGTGTGGAAAGAGTTTCACATCTTCATCCTTACTCAAAATTCATCTGCGTTTTCACTCTGGAGAAAGACCATTTAACTGTGATCAGTGTGGAAAAGGGTTTATTTCATCAGCACATCTAAAAAAACACTTGAAAGTTCATTCAGTTGAGAGGCCTCATGTGTGTTCTCTCTGTGGAAAGAGTTTTTCACGACTGGACTGTTTTAAACTGCACCAAAAAACACACAATGCAGTGAAAGATCATGTGTGTTGTTACTGTGGGAAGAGCGTTGCTAGAGCTAGTAAACTGAATCAGCATCAAAGAATTCATACTGGAGAAAAACCTTACAAGTGCTCATACTGTGACAAGAGATTCACTGATTCTAGATCTCTGAAATCACACGAGCGAGTTCACACTGGAGAGAAGCCGTATCGCTGTACTCAGTGTGAGAAGAGTTTCAAAGATACATCAGGTCTCTGTCAACATCTGCTCATTCATTCTGGAAAAAGACCATTTCATTGTGATCAGTGTGGTAAAGGGTTTATTTCCTCATCACATCTAAAACGACACCTGAAAGTTCATTCAGATGAGAAGCCTTATGTGTGTTCTCTCTGTGGAAAGAGTTTTTTCAAGACTGAACTATTTTAAACAACACCAGAAAATACATGATGAATTGAGAGTTCATGTGTGTTGTGACTGTGGGAAGAGCTTTACTACACCTGGTGAACTGAATCAACATCAAATAATTCATACTGGAGAAAAACCTTACAAGTGCTCATACTGTGACAAGAGTTTCACTCAGTCTGGACACCTGAAAGTACACGAGCGAGTTCACACTGGAGAGAAGCCGTACGACTAAAGAAAACTGAGAAGAGTTTCAGACGTTTATCAAACCTTCACACTCACATGAAAAACTGTTGCAAGCAATCAACAGTCATTTCTATACCACATAATTATTTTTTTATGTGAATGGAAGACTAGAAATATTAAAGAGGTGAAGCTTCAAAAGTGTGTATATCTATATATATATTAGGGATGTCAATGACTAATTGATGATTCGATTAATTGTCGATAATACATTTAATTGATAAAACTTATCGATCATCGATTTAGCAGAATCATGCGTGTGCGTGCTGCTCAACTGAGAAACATGTAAGTGAGCGCCGTTGTGGTGTGTTTGGGACTATTTTACACCATCTCAATTATAAGTTTGCGTGTGCATTCGCAGCCTTTTGGTTTGTGCAAATGTAAGTTGTAATGCTACGTTCACACCTGACGCAAATAGCGCGACACACTAGTGCCATGCTCACGCCAAAGTCCCACTTGAAGAGCTCTGCCGTCTACCCTTTGAAGGGAGTAGCCCAGTTGGGTCCGTCACTTATTTCAGTTCCCCGGAAACATTTCCGTTGTGGTCTGTGTTTCTTGCAGCGCGTTTCTGTATTTGGTTGTCTTGTGAGCGTTTGCAGCGCGTTTCCGTATTTGGTGGTGTTGTCAGTATTTGGAGCACACGTGTGTTGTGGAACTGATGAAGATGTTTTTCTTAATTTGCTGATGTTTTTTGTATTTGCACACGTTTTTATATTTGCACACGTTTTTTTATATTTGCATTCATCTTCTTTAGGTTGACTCTCTCGGCCACCGTAAGATATGGAATGAATAACATTCAATATATAGAAATAAAGTTTTAAGTGATAAAATATTTACTTTGTTGTGCATAGTAATCCCACCATGCATTTAGTCATATTACAACATAATTTATTGAAGCATTGAGATCCTTCACCACGTGAGCAAGCAGCTAGGCTCCTGATTGGTTAACACGGCGCGAATTGATGCCAAAGTTCAGATTTTTCAACTGGGGTGGCAAGTGCGAATTCGCGTCGAACAGCGTGAGTGCACAAATAGCACTAACGGTCGAGATCCACTTGTCCGACACGACAGTCGCGTGTTGTCCCGACACCTCCCCACATTTGTACTTTGATGGGCGTTCCTCAAGTTTACCGCTATGGCCGTGTTTTTGAGCCAGCGGCCATTCTAGAACAGAGGACCTGCGAAAGACTTCCCCCGTCTCCATATGCTCTACTTCTATTGGATAGTCAGCGCCGCATTCGACGGAATTAATTTGTATAAAGATGGTCATCGGCCAGCTTTTTGACGCACAGCATTTTTCTAAATGAAGCGCCGCCTTCCCAGAATGCTTTACGGGGCGTGAAAGTCGTGTGACGTTGCCCATAGGCCGATGCCAATCTTTATGCAAATGAATTCCGTTGAACGTGCTGCGACTATCCAATAGAAGTAGAGCGATGGAGATGGGGGAGTCTCGCAGGTAGAGGGGGAAGTCTCTCGCATTTAGTTAAGAATTGACGTGATCTTTCAGCGCTCAGCTGAAACGACAATGCATGACTAATAATGACTATTGGGACTGTCATATTACACAAGATTATAAAGAAAACAATATTGTAAATTGTGAATTTACATTGTAAATTGCATTGTGAATTATTTGTGAATTATTTAGATGTCATGTCGCGTTGTTCCAGGAAGAGCACGTCCACCACAACATGTCATTCTGAATGGCACGTAACTTAAAGTTCACTTGTGCATTCACGTCATTTTGTGCAGATATAATTTTGTAATATTATGTTTATTTTGTATAAATCTGATGAATATCAAATGCGTTTCTTTCAGTTAAATAAACACTAACAAAGGGCTGTTTGCCATTAATGCTGACGATTAATTGATTGTTAATTTAATTTTAAACGATGATCGATCATGGGAATTTGTGAAAATTGACATCCCTAATATATATATATATGTGTGTGTGTGTGTGTGTGTGTGTGTGTGTGTACAGCACAATTAGCAGCCCATGTTCCTAATGAAAAGATTGAATTCCTTGAAAAAGCCAAAAACACAATGAAATGGGACACATGAGAGAAAGTTTAATAGTAAAAGAAGATCATCACAAAATTAACAGTAACAATAAAAGTGGTGATGGTAATTAGATGAGAATAAATAAATAAGTGGTGATTTGAAATCTAGATTAGATTCATTTCTGACTGCATTACACACAACAAATCAAACATTTTGCAAGTGCACACATTTATTACACATAGAATGACAATGGTAAGTAGCTGTTATATGTTTTAATCTTTAGTTTTTATTATAATTTAATTCCTGACTGATAAAAACGTATGTGTATAACACATATTACATTTGATACAGAAAGAGAGAGTTAATGTACAGATTTACATAGCTTTAAAAAAGAAATATTGTGCTAACGGTAACGCCGTTGGTTCAGTCCTAAATGAAGACAGCGGAACAGCAACGCCATGTACAGCGATTTTTGTCAAATCTGCAACGGAGTTTCCCCTCTCGAGTACTTCTACTCTTGGATATAAGATGCGGCCCCTTTAAGAGTGAAACAGCGGCCGGTTCTCACAGGAAGTGATTCCTCGCTCGGTCAGTCTCGGCGGAAGTTTCGATTTTTGGAGTTTGTAGCGGCTGATTTTCTTCTGATAACACGTATATTTCCAGTCTGCAGGTGAGATATGTTTGAAATATTAGCCATTCTGAGTTTAACATTAACACTAGAAGTGCCAGAATTCCAAAACTACTAGAACGGCCACAAACGGTCATTTTGACCGTTGGATTCGAAAACAGTGTTTATTTCGTCGACGAATAATTTTCTTAATTATTTTCGTCAACCACATTTTTTCAAAGACGAAAAGGAGACGGTAACTAAATAAAAACTAGGTTTGAATGACAAAAACTATGACGAAAATGTTAGATAGTGACGATTTGCGAAGCGGTCCAGTCAGCATCAAAAGAAAAAGAGACGATCATTCACTGCTCATTAGCTTTAATAACTATTCATTATATTTAATTCATACAAATAAATATGTCTGCTGCTTGAAAGAATAAAGAATGATGTATGCAAGCAGAGAATGCATATTTAGGCTACTTGGAAAGAAGACTGTGTTATTTATAGGCCAACTTCAGGAAAAGAGTTTTAATTTTCGATTTGTTTTTAAGTCATCATAGTTAAATCTGTATCTATTGCATGTTCAAACTTTAAAATCATAAATATTAACAGGTTCGGCAGAATATGGGTTTAGACATTTTAGAAAAATTCAAAATGAATGCATTATGATTTAAATAAACCCATTATACTTTGGTTTAAAATTTTGGATTAAAATATCATTGTATTTCGTCGACTAAAATTAGACTAAAACTAAAAATTTGCTGTCAAAATTAACACTGATTCCAAACTCTATATCTTTAATGATAAAAACCCAATTGAGGAATTAATGCATTTATTGTATTTGGATATATTTTAAAAACAAAACAACACCAAACTGTACATTTAAACAAGTTTAATTATACATTTATTAATAATAATATCATTAGTAGCCTATCGTATATTCACGTTCACAACGAATATGCAATATTTCCATATGCATTAACTCAGAACAAGAAAAACTATCTATATAACACTTATCTTATTTAATTATAAAACATTTTATTTTATAGGCTAATATAAAAAGCGGGAAATTAACTGATCTTGAATTATTGACTAATAGTGCTTGACTATTCAAGTTTCACAGTCAAGGCAAGTGACCTCTCTTCTCCTCGAACAATTTCCACACACGGGTTTGACGCATTTGCAGCAGGTGTCGTAGGTTTTGTTTTGAATGCAGCTTCTCCGAACCTGGCACTGCCTCCGCTTTGGTGTCTGCTGCGGTGGTTGCTTCTGCTGCTGACTGGAACCTTGTGCCAGCTGCCCTACTGCTCTTTTCTCCTCCATGAACTGTGCTCTCAGCTCCTCTGCAAGTTGCTGCATGAACTTTCTCCGAGGTAATTTGCTGCTGGTGCACTCCTTGAAGAGGATGTGGGCATTGATCCCAGCCAGGTCGAGGATGTTATAAAATACAGCCACTGGCCATCTACGTGTACCGCCTTTCACCGAGTATGCCCTTGCCATCTGGTCTAGGACGTCCACGCCGTACTTGGTATTATTATAGTACGTCACCGACTCGGGCTTTGCCTTTGGCCCATCGGTGATTCCCACGCTTGTATGCACAGAGCTCAAAATACAAACATTCTTCCTCGGCTTTCCCTGGTGGATGGTGAGCGTTGCGTCAGCACATTTCAGTGCCTTTGTGCTGAACAGCTCCGCTTGTTCTTTCGCGGAAGGGGGCAACTCACGTTTCGTTTTCCCCACGGTGCCAACCAGGCTGGTCTTCTTTGCCTGTAAGGCGGTGGCCAGTTTGAGAGACGTGAAGAAGTTATCCGTGGTGATATTTCTTCCCTTCCCAAGGAATGGATCCGCCAGCCTCAGCACCACACTCTCTCCCACAAGCTGACTTCTGCTCCGCGTCTCGTCCTTTCCCAGATACGGAGCCCCGTTCAGCATATATTTGGTTTGGACATCTGCAGCAAGCCAAAATTTGATGCCGAATTTATCAGGCTTATTCCCCATATATTGAATGAATTTGCACCGGGCCTTGGTGGGGAACAGCTGCTCATCAATTGTGATATCGGCACCGGGCTTGTAGCAAGCTATGCTGTTCTGAACGAACTTGTTCCAAGTGGTCGACACCAGGGCAAACTCGTCATCCTGCAGGCGCACACGTCGGGTCTCCTTTTCATTCGAACCGCAGGAATCTCATTATCTCCCTGATGCGATTTCTGGCCATGGTTTCCTTGAAAATGGAAAGCCCCATTTTTCTGACCACATGCTGTCTAACTCCATGTTTTGGCACATTGTGCGCCACGCATATACAGCAGGGCTATGAAGGCTTTTAGTTCAGCCGCTGTGAGGTCCCATGAGCTGTCACCACGATGCAGATGTATCCCTGATATGCTTCAGCATGCCATCATCAAACACACACAAGAAGGCCGTGAGCGCATCTTCGATGTTGCGCTTGGCGTGCGCTGTGGGACCAGCAGCTTCAGTCAAGACATTTTGGCTCTGCCTTCTCCCAGGACGTTCAGTTGACTGAAGGACCGTCCACACCGTCCCATCCTTCCCCTTTTCCACAGCCGTCTCTGGCTGAGATGGCTCTAAGGGTGGGCTGAGCACAGTTGGCACAATGGCAGGTAGGACTACAGGTCCGGGAGGTTCTATAACAATAATAATATCATAATAAATAATATTATACTGATAATAATAATAAATAGGCTAATAATAATAATAGGACTAGCAGAACTAGTGAACAGCCCAGCAAAACAAACAGCGCAGGACAGGGCAGCGGAGCTCACCAGGATCATCCGACATGAATGGAACATCTGGATCGGCCGTCTCTGATGATAGCAGCCGTCTCTTTTTCCTGGATGTGGGCTCTGACTCTGAATCACTCTCTGATGAGGAGGAAATGTTAACTTGTGCCCAGGAAACGTCGCCGTCACTTTCCACCTCCAATTGTTCCCCTGCATCCGAACCATCACTCGTCAAGTTCTGAAGCATCTCCAGGGCCATGGTTCGAGTCATGTTCCTCCTCATTCGCTCATTCATTTGAGACATTTTAGCCTAGCAAACTATATTTATATTATAGATAATATTAGTAGTCCCGTTATATATTATATATATATATGTGTTATATATCTATTATAGATAACGGTTATAGATATCTATTTTATTTGTTTATTTCTGATCAACAGCTAATATAGAAATTATTATAGCAAACACCGCTACAGAGGTGACCGGACGGACCTTTCTGTTGACAGTTGACAGTCCCACAATCAACCGCGGGATATTTAAAAAACAAATACCGCGAAATTCACTGCGGTCAATATGACCGTCTATGGCCAAAATAGGTAAATATTTTCATTAGGGCCCAAGCCCTGAAAGGGCGCAGAGCCCTATTGTTTTCCTTCCGATTATTTATTTATTTATTTATTTTTCTTTTTTTTTTTTTTTTTTTTTTTTTTTTTTCTTTTTCTAGCGACTATTCGGGCACTTTTGGGGCCCTTAACATGCTCGAAAACTCTTGAAACTTTGCACACGGGTCAGAACCCGCGGCCATCAGAGCCGGGCTGAAGCTGGTACCCGGGCGTGGCAGGGCGGCTCGTCAGCGCCCCCTGGAATGGGGTCCGAACACCTGGTCCATAACTCAAACACACTTGCATGTAATAATATGAAACTCGGTACACATGTCGATAGCAGAATTTCATCTATACCTCACGTTCTTGCTTTTTACCCCAGCCCAACAGGAAGTCGGCTATTGAGGTTTTTTTGTAAAACACACGCAATGAACTTTTAAATACTCCTCCTAGAGCTCTGATCCAAATTCGACGAAACTCGGTCAGCGTGAAGTCAAGACATTGAGGATGAAAGTTTGTGTGGGGATTTTTGATATCTCGAACGGTTTGGCCGTCGCGAGGAAACGAAATTATGGCGAGAAGCGTGAAACAGGAAGTGTGTCATAACTTCAGCATACATTAACTGATCTGGATGAAACTTCAGCAGTGCGTTCGCTGTAAGAGGACGATCACATGGATGTGACTATTGTGAGTCAAAGTTATAGCGCCACCAACTGGCAGCAGGAAGTGTGTCACTTTCAAAATGCTTTGAAATCACCCTCTTATTTTTACCCGATTTGCTTCAAACTTCATCTGTATAATGTAAATACACGGCAGATGAAGACCTATGAATGGATTCTTGATATCTTTGAAACTGTTGCCGTGGCGACGCATCAAATTTTACCATTCTTTTAGGATGCATTCTTTTAGGGATTCGAACATTTGTCCATAAATCAAACACACGTGCATGGATTAATATGAAACTCGGTACACTCATAGATCACATCAGGCCAAACAACTTTCGTGCTCTAAGTTTTACGACAGTTCAAACGGAAATCGGGAATTATGTTTTTTTTTTTAAATAATTGTCCTAGAAAAACATCAAATTACAACCCATGCTGTTACCAATCACCACCAAACTCAGATGTGCATGAAGTCAAGACATTGAGGATGCTATATTCCGGACGGATTTTTGATATCTCGGACGGTTTGGCCGTGGCGGATTTTTTTGACTAAAAAAGGACACATAAAGTGTGTTATAACTTGGTTAGTTTTACTGACAGTTACAAAACTTGCCGTGTATATTGTTCTATTCAAGCCAAACAACTTTCTAATTAACAATAATAAGCTCAAACCCACAGAAAGTCAGATATTGTAGTTTGAATATGATCATGCTCTTTCTAAACCTAGGCCTGTCACACAGTCTGTGTGTGTGTGTGTGTGTAGGGGGAGGGGGCTTAATCATTTCACTGTGTGTCTGGCCTGCTAAAGTAAATACATTTCTTAAGCCTGGTATTTTTTACATAAGTTTTTATTTTTATTTTTTTATAAGTAAAGGCATATAACCTGTTTAATTGTAGTGCATTGACAATAGTTTTATATAATTAGTGTATTAATTAAATTAACTTGGTCCATAAATCAAAAAAGTAAGTAAATAAATCAAAAAGGAAGTGTGTTAAAACTTCTGCATACATTAACTGATCTTGATGAAACTTCAGCAGTGTGTTCGTTGTAAGAGGTCGATCACATAGATGTGAGTCAAATATATAGCGCCACCAACTGGCAGCAGAAAGTGTTTCACTTTCAAAATGCTTTGAAATCGCACTCTACTTTTACCCAATTTGCTTCAAATGTTAAACACACGCCAGATGAAGAGCTGTGAAAGCATTATTCAATATCTAAGATAATGTTGCCATAGCAACGCATCAAACTTTAACATTCCTTTTTTTGATGATTTTGAGTCTCTTAGCGGCTTTTGGGGCCCTTAATGGGTTTGAAAACTCTTGAAACTTTGCACACAGGTCAGATCCCACAGCCATCAGAGCCGGGCTGAAGATGGTACCCGGGTGTGGCAAGGGGGCTGAGCACCGCGCCCCCTGGAACGGGGTCCAAAAACTTGGTCCATAAATCAAACACGCTTGCATGTAATAATATGAAACTCAGTACACATGTTGATCTCATCGTTTCATATATTCATATATTCTCCTCAAGCCGGACAACTTTCTAATTTACACTCATGAGCTAGGACCCACAGAAAGTCAGATATTTTGGTTTGAAAATGTTGAGTGTCTCTCTGAGCCTACACTTCTGTATGGCAAGCCCTTTTAACATTTAAAAGCTAAGTTTGACTATTCGTAATTAACATTGTAGATATCAACAACGTCTTTCTAGTCGTAATTACATTTTGGATAGTTTGTATTATCATTTAAGATATCTGTAACGTAATTGTGACTAGTCGAAACGACAGATAGAGTATGGCAAACCGTTTTAACATTTAATCATTTTAACCTACTAGTCTCTATTTTCATGCTACTAGTACTTATTTTTAGATACTAGTATCTATTCCATTAAGTACTAGTACTTATTCATTAGCTACTAGTGCTTATTCTTTAGATACTAGTGCCTTTCTTTAGATACTAGTGTTTATTCTTTAGGTACTAGTACCTTTTTAAAGATACTAGTACTTATTCATTAGAAACTAGTCCTTATTTATTAGATACTAGTACTTATTCATTAGATGCTAGTCCTTATTCATTACATACCAATGCTTATTAATTAGTTACTAGTACTTATTCATTAGATACTAGTACCTATTTAAATAGATACTAGTACTTATTCATTAGACACTAGTACTTATTTCAATGGTGACTAGTAACTATTCTTTTGTTACTAGTCACATTTTTCCATTGACTTCTATGGTGATCTGTCATTCAGATATCAACTATTCAGTTCTGACTAGTATGTTAGTATGTATTCCAATTGTGGAATACATACTAGTATGTATTCCAAAGCAGGGGTTACGTTTTTGCACGTCGTGCAGAATAACCCTAAAGGCACCAAGGTGGCGGTGCCACCGGCTTTATATATATATATATATATAAATATAGCTGCGAGCAGCGATGGAGGGCCAAAGCCGGCGGTACCGCCATCCCGGTGCCTTTAGGCACCGGGGTTGCGGTGCCACCGGCTTGGGCCCGCAATCGGCTGCTCGCAGCTATATTTTTTTGTTTTGCCTTACGTTTACGTAACTTAATTCATATGAAAAGCATTTTAAATGAAAATACAGACAATTTTAGGAAAAGTCAGGTACCAACAGGATTTTATTATTTTTTCAACAAAGTTATTGAAGATATAAAATTCAAAACGGTCAAAATGACCGTCATGGCTGTTCTAGTGTTAACCAGCTCCAGAGTACAAGCCCTCACATCTGGATAGGTAAAGTTGGTTTTATATTCGCACATTCGCAGATATATCCGTTCAATTACTCGCCAACGTTAAACAATGTTACTACTTACTACACAAATAAAATCTAACACATATAACTACACATAGAACAACAGCAGCTACAATTTAATTATCCTCAAAACGATCTTTCCTTCGCAGTGGACAATATACATTGATCTCTATGTGCAGGCTGTGGAGAAGGGACCGTCTGCAAAGTGTTATTACAAAATCTTTTTTAAAAAGTCTCTGTAATTCTCTGTATTGTTGCAAATTCAGATCACACATCATTGTCCTGCTGTTTTTATTTAACAACACTTTGTTTGGATAATTGCAATACAATTGGATAATTTTTCATAATCAGAAATAATAATAAAGATGCATAAAAAAAGGCTCAAGCCCCTGTCTCAAAATATAGTGTGCCCTTTTCTTATAATTGTAAATAATAATTATTAAAAATAATAGATACATTAAATTTACAACATCAACAAACCAAATAATCCATAATTACCTTCTTGATTCTCATTGTTTTGTTCGGTAAAGTAAATAATATTTAGTAATATTATCATAATTTCCATATTTTCAGTTGATGTGTTATGCTTTCTAATCGATATTAGCATATTTTCTTAGAATGCAAAAAAAAAACCTGAAAAAAAAAATAAAAATGTTTAGTGCCCTTTTGTTCCCTCCGCCCCTGAGGAGGTCTGTGCACGCCACTGCTTTGGAGAGTGCTTAATAACATTCAAGTGTTTAACTTGTGTAACCACTGAAAAGTTATTGAAAGACAGTGCCATGTCACACAAACACAGTCAAGTTTTCCTAAAAAGTTGCCAAGCGGGGTAAAGTCAGTTTTAGGTTTGATATTTGCTGTGTATTCACCTAGGCTGCTTTAGGGACTGTCTGTACGTACAGTACACAAATATTGTTTTATGTAAAACTTGTAGTAATTCACATGAAGTTTTTATCATGTTTCAAAGTGCGTAGTGCTTTCCTAGTGATCAGTCTGACTTACTCTGGGTGAAATATTGACTATACCTCCCTTATTGTACAAGTATCAAATATGTTTATGTAATAAACTATTATTCTCCTATAGTGTTTTTTTTTATATATTTCAAAAGTTGTAATACTTTAAAGCTGCTCTATTGTCTTGTTTTTTTAGTAGTCCATCAAAGATCTTTAGGATTACTATGGCACTCTATAGAATTAAAAAGCCTTTATTATTGACTGGCTAATAATTATGTACACATGAATATAAGGTATTTTCTTTCCAGCCTTGATGTACAAGTGTATATCACTTATAAATTATAAAATGCAACATTTATAGTAGTTTTTTATTAAAGATACAATATGCAGGATTTTCGCCATCGCTGAACCTCTTACGATAACAAAGGCGTATTTTGATGACGCAAAGCATTAGGCGGAATTATGGATCCTGTCGTCAATCTGATGGATCTTTCATGGATGAGTGAATACAGTGATGTTTTTAACACTACTGTGGTGTGAAGCAGGGCGTGATTATTAATGAGAGACGTATACCAGTACATTTGCTCACCTGTCTGATAAAGTACATGCAAAACTCATGTGATGCAAAGAATTAACCTAATTTAACTCTGTCGAGTCGAAGTTAGTCACTGACGTGGAAGCTCTCGCATCTCCAAAGATGTTGATCTTCGTTTTAGTCCTCTTTTTGTCTCAAAGTCTGTTTGCCATGGTCCATAATGTATGAACAAAATTACAACAGTGGGAGCGTCCTGCTAGGCATAATGAGCATAACAGGGCTCATCTTACCATAGAATAGTGTGGGGAAATGGATCATAAGAGTTTTCTGTTGAAGTAATCCAGTATAAATTCTTTTAAAAAAATTTTTTTTGTCCAGATCTGGTCCTGTGGGCGTCAGTAAAACACAGTGATCACAGTTCACACCTGCAGTGAAGCCCCTCCCACAACAATTCATCTATAAATACTGGGAATATTCCCATCATCCTACAAGAGAAGGACAAACTCCAGGAGTAGCAGCTGAAATCTGTGTGACTGTTAAAGATGGAGTTTATTAAAGAGAGAGATGGAGGTTATTAAAGTGAAGATTGAAGACATGAGTGATCCAGAAGCATCCAGAATAAAAGATGAAGAGACTGAGGAACAAATAGGTTGGTGTCCATTCTTGATTCTTCATTGTTGGCACTTTGTTGGCTGTGAAATAAGTTGTATATGGATGATAAATGATTTAGAAATGTATCTAATTGATTCTAACCTTAAATTATCTTAAAGGTGCTATATGTAACTTTACTTCTAAAATTAATCCTTTTTTATCGCATATGTCTGAATGGGTTGTAAGAACACATTACAACGATCCACTTGTCGGAGTTTTGCTATTACCTCTGAAGGCCAGTGTTCCTATTTCTATGTGAAGTTTCCTGAAGCCTCTCTCCTTTTTATATACAGTCTATGTGACGGCACTGACGACATGAGTCTGATAACACCAAAAAACTCCTGCCTCCAGCGCAACACACACTCCAACGCAAACACATAAATAAAAAACACAAATCTGCTGAAGCTCGTCCAGCCAAGCGTGAATCAAACCGAAAACACGGATCAGACATCGGCAGAGCGTTTGAATTATGGAGACCTTCACTATTTTTATTGTGATAAATTACACGTTTTCAGAAATTATGAAATAATGGTAAACTATTGAAATAGCAAGGTCAACTAATACATGTCATGAGACATGTAATGAATCAATGGGCGTACAGAGCCATTATACGTCCCCCCAACATTTCAAAATCTAAGTTTTGTCCCCCCACTATTTCCCAATGTAGGATTTTGTTTTGCATTGCCTGCCTATCTGACAATTTTGGAGTCTCCCAGTTAATCCATTCGGCAACTTTTAAATGCATAATTTAATTTTTAAAAACGGCCGGTATTCTTCAGCTGTTTATGTCGTCAGTCGACCATGATTGCGGCATCGCGCACCGCTCATGCATCTAGGTGACATCGGATAACGTACACATCATCAATATGTTCCTGGGAGATCTGTAGTTGCACAGGATGTGGAAGCGTGCAAAAGTTCCAGAAATGTACAAAAGTGCCCTGGCCTTGAATGACAAGGTAAGGAAAATAAGACTAAACCAAAATTAAATAACCAAGACTTGGTTGGTATTGTTCTCAGGAGATGTTTTGAGCATTTTACTTCAGACACCGGATTATCAGCAAACTAGCAATCCATTCAGTCAGCATATTTGTGTTTGATCTGTGTGAAAAACTTTGTGAAGACCTACTTTTAGCTACCAAGCAACCTTTCAACAAGGGATAGATTGATTTGATTTTTTAGTATTTTATAGTTAATGGAAATCAAATCAACCATTTTTTGGAGTTAATCAGGACATGACTGATTAACAGTAATGTAAATGCTAAATGCCCTAATACATGTTGATACTACAACAATGCAAAGTATATACTCTTAACCTTCTCCAAAAGACTCCATTTCTCCATTTCTTTGCACAAAACTCTCCAGAAAGTGTAATTTAATGGTTTATTTTTTTAAAAAAAATGTACATACCCCAAAATGTGCCATACCCCAGGACCCCCCTAGCATTTAATGTCCCCCCCAGGTTCAGAATTGCTCCTGCGCTCCTGTAATGAATATCAAAGACTGTTCCAGGATAACAAAATGTCAGTGCTTTAGGATGTAACTTTTATTTTATGTACTAGATCTACTGTTTAAAGTCACTCATCCACTACTATCATATTGTTTATAATTCACATTTCCAGACACGTTCACTACAGTTATGTTACTTCCTACGATCTTTTCTGTTACACTGAAATTGTTCAGTCTAGTTCACTAACTGTTTTCGTTATCATATTACCGGTATACATTCATCTATGTTGACATTGCTGATTGTGAAAAAAACACGAATAGTTAGTGAAATGTTTTATGCAAGATCACTCCATGTAACGTTATCATGGTACGAGCATGGAGCATTAGTTCAACATTAAGCTGATAAAAGTAGCCTATTATTGTAACGTTGCAGTGGGAGTTTACATGAGTTTCCAGCATGTTGTGTGATGCTTTCTCCGGCGTGGTGAAAGTCTCAGTGTGGCCGTGAACCATGAGTGCTCTTGTAAACATTGGTTGCAATCTGAAACATCACCATACATATAGCACCTTTAATGTTGTATAAAGCAATGTTTTAAATTGATTTTTATTATTTAAATTCAGAATGATTTAACAAACGTTCAACATCAACGATCTGATACTTTATTCTCTTCTCACACAGACAGAAACCTTTTCTCTTGTTGTCTGCTTGTGTTCACTTGAATTTTCCTTGAAATGATCCTCCTTAAACTGATTATAACTGCTTAATGTGTTCATTTTAGATCAGATGGAAAAAACAGAGCTAAGAGAAGACCTGAATGAAGTAAAGAAACACTGTGACTTCAAAACTGAAGGAAAAAAAGCCAAAAGGCTGCACTCCTGCTCACAGTGTGGAAAGAGTTTCAGACACAAAGGAAACCTTAATATACACATGAGAAATCACACTGGAGAGAAACCGTATCCATGCACTCAGTGTGGAAAGAGTTTCATATCTTCATACATACTCAAGAATCATCTGCGTTTTCACTCTGGAGAAAGACCATTTAACTGTGATCAGTGTGGAAAAGGGTTTATTTCATCATCACATCTGAAACAACACCTGAAAGTTCATTCAGATGTGAAGCCTCATGTGTGTTCTCTCTGTGGAAAGAGTTTTTCAAGGCTGGACAGTTTAAAACGGCACCAGAAAACACACAATGAAGTGAAAGATCATGTGTGTTGTTACTGTGGGAAGAGCTTTATTACAGATGGCCATCTGAAACGGCATCAAAGAATTCATACTGGAGAAAAACCTTACAAGTGCTCATACTGTGACAAGAGATTCACTGAGTCTGGATCTCTGAAATCACACGAGCGACTTCACACTGGACAGAAGCCGTATCACTGTACTCAGTGTGAGAAGAGTTTCAAAGATACACCAGGTCTCCATCATCATCTGCTTATTCACTCTGGAGAAAAAACATTTAATTGTGATCAGTGTGGTAAAGATTTTATTACAAAATCACATCTAAATAATCACCTGAATGTTCATTCAGATGAGAGGCCTCATGTGTGTTCTCTCTGTGGAAAGAGTTTTTCAAGGCTGGATTATTTTAAACAACACCAGAAAACACATGATGAAGTGAGAGATCATGTGTGTTGTGACTGTGGGAAGAGCTTTACTAGAGCTAGTCTTCTGAAACGACACCAAAGAACTCATACTGGAGAAAAACCTTACAAGTGCTCATATTGTGAGAAGAGATTTACTACATCTGGTCATCTGAAACGACACCAAAGAACTCATACTGGAGAAAAACCTTTCAAGTGCTCATACTGTGAGAAGAGATTTACTACATCTGGTCTTCTGAAACGACACCAAAGAACTCATACTGGAGAAAAACCTTACAAGTGCTCATACTGTGAGAAGAGATTTACTAGATCTAGTGCTCTGAATCGGCACCAAAGAACTCATACTGGAGAAAAACCTTACAAGTGCTCATAGTGTGACAAGAGATTCACCGTGTCTAGAAACCTGAAAGTACACGAGCGAGTTCACACTGGAGAGAAGCCGTACGACTGTACTGAGTGTGAGAAGAGTTTCAGACGTTTATCAAGCCTTCATTTTCACATGAAAAACTGTTGCAAGCGATCAACATTCAATTCTAGATAAAATACTTGCAGGTAAATTCTGCTTGATAAAATTGAGATTGTCTTTTTTTTTTAAATGAATGGAAGACTAGAAATGTTTGAGGGGTGAAGCTTCAAAAGTGTAAATATATATTTTTGTTGCAAAATCTGTTTATCTTGAATTAGATATATTTTTATCGATTCTAACACCTGGCCTTATTTAATATGCCAACACTTTTAAAACAAAAAAAAAATACGTCTTCCAGATGTAAACATCACATCAGATAGACTTGTGCTATTTGGGCTGTGATTGTTTAAACTGAAAACAAGTCTATTAATATGTCTTTGTGGAAATAGAAAATATTACATTTAAACATTAACCGCATTTTTACTGTAGACCATATCAAATTCAATCACACTTTCTCCTGTTTGTTTGTGCTCACAAGACTGCACAAAAATAACTCTCTAGCAGGCTTTTAGTTCAAAATAGTGAACATAGAAAAATATAGATAAATTTGTATTTTTTTTCATTTCACATTTCTTTGAGATTGATCATTACTATTCTGTCTCACTATACTGTTTGTTACCTGTTACACTGGGGCAGAAATGTAATTTAAAATAACACAAATGCCTCCAAAATTCAAGATCGGGTAAAAATATTAAATTTTCCTCAGTTGTTAAATTAATAATAGGAACAACTCAAGCAACATATAATCAAACAACAAAACCAAGAGTGCTGTTTTCTCGAATATCAGCTTGAATGTAAATGTGACATCACGCAACTGCTATGTGACCAAGTTTGGGTAACTTTAAATTTTAGACGAATAAAGACAAAGTTTGATAATGATTGACTAGTTGCACCCATAGAAATGATAGTAAAGTGTTCAAACTGTTATTTGGAAGTAGTAAATCTTACTTTAAAAAACGGGCAAATCGATTGCCTTACTTTCCTGACCTAGGGCTTATGAATGAAATAACACTTTGTTATTTCATAAATAACACTTACCTTAACACAAAGGTAACATGCGTCCCCTTTAAGAAACATGACATCGCGCACTGCGCCTGCGCGGAAGAGACGAAGCGCTTTCACTAGTTGAGGCTGAAAGGGGCGATCGTGAATGAAGGACAAATTAGCAAGATTTTCTCCGCATGCCGTATATTTTCCTTCTTCAGGTGAGAGATGTTACCAGCTCCAGAGTGTAAGCCCTCATATCGGGAATAAGGTTTGTCTGCACTCACACGAGCGAGTTCATAGGGAATGCGGAGGTACGTCACGCCGTGTTGCATTATGGGACGTGGGCGCCATCTTTACAGGCACGATCTTTGTTTACCTTCGGGATAATAGTAGGTGTTTGGCTAAAACGAGGCAAATTTGAAGAAGAACGGAAGAAATGGAGATGTTTAAAGAAAGAGAGAAGGGACCCTACCAGAATAAACTAAATGCCACTGCCAAAAAAAACGTAATTTGGACAAACTATCCGCGATAAACAACGTTGATACATCTGATTTAGTTTTGGTGTTCGAAGCCTATGCTAAGTTGATTAACGTTACTATTGTACATAAAGTTCAAGCTATTCTACCTGAAAAGTAGCTCTCATAGTTAATGTTAACTTGCTATTTTCAGTCTATATGTTGAGTTTTCATAGGTTGTGCAAGAAAAACAATGTACATTACTTTATAATGCCACAAGATGTGGTAACTTGTTAAATACAACTGTGCCTTATTGTCATCATTTAATGTTGATGACACGTGTAAAAATGAGGGTATTTGGTAGTTTATTTTAAAATAGTTTGATGTATCTTTGCCCTTTTATGTGTACTTAAAGGGTCTTTGCGGATGCAATCAGTACATAAACAGAGAAGTCACTTAATGTATTTATTAAGCAGTTATATAAAACATGATTCACAAACGTTTTAAAGAAAGGCATGTAAAGAGATGTACAGAATATCAAAGCAAATTGTTAATTGAAAACAAAATAAATATAATTTGATTCATGCAATGTGTCCTAGCTTTATCATCTGCTAACAAGAACTTGAACCACAAAGTCAACTATCCTCCTAACTGTTAGTCATCTATGAATATACAATACACAACCTCTTGCTTTCACAACTTTTTAACAAACATAGTATGCTGTGGAGGACATTAAGTAAAGTTTTTCCTCATTATTGCGTTTTTCCTCATTACTTCCTCATCCCCTACGCGATCCGGCTTCTTCTCGTCAGCTCCTCGACCTGCTTCCCTTATAGTTTTTTCCAAGAAAGAAAGGTGAAAAAACGTATTCCGTTGTTCGGTTTCCTCACTGAACGATCGTGTGACATGCTATGGCAGTTGAACTGAACAACCATATCGACGTTTATTACAATCTCGACAGAAAATCCAAACACAGCCTCCAAAACATGCATTTAAATACAGCGGTATTGGGCGCGATCCTGTAAATATGGCGGCGGACCCATAATGCAACATGGCGTGACGTCAATCTCGCATTTCCTGATATGGAGTGAATCAGCATTAATGTGGAGAGAGTTTAACATTCAATCTCAGCAGTGAATCATATAAAGAAAGTCACAGTGAGCAAAGCATATCCAGTCATCTAGTGAGTTTGTTTCACCCTTTCTGTAGAGATGTATTCTGGATAAATTGAGAATCATGTTTTGTTTAAAATAGAAACCACGAAAATAGAAATTCACTTGTTTCATTAGTGGATGTATAAACTTTTTGAACGAATTTTCAGGAATTAACTATTTTTTTAAGGATCGATGAGAATTGGGCATAACATAAAAAACAACAACAACAACAACAAAAATACATGTTACTGAAAACTAGCAAATTGAGAGTCTAACACCCAAAATGACAGAGGTTATATTCAGGTGTGCATAATTATTATGCATGTTTTCTTTTACAGATTAAATCAACCCAAAAAGAGATTGTAAAACAAAAAATGTAAATGCCTGGACCATAAGAAGAATGGGGCATCTGTCCTCCCTGATCCACTTGATGACCTGTGGGAGAAAATGTGCCTGGAAAAAAAAATATGATCAGAAAATCAACATGCCTAATAATTCTTTACTTTAGACGAAGTGGGTGCATGAATCGTCATAGACATAAACCAAGAGAAGTAGCTCCGACTATGTTCGTCTGCAAGATTCTTGCAGTTTTGTTTATTAACAGCTAGATCTGCCATTTTGTTATATTTCTGATTAGTTAAGATATTATTTGAATAACATAACATCTTGTTTACTAATGTAACCGTGGTTACCTGAGATAATAGGAGTAAGTATTGTGTCTTGTTAGATGCTATGGGGAAAACTCTTTTTCTTAGATTATTTAAAACTTTTATTAAATTAAAACAGTGTTGAGAATTGCACTAACCAATGGTGATGCTGCATATTTGCTCAAACCAATCGGGGCAGAGCCTGCCAAAGGGGGCGGGGCATGTGCCTATAAAAGCAGCTTGTCTTGCCAAAGAATGGGTGGGAAAAGGGACCAATGTGTTTTCTGTTAAAGTAATCCAGTATAATTATTTTTTTTATCTTTTTTTTTTTTTTGCCAGATCTGGTCCTGTGGGCGTCAGTATCACACCTGCAGTGAAGCCCCTCCCACAACAATTCACCAATAAATACTGGGAATATTCCCATCATCCTACAAGAGAAGGACAAACTCCAGGAGTAGCAGCTGAAATCTGTGTGACTGTTAAAGATGGAGTTTATTAAAGAGGAGATTGAAGACATGACTGATCCAGAACCATCCAGAATAAAACATGAAGAGACTGAGGAACAAATAGGTTGGTGTCCATTCTTGATTCTTCATTGTTGGCACTTTGGTGGCTATGAAATAAGTAGTATATTGATGATAAATGATTTGGAAATGTATCCAACTGATTCTAACCTTAAATTATCTTAAAGGTGCTATATGTAACTTTTCTTCTAAAATATATAGAATAGCAAAGTTAACTTCTGTTCTGTTAATTTAAACTGTTTATTGGATAATACGGCATTGACTGCAAATGCAGTGAAAGTTATGGTGATGAACAGGTTGTTGAGCTGTGGGATGCAACCTGACCTTGGGAGCAAACGCAATTTTAAAAAATATGTTACGGTTTCCTGACAAAGAGGGAGACGGCGGTATTAAAATAGCTAGGTTTATCCGAGTATCCGGTACAGTGTTTCCCATAACGTTACATTTATGAGTGGCAGCCCACCACATTATCAGCGCTGACCGCCACATATTGATTTCCGTGTTTTTTACAATTTAAGATGGGAAAAGTTGTATTTGACTGCAGAGTTACGTGCAGCGCATATTCGCCACGCTCTCTCTCTCTCTCTCTCTCTCTCGCAAACACATTGACAGCGGATCAGTCTGTGTATTGAATGGTTAGTATCATAAACAACGCTGCACAGATCCATCCAACATGCTGTCAATGTGGAGACCCACCTTAAAAAAAAGGTTAGCAAGCATGTAAGAAGCCTAGCTAATAAGGAGAGCTATCACATAATAAAGCCCAGTCGCCGCGCTCGCCACAGTGTTTTAACACTGCGGTAAATCAGACACGTCGGTAGAAAACATCTTGTCTCCTATTTTTTGTTCAACGGTTCTGGTTGTGTCACATTTCAGTTTGGCCAGGTAACATTTATTTTCTTTGACTGGCAAGAAATACCAGCTACTATTGAGAATGAGGAGTCACGTGCCGATTTGGGCGGGGTCTGAGCCGGGCGGCCATGATGGTTGGAGACGCTATCGGTTACCAACGGCAACGCCTTTAGAACCCTATGTTAGAACCCCACAGAGATGCGACTAAACATTCCAGAGCTCTTTAATTTTCGCGCATTTATTATTTTCGCGCATTTATTATTTTGGCAGGACAGAGACGGATCTAAGAATACGAGAAAAAGGAAGAAAGTAAAGCAATGCAAAAAGATAAGGTGAAAGAAAAGGGACCTTACAGGAACAAACTCACACTAAGCGCAAAACAGCTGTATTTGGAGAAGCAGCATCAATATATTTGTTCTTTTGCACTAATAACAGTATTTTTATTTTATTATTATTACTGATGTTGTCCATGAAACTTATATTGTCCAAATATACATATGAAGAGTTCAGATGCAAAAGTCTCTAAATGCCATTTGAAATTTTCTTCTAAAATGACCATTTTATCAAGCTTGTATATTTAAGTTCAGTAATTTCACTTAAATGACAATTAATAGGTAATCTTCATTGCCATTTAAGTGAAATTACTGAACTTAAATATACAAGCTTAATAAAAATGATAATTTTAGAAGAAAATTTCAAATGGCACTTAGAGGCTTTTGCATCTGAACTCTTCATATATTTCAGTTCTCAATAAATATTGTTAAGCCATATCAAGTTGTTTCAAACATTTATTTCAAAGAAATAAAAAAGTAATGAACAAGGCACTCAAACAGCACTTGCGTATGTTCATTAAGGCACAGCAAACAGTGAAAATCGTATACTAAAGGCATCAGCCAACTGTGCAATCCAGCGTCTCCTGTCAGATACTCTCCTGATGCTGTGTCCATTTCAATAACCTTAAACTGTATTACATTGTTCCTATGTTTTCCATATGTCTCGTGTGAGTTACTGGAGGAGTTTTAACGCAGCAGTGACTTCCAGGCATGGTAAAACAGTGCAGAATTGCGAGAATCTCCTCTACTACCGAGCTAAAAACACACGTAAACAATACTGTTCTACCGTGGGAATCCAACCAACATGGCGGAGAGGGGAGGGGCTTTGTACAATAACGTCAACTCCTCATTCTCAATGGTTACTTGTTATGTATTGTCTGCGCAAGTTTGCCGGAAGTTAAGTTTGGGCCAGTTTAATGCACATGCGCTGTACCATTTGTTTATGTTGTCAGTGCTGAAAGCATCTATAAAGCAATGTGTCAAATAGATTTTTATTATTCAAATTCAGAATGATATAACAAACGTTAAACATCAAGGATCTGATACTTTATTCTCACACAGACGGAAACCTTTTCTCTTGTTGTTCACTTGAATTTTCCTTGAAATGATCCTCCTTAAACTGATTATAACTACTTAATGTGTTCATTTTAGATCAGATGGAAATAACGGAGCTAAGAGAAGACCTGAATGAAGTAAAGAAACACTGTGACTTCAAAACTGAAGGAACAAAAGCCAAAAAGCTGCACTCCTGCTCTCAGTGTGGAAAGAGTTTCCAAAATCAACGAAACCTTAACGCACACATGAGCGTTCACACTGGAGAGAAACCGTATCCATGCACTCAGTGTGGAAAGAGTTTCACATTTTCATACATACTCAAAATTCATCTACGTTTTCACTCTGGAGAAAAACCATTTAACTGTGATCAGTGTGGAAAAGGGTTTATTTCACCATCACATCTAAAATCACACCTGAAAGCTCATTCAGATGAGAGGCCTCATGTGTGTTCTGTCTGTGGAAAGAGTTTTTCAAGGCTGGATCATTTTAAACAGCACCAGAAAACACATGATGAAGTGAAAGATCATGTGTGTTGTGACTGTGGGAAGAGCTTTGCTAGATCTGGTGAACTGAAACTGCACCAAATGATTCATACTGGAGAAAAACCTTTCAAGTGCTCATACTGTGACAAGAGTTTCACTCAGTCTGGATCTCTGAAATCACACGAGCGAGTTCACACTGGAGAGAAGCCGTACGCCTGTACTCAGTGTGAGAAGAGTTTCAAAGATTCATCAGGTCTCCGTCATCATCAGCTCATTCATTCTGGAGACAAACCATTTAACTGTGATCAGTGTGGTAAAGATTTTATTTCATCATCACATCTAAATAATCACATGAAAGTTCATTCAGATGAGAAGCCTCATGTGTGTTCTCTCTGTGGAAAGAGTTTCTCAAGGCTGGACAGTTTTAAAGAGCACCAGAAAACACACACTGAAGTGAGAGATCATGTGTGTGACTGTGGGAAGAGCTTTACTACACCTCGTAATCTGAATCGGCACCAAATAATTCATACTGGAGAAAAACCTCACAAGTGCTCATATTGTGACAAGAGATTCACTCATTCTGGAAACCTGAAAGTACACGAGCGAGTTCACACTGGAGAGAAGCCGTATCACTGTACTGAGTGTGTGAAGAGTTTCGGGCGTTTATCAAGCCTTTATTTTCACATGAAAAACTGTTGCAAGCGATCAACATTCAATTCTAGATGCAGGTAAATTCTGCTTGATAAAATTGAGATTGTCTTTTTTAAATGAATGGAAAACTAGAAATTTTTGAGACGTGAAGCTTCAAACGTGTAAATATATATTTTTGTTGCAAAATCTGTTTATCTTGAATTAGATATATTTATATCGATTTCTAACATCTGACCTTATTTAATATGCTAACACTTTTAAAACAAAACAAAAATACGTCTTCCAGATGTAAACATCACATC
Source organism: Hybognathus amarus (assembly GCA_030378365.1). Classification (NCBI taxonomy): domain Eukaryota; kingdom Metazoa; phylum Chordata; class Actinopteri; order Cypriniformes; family Leuciscidae; genus Hybognathus; species Hybognathus amarus. The sequence continues at coordinate 92,421 of JAQIUQ010004079.1, read as the reverse complement.
AGATAGACTTGTGCTATTTGGGCTGTGATTGTTTAAACTGAAAACAAGTCTATTAATATGTCTTTGTGGAAACAGAAAACACCGCATTTTTACTGTACAGACCATATCAAATTCAATCACACTTTCTCCTGTTTGTGCTCACAAGACTGCACAAAAATAACTCTCTTGCAGGCTTTTAGTTCAAAAGAGTAGAACATAGAAAAATATAGATTTTCATTTCACATTTCTTTGAGATTGATCATTACTATTCTGTCTCACTATACTGTTTGTTACTTGTTACACTGGGGCAGAAATGTAATTTAAAATAACACAAATGCCTCCTAAATTCAAGATTGGGTAAAAATAATAAATTTTCCTTAGTTGTTAAATTAATAAGAGGAACAACTCAAGCAACATATAAGCAAACAACAAAACCAAGAGTGCTGTTTTCTCGAATATCAGCTTGAATGTAAATGTGACATCACGCAACTGCTATGTGACCAAGTTTGGGTAACTTTAAATTTTAGACGAATAAAGACAAAGTTTGATGATGATTGACTAGTAGCAATGATAGTAAAGTGTTCAAACTGTTATTTGTAAGTAGTAAATCTTACTTTAAAAAAACGGGCAAATCGATTGCCTCCCGACCTAGGGCTTATGAATGAAATAACACTTTGTTATTTCATAAATAACACTTACCTTTAACACAAAGGTAACATGCGCCCCCTTTAAGAAACATGACATCGCGCACTGCGCCTGCGCGGAAGAGACGAAGCGCTTTCACTAGTTGAGGCTGAAAGGGGCGATCGTGAATGAAGGACAAATTAGCAAGATTTTCTCCGCATGCCGTATATTTTCCTTCTTCAGGTGAGAGATGTTACCAGCTCCTGAGTGTAAGCCCTCATATCGGGAATAAGGTTTGTCTGCACTCACACGAGCGAGTTCATATGGAGTGAATCAGCATTAATGTGGAGAGAGTTTAACATTCAATCTCAGCAGTGAATCATATAAAGAAAGTCACAGTGAGCAAAGCATTTACAGTCATCTAGTGAGTTTGTTTCACCCTTTCTGTAGAGATGAATTCTGGATAAATTGAGAATCATGTTTTGTAGAAACCACGATTCAGAATATACAATTAAACCAAGTAATAAGTAATTTACTAGAGGCTCTGAAAAAAAAAATATTGCAATGCAGTCTTTTTATTTGTAGACTATTATATATATATATATATATATATATATATATATATATATATATATTGCATTGTTTTAAATGAATAATTAAATTATTCGTTCACTTGTTTCATTAATGGATGTATAAACTTTTTTAACAAACTTTCATGAATTAACTATTTTTAAGAATCGATGAGAATTGGGCATAACAAACAACAACAAAAATACATGTTACTGAAAATTAGCAAATTGAGAGTCTAACACACAAAATGACAGAGGTTATATTCAGGTGTGCATAATTATTAGGCATGTTATCTTTTACTGATTAAATGAGCCCAAAAAAGAGATTGTAAAAAATAAATGTAAATGCCTGGACCATAAGAAGAATGGGGCATCTGTCCTCCCTGATCCACTTGATGACCTGTGGGAGAAAATGTGCCTGGAAAAAAAAATATGATCAGAAAATCAACATGCCTAATAATTCTGTACTTTCAGACGGAAGTGGGTGCATGAAATCGTCATAGACATAAACCAAGAGAAGTAGCTCCGACTATGTTCGTCTGCAAGATTCTTGCAGTTTTGTTTATTAACAGCTAGATCTGCAATTTTGTTATATTTCTGATTAGTTTAGATATAATTTGAATAACATAACATCTTGGTTACTAACGTAACCTTGGTTCCCTGAGATAATAGGAGCAAGTATTGTGTCTTGTTAGATGCTATGGGGAAAACTCTTTTTCTTAGATTATTTAAAACTTTTATTAAATTAAAACAGTGTTGAGAATTGCACTAACCAATGGTGATGCTGCATATTTGCTCAAGCCAATCGGGGCAGAGCCTGCCAAAGGGGGCGGGGCATGTGCCTAAAAGCAGCTCGTCTTGCCAAAGAATGGGTGGGAAAAGGGAACATATGTGTTTTCTGTTAAAGTAATCCAGTATACATTTTTTTTATCTTTTTTTTTTTTTTTCCAGATCTGGTCCTGTGGGCGTCAGTATCACACAGTGATCACAGTTCACACCTGCAGTAAATCCCCTCCCACAACAATTCACCAATAAATACTGGGAATATTCCCATCATCCTACAAGAGAAGGACAAACTCCAGGAGTAGCAGCTGAAATCTGTGTGACTGTTAAAGATGGAGTTTATTAAAGAGGAGATTGAAGACATGACTGATCCAGGACCATCCAGAATAAAACATAAAGATACTGAGGAACAAATAGGTTGGTGTCCATTCTTGATTCTTCATTGTTGACTGCCTTAATGGTTAAGATCCTAACCTTGTATCAATGTGTCAAATACATTTTAAGTATCCAAATTAATTATACGGTAATTATATAACAAACCATTAATGTCAAACATGATACTTTATACTAGGCTATTCTCTTGTTGTCTGCTTGTGTTAACTTTAAAAAAGTATGAATTTTCCTTGAAATGATCCTCCTTAAACTGATTATAACTATTTAATGTGTTCATTTTAGATCAGATGGAAAAAACAGAGCTAAGAGAAGACCTGAATGAAGTAGAGAAACACTGTGACTTCAAAACTGAAGGAACAAAAGCCAAAAAGCTGCACTCCTGCTCACAGTGTGGAAAGAGTTTCAGTCAAAAAGGAGACCTTAACAGACACATAAGAATTCACACTGGAGAGAAGACCGTATCCATGCACTCAGTGTGGAAAGTGTTTCACATCTTCATCCTTACTCAAAATTCATCTGCGTTTTCACTCTGGAGAAAAACCATTTAACTGTGATCAGTGTGGAAAAGAGTTTATTTTGTCATCACATCTAAAACAACACCTGAAAGTTCATTCAGATGAGAAGCCTCATGTGTGTTCTCTCTGTGGAAAGAGTTTTTCACGACTGATCAGTTGTAAACGGCACCAGAAAACACATGATGAAGTGAGAGATCATGTGTGTTGTGACTGTGGGAAGAGCTTTACTACATCTAGTCATCTGAAACAACACCAAAGAATTCATACTGGAGAAAAACCTTACAAGTGCTCATATTGTGACCAGAGTTTCACTCAGTCTGGAAACCTGAATTCACACGAGCGAGTTCACACTGGAGAGAAGCCGTACAGACTGTACTCAGTGTGAGAAGAGTTTTAAACATTTATCAAGCCTTCATGCTCATACGAAAAACTGTTGCATGTGATCAACATTCAGGTTTCATTTTCAAATATTCATTTGAAATCCATTTTTTATTAGGGTGATTGTCTATTTTTTTAATGAATGGAAGACTAGAAAGATTTAAGAGTTGAAGCTTCAAAAGTGTAAATACATTTATTTATTTATTTTTTGCCAAATTTATCTTGAATTTTATACATTCATGTCATACTTATTTGCTAAGTTTACTATATTGTCTTCTTAAAGTGCATGCACTTATGAGAAATAAACTGAAAAAACATCTTGTCTGTTTAAAGTGTTTAACTGTGATTGTTTAAACTGAAAACAAGTCTAATATGTGTTTGTGGAAATAGTTTTTCACTGCTGGACTCTAAAACGCACCAGAGAGAAATCATGTGTGTTTTGACCACAGCCGGACTCTGCATTGGTCTAGACTGACTCTGTGCGGTAGTGGCTTCACTTTTACCTGTTTGCACTCGTTTGGTTTGTTCATTTATATGCCTGTCAGAAAACATTAACCACATTTCTACTGTACAGACTATATAAAATTCAATCACATTTGCTCCTGTTTGTGCTCACAAGACTGCACAAACTTTCAGGCTTTTATTTCAAACGAGTGAACATTTACTGTATGTTTTTTTTGTCACATTTCTTTATTGAAATTGATAATTTTTATGCTAACTATACTTGTTACCTAAAAATAACAATCAAGATAAAAATCAAGATATTAGAGAAACAAATATGTAATATTCCAGTTTTCATATTTATATGAGGAACAAATCATCAAACCAAGCAACATAGAACCAAGGGTGCTGTTTTCTAGAATATCAGCTTAATTGAAAACGTGACATTATGCAAAGTTGCGTAACTTTAAATTTTAGACAAATAAAGATGTAAAAAAAGATGGATTTTGTTGATAATGATGGACTAGTAGCAGCCGTAGAAATTATAGTAAAGAGTTAGAAGTGCTATTTCTAATGTACGGTGGTGTATTGCATTCACTTGAAGAAAAAAAAAATCAACTCTGTTTTTCTGAATTAATGAGTAAATTTTTCATGAGAAACTTTTTTTGCTCTGTTTTTCTGAATTAACGAGTAAATTTTTCATGAGAAATTTTTTTTTTGCTGTTTTTCTGAATTAACGGGTTAATTTTTCATGAGAAAATTTTTTTTGCTCTGTTTTTCTGAATTAATGAGTTAATTTTTCATGAGAAAAAAGGTTTTTGCTCTGTTTTTCTGAATTAACGACTTAATTATTCATTATAAAAAGTTTTTGCTCTGTTTTTCTGAATTAACAACTTAATTTTTCATAAGAAAATTTTTTCATTCAGAAAAACAGAGCAAAAAAAATTCCATGAAAAATTAACTCATTAATTCAGAAAAACAGAGCAAAAAAATTTTTCTCATGAAAAATTAACTCGTTAATTCAGAAAAACAGAGCAAAAACTTTTTTTCTCATGAAAAATTAACTCATTAATTCAGAAAAACAGAGCAAAAAAATTTTCTCATGAAAAATTAACTCGTTAATTCAGAAAAACAGAGCAAAAAATGTTTTTCTCATGAAAAATTAACTTGGTTAATTCAGAAAAACAGAGGAAAAAAAATTCTCATGAAAAATTTACTCGTTAATTCAGAAAAACAGAGCAAAAAAAATTTTCTCATGAAAAATTAACTCGTTAATTCAGAAAAACAGAGAAAAAAAATTTTCTCATGAAAAATTAACTCGTTAATTCAGAAAAACAGAGTAGATTTTTTTCTTCAAGTGAATGCAATACGCCACCGTACTAATGAGTTAACCTTTAAAAAAAACAGGCAAATCGATTGCCTTGCTTTACCTGAATATTGACTCACTGAATGAACTAACACTTTGAATACAATGCTATGAAATGCGGCCCCTTTAAGAAACATGACGACATCGCTCACTGCAGCTGCGCAGAAGAGAGAAGCGAGAGAGACAATACAAGAAGAGACTGTCAATAGAAGAGACAGAGCCCGTTTATTAGACATTATCTGAAAGAGACGAGCTGTAATTTTCACCATTTGAGACTGAAAGAGATGTTGTTAACGACCGCGAATGAAGAGCAAATGTGGAAGATTTTTTTCCGGACGCAGTATATTTCTTGTCTGCAGGTGAGAGATTACAGAGTTTAACATTAACCAGCTCCAGAGTGTAAGCCCTCATATCGGGAAAAAGCTTTGTCTACACGAGCGAGTTCATATGGAGTGAACTTGCATTAATGTGGAGAGAGTTTAAGATATTCAATCTCAGCAGTGAATCATATAAAGAAAGTGTCACAGTGAGCAAAGCATATACAGTCATATAGTGAGTTTGTTTCACCCTTTCTGTAGAGATGTATTCTGGATAAATTGAGAATGTTTTGTTTAAAATAGAAACCGCGATTCTGAATATACAATTAAACCAAATAATATGTATTTTACTAGAGGCTCTGAAAAAAGCCAATTGTTCCAATGCAGTCTATTTATAGATGGAATATATATTTTAAGATTTGTTTCTCATCGTTTTGAATGAATGAGTCAATAATTCGTTCACTTGTTTCATTACTGGATGTATACGTTTTTTGAACAAATTTCATGAATGATCTATTTTTTAAGGATCGATGAGAATTGGGCATATCAAAAACAACAAAAAAAAACATGTAACTGAAAATGAGCAAATTGAGTCTAACACACAAAATGACAGAGGTTATAATCAGGTGTGAATAATTTTAGGCATGTTTTCTTGCCTTAAAGAGATTTAAAGGGTTAGTTCACCCAAAAATGAAAATTAAGTCATTAATTACTCACCCCCATGCTGTACCAACCTCGTAAGACCTTTGTTCGTTTTCAGAACACAAATGAAGATATTTTTGATTAAATTTGAGAGGTGGATCACTGCTACATAGGCTGCCTAAGGGATCGAAACTTGACAGTCCAGAAAGTCAATGAAGAAAATGTTTAAATATTTCATATGACTACAGTGGCTCAACTATAAGTTTATCAAGCGACGAGAATACTTTTTGTGCGAAAAAATGAACAAAAATAATTACTTTATTCGACTACTTTCTTCCTTGTAGGCCTGAGACGAGATTTCCACGACGCATGCGCGAGAACTGAACTGAAGTAGCTGAAGAAGATCGCAATTCTCGCGCATGCGTCATGGAAATCTCTTGAACTTCTCAATTTAGGATGCACAACCCTTTCTGTCTCAGGAGAAAGTGTTGCATCCTTGCACTTCATAAAAGTGCGTGGTGCCAGGAAAAGTCTGAATGGTAGGACCGTATACCGGTAGACCACCTGTTCAAGACGCGAATCTCAAAAACAATAAGTTAGATCATTAGGGTTAGACCTGCATCCATCAGATCCATTGAGAAAGAACAATCCAGTTAATAAATAAAATAAAATGTTATGCATTTAATTAAAAATCACTTTCCCATGGGAAAGACGGAACACGCATCAGACCTTCGCCTCAAATCGAACGCGTCTTTGGATCGAATTTTGTAGGCCTTACATTAGCATCTTGAATGCTTTGCATTTTAAGATGCTAAAGTAGTCCAGTATAAATTCTTTTTAAATTTATTTATTTATTTATTTTTCAGTTTCACACAGTGATCACAGTTCACACCTGCAGTGAAGCCCCTCCCACAACAATTCACTAGTAAAAACTTGGAATATTCCCATCATCCTACAAGTGTAGAAGCTGAAATCTGCACGACTGTTCAAGATGGAGTTTATTAAAGAGGAGATGGAGGTTATTGAGATGGAGGTTATTAAAGAGGAGATGGAGGTTATTAAAGTGGAGATGGAGGTTATTAAAGTGGAGATTGAAGACATGAGTGATCCAGAACCATCCAGAATAAAAGATGAAGATATTGAGGAACAAATAGGTTGGTGTCCATTCTTGATTCTTCATTGTTGACTGCTTTGTTAGCTGTGGAATAAGTAGTATATTGATGATAAATGATGTAGAAATTGATTAATCTTAATAATCATAACCTTGTATATAGCAGATGTCAAAAACACTTTAATCATTCAAATGAATGACAATTATATAACAAACCCACAAACAATGGTCACCATTTCACCATCTAGGCTTACTATAGCCCCGATATAGTTCGGCTATGAGTAACCCACTTCTAGCCAAAATAACCTTGAATTTAGTTACACGTCATTTTTGACAAAAATAACTTAAGAGATACATGATATTCCATAATCTAAGCCAAGTCAACAGTGATAACAAGGTGTTTGGTTTTATTTCTCTGACATGTTATCTAATTAATGACTGGTCTATTCTTGATCTATGGTTAAACTTCTATTATATTTCTACTGACAGCCCAGATTTTGCTTTGTTTTAGCTTAGACAGTATTTGGACAGCTATCAGACATCGTTTAATTGGAAAATGATCAAAGATCTGAAACTATATACTTGCACAGACAGAAACTGACTATCTTGTTGTCTGCTTGTTCACTCGAATTTATCCTTCTTAAAGTGATTATAACTGCTTAATGTTTATTTTAGATCAGAAGGAAATAATGGAGCTAAGAGAAGAACTGAATGAAGTAAAGAAACACGGTGACAAAACTCAAGGAACAAAAGCCAAAAAGCTGTATTCCTGCTCACAGTGTGGAAAGAGTTTGCAAAATGAACAAAACCTTAACGCACACATGAGAATTCACACTGGAGAGAAACCGTATCCATGCACTCAGTGTGGAAAGAGTTTCACATCTTCATCAATACTCAAAATTCATCTGCGTATTCATACTGGAGAAAGACCGTTTAACTGTGATCAGTGTGGAAAAGATTTTATTTCGTCATCACATCTAATAACACATCTCAAAGTTCATTCAGACGAGATGCCGTATGTGTGTTCTCTCTGTGGAAAGAGTTTTTCTCGAATGGACAATTATAAAACGCACCAGAAAACACATAGTGAAATAAGAGATTATGTGTGCTTTGAGTGTGGGAAGAGCTTTACTACAACTAGTGAACTGAAACACCATCAACGAGTTCATACTGGAGAGAAGCCTTACCAATGTACTCAGTGTGAGAAGAGTTTTAAATGTCCAAAATCTTTCAAGTATCATCTGCACATTCACTCTGGCGAAAAGCCTTATAACTGTGATCAGTGTGGTAGAGATTTTACTTCACCAACATATCTCAAAAAACATCTAACTGTTCATACAGGTGTTAAGCCTCACTTGTGTTCTCTCTGTGGAAAGAGTTTTTCTTGGATGGACAGTTTTAAGGTGCACCAAAAAACGCACAATGAAGTGAGAGATCATGTGTGTGGTGACTGTGGGAAGAGCTTTATTACAGATGGCCATCTGAAACAACACCAAAGGATTCATACTGGAGAAAAACCTTACAAGTGCTCATACTGTGACAAGAGATTCACTCAGTCAGGAAACCTGAAATTACATGAGCGACTTCATACTGGAGAAAGACCTTACAAGTGCTCCGTTTGTGACAAGACTTTCACTCAGTCTGGAAACCTTAAATTACATGAGCGAGTTCACACTGGAGAGAAGCAGAACTCCATGTAAGAATTCCTCTTTTTAGGATTCCTCTTTTGAAGACTCTCCTGACATGATTCCAGTGAAAATGGTGTTGATTAATGTAAGCTCTCTTGTAAATATGCCTTTTATTTTGAATAATCTCTTTCTCATAATTCGTCACTGAGACTTGGTAGCCTGGATGCCAGCCCGAACTCCGCCCACAACATTTTTTGGTTGGGAAGTTCAAATCTGGACTGAATCCATTGAGGAGTAATTATGATCAGACAAGAAACGTTCGGGCCAATCAAATTGCTTTATACGATGATGAACAGATGATCTGCAAGGACGTAATCATCATGTTATCAAAGAGCGCTTGACTGATTTCCCTCAGAGATGACTGCAGCTGGAGAATTGAGATGTATAGATTCCATCTGTTGTGAAATAAATCGACAGCGCATTAATTTAAATAGACACACAGAGAACTGCAATCAAGGCATTTGTCGATCGGAAAGATATTTTTGCCGTCCTTCCCACATGATTCTAGCCTGACTTCGTCATACTCATATTCTATTGAGAAGATGAGTCTGAAACTGCTTCATTGGGCTTTGATTATGAGGCGTGTCTTAACCGAACCAGGAAAAAAACAACAACTCTGCACTCAATTGGATAGTCGGTAAACCTACAACCAATCAGAGCAACACAGTGAGTCAGCTACTTTGCATTTCACAGTTGTCAACAGAACGTACTTATTTTAGACGTTAAATAACGAGTGTTGCTTCTTTTACTTGGTTCTCCATTAGTGCGACCAAAAGAGAAACCACAACGACCACAGGCTTTTCATTACGTCCCATCTTTTTAGCGACCGTCAGAGCCAGCTGATAAGTTACACTTGAAGGACGGCAAAGATATCTTTCCGATCGACAAATGCCTTGATTGCAGTTCTCTGTTTGTCTATTAAAATTAATGCGCTGTCGAATTTTACAACAGTGGAATCTATACATCTCAATTCTCCAGCTTCAGTCATCTCTGAGGGAAAACAGTTTAGCGCTCTTTGATAACGTGATGATTACGTCCCTGAAGATCACCTGTCCATCATCGTATAAAGCCCGCCCTGGCAATTTGATTGTCGCGAACAATTTTTCCCTGATCATAATTACTCCTCAATGGAACGAGTCCAGACCGAACTTCCCGACCAAAAAATGTTGTGGGCGGAGTTCGGGCTGGCATCCAGGCTAACTTGATTCGGGAAAAGTTTAACTTATCAGCTGGCTCTGACGGTCGCTAAGAAGATGGGACGTAATGAAAAGCCTGTGGTCGTTGTGGTTTCTCCTTTGGTCGCACTCATGAAGGACCAAGTAAAAGAAGCAACTCTTGTTATTTAACTTCTAAAATAAGTAAGTTCTATAGTTGAATATAGTTCTATAGTTACTGCGTTGCTCTGATTGGTTGTAGGTTTACCGACTATCCGATTGAGTGCAGAGTTTGTTTTTTTCCTCGTTCGGTTAAGACTTTTTCTGCACATCACTTTGGTTACACTTGTGGTGTTGAAAGTGCTCTATAAATAAAGAGTTTGGTTGATTTTACCAAGCCTTCACACTCCTATGAAAATAATTAGCATTTTGCACATGATCAACATTCGTTTTCATGTCAAATGCTTTTAGGTAAATTCTGCAAGATAAAATATGGAGATTATCTTACAAAAAAAGACTTAAATCTTACAACAACTCTTGTAATTTTTATTTATTAATTTATTTATTTATTGGCAAAAATCTGTCTCGATGTAGTTGGTCTATATTAAATTATTTCCTGTACATACAAATCTTGTAATTATTTACCAAGTTTACTATATTGTGTTCTGAAAAAAAAACATCTTGTCTTGACAAAAACCTTTTAACTGTGATTGTTTAAATTGAAACTAATATGTGTTTGTGCAGTGTTGTGCACTTGAGAACTCGAGTCTCGAGACCATATTTTAATGTGGACTTGGTCTTGTCGGTCTCGATGTGCATTTTGACTCGGAATTGACTCGTACTTGAACATATTGGGAGTCGGGACTCTGACTTATTCCCAAGTCCACTCGAGTCCCATTCAAAATAGCTATGTCATGATTATTACTGTATGTTAATATTTCTTTAAATTGTTGTATAGTTGAAACATCCAATGATTGCTGACTTTCTTGTGTGCAACTGCGCATGATTTGAGACTATAATGTTCGCGGCATGCAAATGCAGGACTCTTTTACTGTCAATGATGCAGCAGGACCCAGGTCAGATGTGATGTGGAGCATCTAGCTCAACTATATTGAAAATCTCTGCTTTATCATGCCTAATTCAGTTTGCATATAAGAGCCACACAGAATTCGTGTGCAGTAATGTTCTGTAAAAGAGCACTTAATGATTGTTAAAATTGTAAATCATATTTATAATAAAATTACCTTTACACCACTATGTGGCCTTTTTACCATTAGAGTGTACATGATTCCATTGTATATTTGGTTTAATGTTTGAGTATGGTGCCAATTTTATTGTTACCACCAAATATTTTACATATTCTTAAAGATATCTTTAAGTCTGGTTTGAGACTAGACCTTAGGTTATCCAACTTCTCTGGTCTAGAATCTCAAACTTCGGACTCGAACCTCTATGGTCTCGGTCTCGAACTCAGAGTGAGCTGGTCTCGACTACAACACTGTGTTTGTGGAAATAGTTGTTCACGGCTGGACTCTAAACAGCACCAGAAAATGCAGACCATGAGAAAAATGTTTTTATATTTTTATAAATCATTAGGTGACATTACAAGTGTGTCAAATCAAAAAGGAAAAAAAAAAAACGAAATAAAAACAATACATTTATCATACAGCAGCACTATTTTTGGAAATATTAAGGTAATGAATTATAATAATAAAAAACAACTAAACAATCGCCTTAGAAAAACTCGCGCTGGGGGCTCAGCTTGAATATTTAAAATGTTTTGCGTTTGAATAATCTGCGGCGCCTTTAAGAAATATGACACTGCGCACTGAGGATGCGCAGAAGAAAAAACCGAGACGGAGGCAGACGAGACGAGCGGAAACTTCTTTAACCAGTTGAGGCGTAATCATCGTGATTGAAGCACAATTGTGGAATATTTTCTCCGGATGCCGTATATTTCCAGTCTGCAGGTGAAGATGTTCTCAGATTACAGAGTTTAACTTTAACCAACTCCAGAGTACAAGCCTCCATTTTGTGGCAAAGCCAGGTTTGTCTGCACTGCACTAATGGTGCGTTCATGTGCTATGGTAATTATGGTAATAAATACCAAAAGCCGAAGTGGAAAATGCACATGAACACCCCTCATGTGGTATTTTCTACTGGGCAACTCGTCGAACCTTTGACCATTTCAAAATGGCGGAGAGCACCGCGAGAGTCGTGAATGTTAAAATATATATATACTATTCATGATCTAGAAAATAGTTACAGCATATTATTTACCTTTTGAGTTTTGATAAATCATTTTCTTGCTGTTGCAGATGTCTTAAGCAATCTAAAATAGTTTTAGCTAAATAACAGGTCTGGATCTCCATCTTTTTACCACATTACGACAACAAAAGCACTTTTAACGCCTAGTTCACAAGTGTTTCCATAGCACGTGAATACACAATAAGTAACTGTATTTATGTGTGCAGAGTTAGACATTTAAGCATGAATCATATGAAGAACCAAGTGTAACAGCGTGCAAACTATCTAAATATTTACATTTATTGTCAAAGTAACGGCACCGTTTCTGTAAAGCTGAAAGATTCTGAATAAATTGAGAATCATGATGTTTTGTTAATAGAAATCACGAATCAGAAGATTTGGTATGCAGAATGCTCTTTGACAGTATAGTGTCCCCATCACTATGCTAGGACGTTAGGACTTCACAACCAGTATACTTACAGGGTGATTTGGCTGTGGCAATAGAATTTAGTGTAACACTTTTTTTTAATGTGTCATTGTTACATGTTACATGTAATTACTATAGTAAAAACTATAGATTATGCATTACATACAACCAACCCTAAACCCTAATCCTAACCCTTTAGTAATTTAATATTGCTCAGTACTTAAAGGAGCTGTATGTAAGATTGTGGTCAAAACTGGTACTGCAATAACATTCAAAATACCGTAGAGCAGTGTATCCCCTTCCCCCGACTCAAGGTTGCCAGATAGGCGGCAGGATCCAACATTTTTTTATCTGACACATTTGTAGCGGCTGACTGGTAGATCGGTGGAGGGTGGAGCATCATACCAAAACACAACATGACAACATCAACATCAGTTGAGGGCTGCAACTTTACTTTTTAAATGACAATATCCTGGCTGGACTACTGTTGTCAGTGATATAAGTATTTGAAATAAACATGATTTCTTAATGTCTAGTGATATATCAGGGCCATTTTATGATTTTTTAAAATACATTCTTACATACAGCTCCTTTAAATGTATAATTACAGTGTAACAATGACACATTAAAATAAAGTGTAACCGAATTTAGTCTTTGCGTTTAAATACTAAATATTTTATTAATTTGAAGTATTTTTCGAAATTTTTTTGAATTAACTCACATGTTCCATTACTGGACGCATCCCGTTTTGAACGAATCTCTAGAATGAAATATATTTTTTTAAGAATAGTGTAAAACAACAGCAAAAAAACATGTAACTTACAGTAGACCATGCACTAAGATCATTAAAATAGGGCCCTTTAATATATAACCATCAAAATTCTCTATATTTGAACTAAATTAAATACACCATAATTGTTTTGCAGTTAAAGTATTCCAGTATAAATTCAGTAACGTCATCTCTGTTTTTTCCAGATCTGGTCCTGTGGGTGTCAGTATCACACAGTGATCACAGTTCACACCTGCAGTGAAGCCCCTCCCACAACAATTCACCAATAAATACTGGGAATATTCCCATCATCCTACAAGAGAAGGACAAACTCCAGGAGTAGCAGCTGAAATCTTGTGACTGTTAAAGATGGAGGTTATTAAAGAGGAGATTGAGTTTATTAAAGAGGAGATTGAAGACATGACTGATCCAGAACCATCCAGAATAAAACATGAAGAGACTGAGGAACAAATAGGTTGGTGTCTATTCTTGATTCTTCATGATCTTGACTGTTTAGAAACATTAAAGTAACAAAGCTTGAGTTCAGTAGATTGTATGATAACTAATGATACAGAAAAAGCATCTAAATGGTCAAAATCTTGAATAGCTGTTGTTATTTACATTTTAAATGCATTAACAAGAAAGTTAATAAACTAAAGTATGGCAAATCAAAGATCTGATACTTGATACTCTGTTGCGCTCTTCTGTTTAACCACATAATGTTTTTATTTTAGAGCCGGATGGAAGCGAATACGCAGAAACATGAAGTGAATGAAGCAGAGGAGAAACCGAAGAGAATCAAAGGATCGAGGATCAAACCTTTTAAGTTTCACCCCTGTCCTCATTGTGGAAAGAGTTTCAGACAAAATGGAAACCTTAACACACACATGAGAACTCATACAGGAGAGAAACCGTATACATGCACTCAGTGTGGAAAGAGTTTCGCTAAAAAAGACACCCTTAATGTACACATGAGAACTCACACTGGAGAGAAACCATTTCACTGTGATCAGTGTGGTAAAGATTTTGTTTCGTTATCAGGTCTAAGACAACACCAGAAACTTCATCCAGAAATGGTGCTGGTTCAAAGTTCGTTCGGAGTTGGTTCAACTGGCAGAACCCGTTCAGAACCTGTTTATTTTGCCGATTTCCAGTAGAGCGCCCAGTGAACGTCGTCGTCACGTCACTGTGTACGTCGACATACCTATTAGCTAGAAACGCTTGGAACATTACTTTGGGATTATCTCTAACTCGTGTACCAAGAAGGCTTTAAAAACGATTGAAATATGTAAGTCTTTTAATCTTTTCGTTTGATATGTAATCATTTCTGAAGTTATGTAGCCTACCCCTTTCTTGTGTCTTTTTTTCTTACCATTTATTTGTTCTAAATTGTGACTGTTTTCTTCATTGCTTATTTTTTAAAAAAAAAATAAAAAAATAATAGAAACGCTTGCGCAAACTTCAAGCATAAGAATTAGCCGGACTCCATCGTGTTTCTGCAAATGTTTCTCCTGGCTTTGCGATGGTCAGAAAAGATGTTTAAAATGCATCTAAACTGCATCTATTTTCATTTAAAAAATGTCAGAAAATCATAATAATTTGAGTACTTTGCATTGCTAGATCAGTATTTCCTAACCCTGTTCTTGGAGGCACACGAACACTACACATTTTCCAACTCTTCCTATTTAAACCCCTGAATCAACTCATCAGCTCACGAGAGACAAGATATCTCCATTAACAGGGTTGGGAAACAGCATTAGATAGCCTATTATTGTCGGTTTCTGAACATTTCTTTCATAAAACAGTTGTCTAAATAGGCTTCTTACATCTACTTGCATCTTCCCACAAACCCTTGTGTTATGACAGTTAAGACCTGCCTTCTTTGATTTGATTGACCATCTCTATCATTTGCATTGACGAGCGATGTTAGACCACTGATGCAGAGCAGATTACAAATGTAAACAACCTAAAAAAAAAATTATTTTTCATTTTTGTAACCAACACCTGTAGCCCTCAATCGGGTCATGGGGTCTATACAATCCCAATAGACTTTTACTTAATAAAAAAGGTTCCCTTCATCTCAGTGGAATAAGATTTTGTGACTTTTCATACATTATCTATCTATACACACACAAAACTGGGCTTGATTCACGACGAGAATGAAGAAATGTAAAATTGACATTAACACAAGATGTTAATTTTCGCAAAATTCACAGAGAATGTCTTTCATTTATGCTTAGACTGTCACTAACTTTGGAAGAATATTTGGCATTTATATCTTTAATATCCTGCAAAATGTAATAAAACACATTAGGACACTATGAATCTGACTCACCTAAATAAAATAATAGCTTTGTTATAAATGTATGTTCTTTGCGAATTTTATAATCACAAATGCACCAACAACTTTATACAATTTTATAAAAAATAACAATACCTCAAATCTTTTTAATCTTCAGTAAATAAGACTATTTGCATTACAACTTCTTACCCCCATGTTTCCCCTTTTCTTATTTGCATTTTTTCCTTTATAAGCACATTTTAGTCTTAATCTTATTCTTTTGGCAATGGGTGTTTTGTTAACTTTTTGTTCTATAAATATGCGAACCCTTTAATTTTGCATAACTTGCATTCCTTTCAGCACAATTTCATACCTAATGAATTGAATGAAAAGTGTTTCTAAATGAAAACAATATCATATCTCTAAATACATTTTAAGTAGTCTAAATACTGGAAATTGGAGACATTTCTAAGGACCCCCCACACACACACACACGCACGCACACCAGAGCCCCGCCCCCTACGCGTCTTGCTGATAATGCTATTGCTAACTGCTAACATGCAGTCTGCGCGGCTTTAGTTGCACTGAGAGAAAAGCTACAGGAATTATTAAACTTCATCTCTGGATACATTCAAATGTGATAAAAAATCTCCAAGTACTCCAGCATGTCAGGTATGTAGCGCTGTGGTTTTTACTGAATCTTCGGATCACAGGAGGGTTTGTTCAATAACGGCAGAGAACCGTAAACTAGTCTGATATTTAATGTGCATATTAAAAAGGCGAGAGTGAAGAACAATGGAATTATACACCAAAAACGAAAAGTATTACAAATAAACGTGTGATGGACAAGAAGAAAAAACACGAAGAGCAATCGATGGACATAAAGCTCTGTAAAAAATTAAGGGACCCTCGCAAAATTATCATTTTCTCTGTTTACTATTTATTTAGGTATGTGTTTGGGTACAATTAAATTACATTTTGTTTTATTCTTATAAACTACTGAGAACATTTCTCCCAAATTCCAAATTAAAATATTGTCATTTAGAACATTTATTTGCAGAAAACGATAACTGGTCAAAATAACACATAAGCTGTCGTCACACCTCGAATAATGGAAAGAAAATAAGTTTAAATTCATTTTTAAACAACACAATACTAATGTTTTAACTTCTGAACTGAATGTTTTAAAGTTAAGAAAATAGTTAGATGTCCAGTTGTCGTTTATTATTTTATCTGCAAATAAATGTTCTATATGACAATATTTTTATTTGGGAGAAATGTTCTCAGTAGTTTATAGAACAAAACTAAAATGTTAATTTACGCAAACACAGTACCTAAATAGTAAAATATATAAAAATATATATATATATATACATATATAATCATGTTCTTACTATTATTTTATATATATTTATATACACTGCTTGTGTTCAGGAGTAACTCTTTTTTAGGATTTCTGCTTTTCCATAAACACCACCTTATATCAGAGAGAGAATTTGCATTTTCTTTCAGCCTGTCTGCCGTTTTAGCTAGTTCATATGACATTACATAAATAATAATTTATTATGCTTAAATGTGAGGTTTATCATTTAAAAAAGTAATAATAATAATAATAAAACTTTTTTTAAACGTTTTATATACGTTGTTACCATAAACACTGCGTTGTTTTTAAAACAATGTTCCCCGCTGAATAACTTATAATTGTTTTCTAATATCAGAACAGTTTGAGATAATAGGTTCACCCTTGGTTGCAGTGCAGAACGGAATCAGTTGTTAATAGTGAGGCGTTTACATTGCGTCCCACTGCGTATTAGCTACGCAAAAGTGACTGTTCTCGAAAGGGAATGTGCTCAGTTACTAACGTAACCTCGGTTCCCATAGAATAGGGAACGATTATTGCTGTAGCCTGTTGCACTTTTGCAATCTGACTGAGTTTATTGCTTCAGTCGATGTAAACCTGATAATATGAGTCCAGTATAAATTCAGTAACTTGATTTTTATTTTTCCAGATCTGGTCCTGTGGGCGTCAGTATCACACAGTGATCACAGTTCACACCTGCAGTGAAGCCCCTCCCACAACAATTCACCAATAAATACTGGGAATATTCCCATCATCCTACAAGAGAAGGACAAACTCCAGGAGTAGCAGCTGAAATCTGTGTGACTGTTAAAGATGGAGTTTATTAAAGAGGAGATTGAAGACATGACTGATCCAGAACCATCCAGAATAAAACATGAAGATACTGAGGAACAAATAGGTTGGTGTCCATTCTTGATTCTTCGTTGACTGTTGAGAAACATTAAGGTAACAAAGCTTCAGTTCAACAGATTTGGCTTCAGATCCGTTCAACAGAGAAAATGATTGGGATGCACCGATATCACTTTTTCCGAATACCGATACTTTCATTCTTGGCACTCGCCAAGACCGATACCACAATCCATATTGTATTTTCACTGCATTTGTTATTTTTAAATGTATTGGTAGAGAAACCAAAAAAATATTAATCACATTAGTTGGCTTAATTTGTTCATCAAATATTTATTTCCTTCAGTTATTTTCATGCTAGTTAGAATGCAAGTTAGAAAAGTGAAATCATACTTTACCACCCCTTTAATCCCAGTTATATAGTCTGTTGTCGATGTTTCTTTGTTTGAACACACACACTGCACACGCTGGTATCGGTTGTTGCTATCGGAGCATTTTCACGGGTACAGGTACATGAGCTTGGTATCGGGTGCATCCCTATTTAAATGATACATAAAATGCATCTAAACGAACATAATAATATTGTATAGCTGTTGTCATCCACATTTTAAACTGATTAAAAAGAAAGAGACAGAACTAACTTTGGGCAAATCAAAGATCGGATATATGATGTTGCTGCTCTTGCTTTCTTCTGTTGAATCAGAGTTCACTTAAACTTATTTTAACCACATAATATATATATTTTTGTAGACTGGATGGAGATGAAACCGCAAAAACATGAACTGAATGAAGCAGAGGAGGAACAGCAAAGAATCAAAACTCAAAGAACAAAAGCCAATAAGCTGCACTCCTGCTCACAGTGTGGAAACAGTTTCAGACACAAAGGAGAACTTACAAAACACACAAGAATTCACATTGGAGAGAAACCACATACATGCACTCAGTGTGGGAAGAGTTTCTATCTCAAAGGAGACCTTAAAAAACACATGAAAATTCACACTGGAGAGAAACCGTATCCATGCCCTCAGTGTGGAAAGAGTTTTGCTTTTGCATCAGATCTCACCAAGCATCTGCATGTTCATTCTGGAGAGAGACCCTTCAACTGTGATCAGTGTGGGAAAGATTTTCATTCGTCATCAAATTTAAAACAACACTTGAAAGTTCATTCAGACGAGAAGCCTTATGTGTGTTCTCTCTGTGGAAAGAGTTTTTCACGACTGGATCATTGTAAAACACACCAGAAAACACACAATGAAGTGAAAGATCATGTGTGTTGTGACTGTGGGAAGAGCTTTACTAGGACTGACAAACTGAAAAATCATCAAAGAATTCATTCTGGAGAAAAACCATACAAGTGCTCATATTGTGACATGAGTTTCACTCGTTCTGATAAACAGAAATCACACGAGCGAGTTCATACCGGAGAGAAGCCGTACGACTGTACTCAGTGTGGAGAGAGTTTCAGATGTTCCAAAGGTCTCAAACATCATCTGCTCAATCACTCTGGAGAAAAACCATTTAACTGTGATCAGTGTGGTAAAGAGTTTATTACATCATCACGTCTAAAACAACACCTGAAAGTTCATTCAGATGAGAAGCCTTATGTGTGTTCTTTCTGTGGAAAGAGTTTTTTATGGCTAAGAAGTTTTAAAGGGCACCAGAAAACACATGATGAAGTAAGAGATCATGTGTGTTGTGACTGTGGGAAGAGCTTTACAAGAGATGTCGATCTGAAACGGCACAAAAGAATTCATACTGGAGAAAAACCTTACAAGTGCTCATACTGTGATGAGAGTTTTGCTCGCTCTGAAAACCTGAAATCACACGAGCGAGTTCACACTGGAGAACCCGTACCAGTGTATTCAGTATGAGAAGAGTTTTCAAAGTTCAACAAGCCTTCATATTTCACACAACAAAACTTTTTTAAAGGGACTTTTTGGGACTTTGGCTTATTCAGCATATCCCCCAGAGTTAGAGAAGTCCATCCATACCTTTTTCTTCTCCGTGCGTGCTGTGCTGACGCACCCACCTGGGTGTAAATGGTGTAAAAGACTGGATGTAAATGGTTGCAGCTAGCGAACTAATCCCAAATACACTACCGGTCAAAAGTTTAGACTCTGTAAGATTTTTTATGTTTTTAAAAGAAGTCTCTTCTGCTCACCAAGGCTGCAATTTTTTGATAAAAAATACACAAAAAACACAGTAATATTGTGAAATATTATGACAATTAAAATGACTTTTTATGTTAATATATATTAAAATGTAATTTATTCCTCTGAAAAAAGCTGAATTTTCAGCATCATTACTCCAGTCTTCAGTGTCACATGATCCTTCACAAATCACTCTAATATGATGATTTTATGCACCATAAACATGTATGATTATTATCCATGTTGAAAACAGTTTTTTACATTTTTATTTCAGGATTCTTTGATGAATAGAAAGTTCAAAGAACAGCATTTATTTAATTAGAATCTTCTCTAACATTATAAATGTCTTTACTGTAACTTTTGATCAATGTAACTCATCCTTGATGAATAGAAGTATTGATTTCTTATTTATTTCCCCAAAAAATAAAATACAAATTCTTACTGACCCCAAACTTTTTAAAGGGTAGTGTTTAATGTAACAAAAGCTTTCCATTTCAGATAAAAGCTGTTGAACTTTCTATTTATCAAAGAATCCTGAAATAAAAATGTAAAAAACTGTTTTCAACATGGATAATAATCATACATGTTTTTGGAGCATAAAATCATCATATTAGAGTGATTTGTGAAGGATCATGTGACACTGAAGACTGGAGTAATGATGCTAAAAATTCAGCTTTTTTTCAGAGAAATAAATTATATTTTAATATATATTAACATAAAAAAGTCATTTTAAATTGTCATAATATTTTACAATATTACTGTGTTTTTTGTGTATTTTTTATCAAAAAAAAATGCAGCCTTGGTGAGCAGAAGAGACTTCTTTTAAAAACATAAAAAATCTTACCGATCTTAAACTTTTGACCGGTAGTGTAAGTGACAAAATAATGCAACATTTTCCTATTTACATGTTGTGATATGTATAGTCACAGAGTGTACAAATAACAAGGTCATATGACACAGCCATCTTTCAATCAGTATATATACTGGGAACTATATTCTCAGAATCATGGGTGTTAGTTGTATTGTAGCTGCTACAATAAACAGGGGAGACGGGATAATACCGTGATTTTTCATAGAATTCCAACCAAAAACAAATCCTGACTAATAAATATCACTGAAATTGACAAGAAAAAGATGTTTACTTTCTAAAAATTCACACAGAGACTGCCTTTCATTTATTTATAAACGGTAAACTTTGGAAAAGTATTTGGCATATTTATCAATGTTAATATCCTGCAAGATGTAATAAAAGACATTACGTCATCACACTATGAATCTGACTCTGCTAAAGAAAAGAATATCTTTGTTATAAATGCATTTCATGCAAATATCCACAAATGAAAGTTCACCAACCAGTTTTTAAAAGTGTCTCAAATATATTTCATTTACAATTTGTTTTATAAATCTGTCAACTGTATTTTTTGTATATATATATATATATAAAAAAAAATCTAACTGACATTCCCTTCAAGTCTTTGCAGAGCCACATCAAGTCCAACACCTGAAGCACTGAATTAAAGTGTTTCTTCTTGAAAACGATTCAAGATATCTCAGCACAGGGTTTGACTAATACTATAAGACACATACACAGAAGTAATTAGAGACATTTATCATTTAATTTTAAATAGTCAAAATTTATTCGAAAATCTCAATTTAAAAAAAATAAACATATATATTTTCTTGCTAATAAAAAGTAAAAGTATCTTTCAAATGAATTAACAAATTTGATTCTGTCAAACATTGAAGAAATGTAAAACTGGCACAAGACACTGTGTTTTACTTATTTTTAGACTGTTACTATATTGAACATCTTTGGAAAAGTATTGACATATGATCTTTTTGGATATCTGAATTACCTGCTCAATAGAGAGCCTAAGTCCCGCCTCCTCCGGTTCATGGGACCTTATTTCGGAAAAAACAATGCATGGTAGTCAATGGCGAGAGATAACTTATCTTTTTATTCCGTCTGAACTGTGTCCTGGATTACACATATGATGTTTGTCAATTTAAAAGATAATTATGAAAGCCAAGAAAGTCGCAGTTCGTCTTAAAACAGAAGAGTAACTTTTAGTTTTATGTGAACCCTCAATGAACTACATCTCCCGGGAGGCGAAACAACGAGCAAGATCAGCTGCTGTGTGTGTGTGTGCAGTCTGGAACAACACACTCATGACGGTAACGTTACGATTATAACGGAAGACTATAGAAACAGTGACATAGCCTCAGTAAAGTTCGCTTCATTCATTGAGAGAAAATGTGCGCCTTTGGGGTTTGTAGTCTTTGTAATTACGTATTTTCACAGTCTTATATCTCAACAGTTTTACACCAAACTGCGACTTTCTTGACTTTAAAATGTATCTTTTAAATTGACAAACATCATATGTGTAATTCAGGGATCAATTTAAACGAAATCAAAATATTTGTTATCTCTCGCATTCAATATTTTTCCGAAATAAGGTCCCATGGTGGTCGACCGGAAGGGAGGGACTTAGGCTCTCGAATCTGCTGCTGTGTGACATTTAAACAGCTCCCCACACTAGAGCCCACGCGTGTTTTCTGATAATGCTAGTGCTAACTGTTAACAACTGTACAGAAACTGCGGCTTTTTTTTGTCACGGACACGGAGAGAAAAGCTATTTAAAGAACGTCTGGATGCAGATGCAGATATGTGGGAAAGGTCTCCAGCATGACAGGTATGTAGCTCTCTGTTTTTAACTGAATTATGTTGCAAAACGGACCTCAAATTGCAAATCGGATTCGATTTATTATACATTTTGAAAACACGAGTGTGAAGAACAATGGAGTTATACACCAAAATACCGAAAAATAACCGAAATCGAAAATAACTTTTAAAAAGGATTACATATTATTAATTACTTTTTTTTAATTTTCTATAGTTTAATTATTATTATTAATAGAATTTTAAAAATACAAGCAAGTAAAATACTAGACTTTGACAAAATTTGGACAAAAAATATATACAAATATTTTTAAATATGAATACACTTAGGTTCCATTTCCCACTATTAACTAGTTGCTTGTTAGGATGTATATTATTAGTATATTGGCTCTTTATTAGTACTTATAAAGCACATGATATTAATGCCTTATTCTGCATGATCATACATTCCTTAACTGAACAACTACCTTATTAACTATTAATAAGCCGTAATTAGGAGTTCGATCCAAAGTTGTAGTTAATAGTTAATTCTTAGTGAGAATTGGATTCTAAACTAAAGTGTGACCCAATCAATAAATTATTCTTCATGCAGTTCTATACAACTGAATCCCAACTGAAGATTTTTCTAGTCATCTAGTAGTCATTCATTCAAGGCATTAATTGACTAATTCCTTGTTTATATTATTTTTATTATTAAAATATCCAGGGTCCGGAATAGTATATCCTTGTTCAAACGCACAGATAGCCTAAAATCTTGCAGAAAAGCACCAGTAAAAGTAAGTATTATGAATATGTCATAAAATGTTTATTGTTATATAAACTTGTGTTTTCTGAGTCAGTCAGCACAGAGGGGCTGGGCGGCTCAAAAACACACAAAGTTCTTGAACATGTTTTACGTTTGCTCACATAACCATGAGGGCAGATTCTTCTTTAGGAAGATTATTTTTTCAGTTATAGAACAGAAAATTACTAAAAACTGAATGCGTTTGCTCAGCAGCAGGAGTTCAATTTCACATCATTTCGCCGTCACTCTTGACTGACAAGATGATGGCTGCAGATTTGGTTTCAAAGCGAAATGTAGACGCACCTTTTTGTCATTTTACTGTTTTGTTGTTGTGTTTTGATTAAGAAGAATGAACCCAACATTCAAGCAATTGCTGCGACCGAATTGCTGCTTATTCGCTTTTTTATGTAGCTTTTTCAAATATTACTTTCATGCAGTGTGTAATTAAGTGGTTTGTGTAAGTAAAAAAAAGGCTGCAAAGATCAAAATGCACTGTTTTCAAACTCTTTGAGAAATGAGGTGATGTGCAATATGAGAAAATTAAATTTTTAAACCGATTGCAAGAGACTAGTAAAAAATATTTAAAAAGAAAATTAAAAATGCCATTATGGAGCACTTTAAAGTAATCTAGTATAAAATCTGTAACTTATCTCTGATTTTTCCAGATCTGATCCTGTGAGCGTCAGTATCACACAGTGATCACAGTTCACACCTGCAGTGAAGCCCCTCCCACAACAATTCACCTATAAATACTGGGAATATTCCCATCATCCTACAAGAGAAGGACAAACTCCAGGAGTAGCAGCTGAAATCTGTGTGACTGTTAAAGATGGAGTTCATTAAAAGAGGAGATGGAGTTTATTAAAGAGGAGATTGAAGACATGACTGATCCAGAACCACCCAGAATAAAACATGAAGATACTGAGGAACAAACAGCAGAGGAGGAACAGCAGAGCAAAACTTTTTTCATCAAAACTAATAAGCTGCACTCCTGCCCTCAGTGTGGAAAGTGCTTTGGTCGCAAAGGACACCTTAACAAACACATGAGGATTCACACTGGAGAGAAGCCGTTTACATGCACTCAGTGTGGAAAGAGTTTTGCTCTGTGGATCCGGTCTTAAACATCATCTACGCATTCACTCTGGAGAAAAACCATTTAAGTGTGATCAGTGTGGTAAAGATTTTCATTCGTCGTCAAATCTAAAAAAACACCTGATAGTTCATTCAGATGAGAAGCCTTATGTGTGTTCTCTCTGTGGAAAGAGTTTTTCAAGGCTGGAACATTTTAAACTGCACCAGCAAACACATAATGAAGTGAAAGATCATGTGTGTTGTGACTGTGGGAAGAGCTTTACTACACCTGCCTATCTGAAACAACACCAAATACTTCATACTGGAGAAAAGCCTTACAAGTGTTCATACTGTGAGAAGAGATTCAATCACTCAAAATCCTTGAAATCACACGAGCGAGTTCATACTGAAGAGAAGCCGTACGACTGTACTCAGTGTGGGAAGAGTTTCAAATCGCCCAAAGGTCTCAGGAATCATCTGTTCGTTCACTCTGGCGAAAAGCCATTTAACTGTGATCAGTGTGGTAAAACATTTGTTTCATCATCAAACCTAAAAAAACACTTAACTGTTCATTTAGACGAGAAGCCTCACTTGTGTTCTCTCTGTGGAACGATTCTTTCAAGTCTTTATTATTTTAAATTGCACCAGAAAACACACACTGAAGTGAGAGATCGTGTGTGCGGTGACTGTGGGAAGAGATTTACTAGAGCTGACAATCTGAAAAATCACAGAAGAATTCATACTGGAGAAAAACCTTACAAGTGCTCATACTGTGACAAGAGATTGACTCGGTTTGAGCACCTGAAATCACACGAGCGAATTCACACTGGAGAGAAGCCGTATCGCTGTACTCTGGTGTGAGAAGAGTTTCAGATGTTCATCAAACCTTTACACTCACATGAAAAATGGTTGCAAATGAGAAACATTAGTTTTCATGTCAAATACCTCACAAGTAAATTGTGTCAAATATAAAAAAAAACGCTATCATTTAGATCAGGTGTGTCCAATCTCAGTCCTGGAGGGTTTCGCTCCAGTTTCTTCAACACACCAGCCTGGAAGTGATATTTTTCTTCTCAGGATGGTTGGGGAAGGCTCTTCCGATTGGTTATTTGATTTGGCCGTGAAACCTCATCTCTGATACACATATACACACATACAATATCCAAACCGCACACACACACAGGTAACCCGACCCCTAAACCTACCCATCACACACACACACACACAAACCCAAATCAAATAACCAATCAGAGGAGAGCCCTTCTAGCCAATCAGAGGCGAAAAGACAGTAACCATCCTGGGAAAAACATATCACTCTCTGGAAGTTTCTAGTAGAGATGGTCTTATTACTGGGAGATACGAAGGTCTGTGGCTTCACCATTGGGAAAGTTTTTATACACATCTACATTTTGCAAAGAACATGTGCAACCTTTTTGTGATGTTTCCATTATCTTAAAAGTAACAAATTAAGCAAGTAAATCAGGTTAGGACACAATGTACATTATTGGTCAAAAATTTAAGATCGGTAAGATTTTTTTATGCTTTTTAAAAGAAGTCTCTTCTGCTCATCAAAAATACACAAAAAACACAGTAATATTGTGAAATATTATGACAATTTAAAATGACTTTTTTATGTTAATATATATTAAAATGTAGTTTATTCCTCTGAAAAAGCTGAATTTTCAGCATCATTACTCCAGTCTTCAGTGTCACATGATCCTTCACAAATCACTCTAATATGATGATTTTATGCTCCAAAAACATGTATGATTATTATCCATGTTGAAAACAGTTTTTTACATTTTTATTTCAGGATTCTTTGACTGAATAGAAAGTTCAAAGAACAGCATTTATTTAATTAGAATCTTTTCTAACATTATAAATGTCTTTACTGTAACTTTTGATCAATGTAACTCATCCTCGATGAATAGAAGTATTGATTTCTTATTTATTTCCCCCAAAAATAAAATACAAATTCTTACTGACACCAAACTTTTTAAAGGGTAGTGTTTAATGTAACAAAAGCTTTCCATTTCAGATAAAAGCTGTTCTTTTGAACTTTTTATTCATCAAAGAATCCTGAAATAAAAAATGTAAAAAACTGTTTTCAACATGGATAATAATCATACATGTTTTTGGAGCATAAAATCATCATATTAGAGTGATTTGTGAAGGATCATGTGACACTGAAGACTGGAGTAATGATGCTGAAAATTCAGCTTTTTTTCAGAGAAATAAATTATATTTTAATATATATTAACATAAAAAAAGTCATTTTAAATTGTCATAATATTTCACAATATTACTGTGTTTTTTTGTGTATTTTTTATCAAAAAATTGCAGCCTTGGTGAGCAGAAGAGACTTCTTTTAAAAACATAAAAAATCTTACCGATATTAAACTTTTGACCGGTAGTGTACATCATTTATTGTTAGATAGCTGACTCACTAAAAGCAAACCGTTATTGAACCTCCCTTTTCCACTTTATTATTTCAGGCCTCCTTGTCTTTTATTCTCATTAGCCAATCATTGTTCATTTTTCTCTGTATTATTTTCACAAAAGGTGCATTGCTGTTTTGTGTTTTATAAATGTGTCAACTCTGCTTTTTTTTCAATAATAATAAATAAAATATCTGACCTGGCATTTCCGGTAACACTTTACTTGAAGGGGTGTGCATAAGACTGACACAACACATGTCATGAATATGAAGGAGGGTTTATGCATGTTTATGACATCTGTCATTGCCAATTTTTGTTATGGTATGCCCCATTTGGTGGTAATCTTTGTCTATTAAAATAAACAAAAATACAAATTTTTCAGAAAAGTAAACTTACATCCCTGAGAATTAAAAAAAAAAAAAAATCAAATCTGTGAATTGTAACTGTACTCAATATATTAATACTGCGAATCTGCAGTTGAGTGACGTGAGACTGATTTTTCTCAGCTCTCCCCCACAGAGCCCCGCCCTTACGCGTCTTGTTGACAACCTATGGTTGACAACGCTAGTGCTAACTGCTAACAACTGTAGTCTGTGTTATCACGGATAAAAAAACTACTTGACTTTCTACAGGAATTATTAAACAATTTCTCCATTCGTATGTGGTAAAAAGTCTCCAGCATAGCAGGTAATAAGCGCTGTGATTTTAACTGAATCATGTTACAAAGCGGACTAGCAGGAGTGTTTGTTCAATGACGACAGAGAACCACAAACTTGTCAAATTTTATTTAATATACATTTTGAAAGGAGAAGTGAAGAACAATGGAATTATACACCATAAACGCGAACTAGTAATTGGCAGCATGCACATCTCAACATTAAGTCATTTCACGATATAGAATAAGACAAACCCCTTCATTAGTCCTCTGTGCATACATTGTTATTTTGACATTCAGGACCTTTATTATAAAATTCTTACACACAGGGCTGTTTTAAGACTCTTGAAGGCCAAACCAATTAGATAACAAAAGCTTTAAAACCATGTCAGTATCGCCTATGTTTTGTATTAAGCACAGCTTGATAACGAATACTTATTGTATGAAACATGATAATTATGTTAAATGTTGCGAGTAGTGATCCTCAAACTGGATACGGAAGAGACTGTTTATTGCTGTTGTTTTGAAAATGTTGAAGTATCTGCATTCTTGAATCTATAATGACAATTTGGTAACACTTAACAAAAATATTTTTTTAACAGTAGGCGTAGTTATTGTTCTTGGATAATAATTTTAATAATAATTAAATAAGTTCATCTTAGCTCAAGTCCATTAAATAACATTAACAGAGGCAACTTTTGATTTTAACAAAGTATTAGTAAAATAACATCAACTAAGTTTAACAAATGCTTTATAAGTAGGCATATTGTTCATGTTGACTAAAGAATTGTCTAATGTCTTTTTACAGTTTAGGATGTTACCATAGACATTGTCATTGTTTCGAATAAACTTTGCTACCTAAAAATGTTTTGTTCTAATATCAGAACTTTTTGAAGTGATTTCACAATTTTTATAAGAATTGTTGCTTATACCCACCACCCCCTCTCTATTCAGTCTGTATTGTTTAAGTGTATTCATGTTGTCTGTAAAATTTTTGGATTAGTTTAGATATTAATGGAACAATTGAACCTCTGCCGTGTTTCATCCTTATATTCTTGGTTACATAAAAATGTCCTAGAGCTGTTTTATACACTACTAATATGTAACCATCAAAATGCTCTATATTTGAACAAAATTAAAAGCATCATATGTTTTCTGTATTTCTTTGTTTTTTCCAGGTCTGGTCCTGTGGGCGTCAGTATCACACAGTTCACACCTGCAGTGAAGCCCTCCCACAACAATTCACCAATAAATACTGGGAATATTCCCATCATCCTACAAGAGAAGGACAAACTCCAGGAGTAGCAGCTGCAATCTGTGTGACTGTTAAAGATGGAGCTTATTAAAGAGGAGATTGAAGACATGACTGATCCAGAACCATCCAGAATAAAACATGAAGATATTGAGGAACAAACAGGTTGGTGTCCATTCTTGATGTTAACAAAGCTCAAGTTCAACACATTTGGTGGCTGTGAAATGAGGAAAATAGAGATATAGAAAATGAATCTACACTGAACAAAATTATAATGCAACACTTTTGTTTTTGCCCCCGTTTTTCATGAGCTGAAGTCAAAGATCTATCAAAGACTTTTTCTATGTTCACAGAAGGCCTATTTCTCTCAAATATTGTTCTCTATTGTTAGTGAGCACTTCTCCTTTGCCGAGAGAATCCATCCACCTCACAGGTGTGGTCTATGAAGATTGAGGCCGCGAGGACCGGTCTGATAGTTGTAGGCTACTTTGCAAGTCCGAGTGAAGAGTGGTGCACGAGCCGCAAAAGATACTCTATCCGTGCAATTGATAGCAGCGAAAAAGAGCACTCCGCTTGATTTAAAAAACAACAGATGTTTTATTTATTTTTTTATTAGGTGTCCAACTTTCCCCCCAACTTTCATAGATAGCATAAATAATTAGCAAGTTGCTAAAATAAAGTATACAAAACATCAGCTAAAATGATCTATTAGCTATAGAGTGCATGTGAAACGCCTCAGTAAGAAATACTTTCCTTTTCAGGAAAAGTATCGAAAAGTATCGCAATTCTTGACTTGGTATCGGCATCGAAACAACAATAATTTTGGTATCGTGACAACAGTACCCAATACAGTAAAACTGCACATTTTAGAGTGGCCTTTTTTAGTGTCGCTCAGCATCTTTATATCCTCCTGAGACCCAGAAAAAAAAGTTTTTTTTAATTTAGTTTTTCATGTCATCACATTGTTTAGAGCATAAAAAACAAATGGTAAAAAATAATTTTTGAAAAATTATATTTTATTCATATGTTATACTATGTCCACGGACTAAGTTGTTAAAACAATTTTATGACATACAATTATATGTGTAGGCAAAAACAATGGGATTATTTTTTTCAATCACCAATACAGTTTGGGGTTTCAGGATTTTTTTAAACCAAAATTTGTATAAAGATGATTCTCAACTATGTTATAAAAGATATAACGGAATTAATTGATGCACCATTTTACTTTATGCAATATGTAGGTAAAGTTGGAATAAATTAATATTCCAATTTAATGCAATGTATCTATAAACTGTATTTAATTTGCACATTAATGTGTTCTTGTAGCAACATTTAATAAAGAAAAGATGTGTAAGAATTGGAGTAATAATAAGCAACATTTTAATAATAATATAAGAATATTGATGTATAATTTATTTACATATTCACTTGTTATGTCTCCCAGAATGGCTGATAAACATGATTTATGTCCTGATGTCCTCTACAGTGGACATGTATGAAATCAATGCCCTGTTCTGTAACAGAAAGTCATTTTTTGATTTGAAACCCCATATTATTTTCCTGAGATGTTGGTTGATGAAATACAATTGGAAAAAAAGTTTGATTTAAATTATAATTACAATATATTATCATATCTCCATAAGAGTGCTACATTTGATCACTAAATGAATGTTGGACATTTTTAAAGATCAAGGAGAAGTTGTTTTCATGGTGAAACCTCCAAACATTTGGTATCTCTGTATTGCCCTGAATGTGCTCTTTACAGGACATCCAGAAAAAAAATTGTGACATTCATGGTGTCAGAGAAATGCACTAAAACATAAGTCTATTCCTGGGTCCCAGAAGGTTATTCCACACCTGTGAGGTGGATGGATTATCTCGGCAAAGGAGAAGTGCTCACTAACACAGAATTAGACAGATTTGTGAACAATATTTGAGAGAAATATCTTTTGTGTACATAGAAAAGGTATTAGATCTTTGAGTTCAGCTCATGAAAAATGGGGACAAAAACAAAAAGTGTTGCGTTTACAATTGGGTTAAAGATCATAATCTTGAATAGCTTCTGTCAACCACATTTAAAATGGATTAACAAGAAAAAGACTGAACTAAACTTTGGCACATCAAAGATCTGATACTTGATACTCTGATTCTTTCTTCTGTTTAACTTATTTTAACCACATAATATTTTCATTTTAGACTGGATGGAGATGAAACTGCAGAAACATGAACCGAATGAAGCAGAAGAGGAAAAGTATATCATCAAAACTCAAAGAACAAAAACTAATACGCTGCACTCCTGCTTTCAGTGTGGAAAGAGTTTCAGTCAAAAAGGAAACCTTAAAACACACTTAAGAATTCACACTGGAGAGAAACCGTATCCATGCACTCAATGTGGGAAGAGTTTTGCTGGTGAATCAGGTCTCAAGTATCATCTGCGCATTCACACTGGAGAAAAACCATTTAACTGTGATCAGTGTGGTAAAGATTTTAATTCATCATCAAATCTAAAACAACACCTAAATGTTCATTCAGATGAGAAGCCTTATGTGTGTTTCTTCTGTGGAAAGAGTTTTTCAAGAATGCGTCATTTTAAACTGCACCGAAAAACACACAATGAAGTGAGAGATCATGTGTGCTTTGAATGTGGGGAGAGCTTCACTACATCTGCCCATTTAAAAAATCACCAAAGAATTCATAGTGCAGAAAGACATTTCAAGTGCTCATATTGCGAAAAGAGCTTCACTCGTTCTGAAAACCTAAAATCACACGAGCGACTTCATACTGGAGAGAAGCCGTACTACTGTACTCAGTGTGAGAAGAGTTTCAGATGTAAAACTGATCTCCGATATCATCATCTCCGCGTTCACTCTGGAGAAAAGCCATTCAACTGTGATCAGTGTGGTAAGACGTTTATTTCACCATCACAACTAAAACAACACCTGAAAGTTCATTCAGACGAGAGACCTTATGTGTGTTCTCTCTGTGGAAAGAGTTTTTCAAGACCAAACAGTTTTAAACAGCACCAGAAAATACACAACGAAGTGAGAGATCATGTGTGTTGTGACTGTGGGAAGAGCTTCACTAAAGCTGACAATTTAAAACAACACCAAAGAATTCATACTGGAGAAAAACCTTACAAGTGCTCATCTTGCGAGAAGAGTTTCACTCAGTCTGCACACCTGAAATCACACGAGCGACTTCATACTGGAGAGAAGCCGTACGACTGTACTCAGTGTGGGAAGAAGTTATAAACATTTATCAAGCCTTCACATTCATATGAAATTATGTTGCAAGTGAGAAACATTTGTGTTTGTCAAATACATTCAAGTAAATAGTGAGAGATAAAAGACAAAAGAAGAAAATGCACAATATCATATAGTTAGTCAATTTGGTGAAAAGCTTGGAAAAATTATAAAGACTTAAGCTGAAGCTTCACCAGTCAACATCTCTTACAGTGTAAGTAAAATGGTTGTAGTTTAATTTTCTGTCAGGAAAGGTTGTGTGCTAAATATGTGAAAGTGAAAGTAAAGTATGGTAACCCATACTTGAAATTTGTCCTCTGCATTTAACCCATCCAAGTTAGTGCACACACATTACTTGAGTGTATTATATTGTGTTCTGATAGTTCATGTAATTATGAGAAATAAAAAGAGACAACATCTTGTCTTGATTTATTTATTTAATGAACACAAATAATAAGTTATAGTTTTAATCACATAAATGAGTTTAAACTTTCAATCTTAATACTGTGATAAATTTGTTTGGGATGTTTGGTATTATTGTAAAATCAACTCAAATTAGATCTTGTATCATACAAAGAGGTTGGAGTTCATTTTTATCCTTCATTATTGACTGTTTAGGAACAATAAGGTACCGTATAGCTTCAGTTCACCGAAGCTGTGAAAGGCTAAAATGTGGAATATTTTCTCCAAATGCTGTATGTTTACAGTGTGTTAAAATGTGATTAATATGCGAATTTACAGAAAATATCAGACATCAGCCAGTTGTTTCTACTAGACTATCCAGGATCAGGTAATCAATTTTACTTTAGTGTCGTTTTTTTAAGCAAAATTGGACTGATCACCTCTGATCCAGATTAACACATTTTCAGATGACCAAATCTGGATTACAAGTGCAATGCGGTTACAATTCACAATGTGGGCTGCTAACAATGTGAATGTGGGGTACTCTCTTTAAGTGTTTTTGTTTGAACAGAAAGAAAACAACATCCCCATTCCATTTTCAATTTACTATGATATTTTCTTATATCTGAATTACCTTCTTTTAATCGAATCTGCTGCTGTAACGTGAGACTGAATTTACTCAGCTCGCAGAGCCCCGCCCATACGCGTCTAGCGATAATGCTAGTGCTAACTGCTAATAACAATAGTCTACTGCTTTTGTAGTCACGGAGAGAAAAGCTACTGGATGAATTCCTTCAGGATTTATTAATATCTGGATACATTCATGTGGTAAAGGTCTCCAGCATGACAGGTATGTAGCGCTGTGATTTTAATTCAGTCATGTTGCATGTCGGACAAGAGTGTTTGTTCAATGATGACTCACAAACTTTTCGTCATATTTTATTTAATATACATTTTGAAAAGACAATAGTGAATAACAATGGATTTATAGACCAAAAACGTAAAATAGTACAAATAAACGTGCGACGGACCAGTTTAATACTTAAAAGTCAAGGCAAATCCAGTCAAAAACTTGAAGGCTGGCTACACGTTAAAATAAGTTTAATTAGTATTAACTCATATGACATCGATTATTACATTAAGTTTTAAGTTGATCGGTCTTTGTCAGACACGTGGGTTTGTTGTGTGTGACGTCACCGCGGCGCCATTTTCGAGGTATCGCTACTGACTGTGAGCATAGAAGAGATTACGAGAGTAGAGATAACAAGTAAATAACTCGCAAAACTGCAGGAGTACAAGAAAACTGAGAAAATTCCGTACTGCAATAAATTCGATAAATATGGAAGGTACTATATACCGTTATTCGGAGAAATTGTCATCCATTCAGAACATAGATCCATATATGAGCTCAGCTGATAGAAAATTCAGGTACAAATTGGAGTGCTGATCCCACATTACTTTATCATCCTCTTACTTGGGCATTGTCAACTATCTTGTTTATGGTATAAGCGCATATAACGTGAGCAATTTAAAAACTACACATCTCTTAAAGGGGGGGTTGACTGCGATTTCACTTTTTTCATTTTAAATAGTCTGTAATGTAGCTGTTGGTGCATGAACAGTATCTGCAAAGTTGCAGCGCTGAAAGTTGTGTAAGCAGAGATATCGTCTTTTAAAAATCAGGAAGTGAACCGCTCGTTCAGGGGACAGAGGAGAGCGCGGCTGACAATAAAGGTGAAGTTTATGAAAAATAAGACTTTTAAAGAAAAGAAAAACCACGAATACATGTTATATTGCACCACATAAACACAATCATGCAAAGAAAAAAAGCAGTCGACCCCCCTTTAAAGCCTGCGGACATTTCACCAACTGTATCAGTTGGAATGTAAAAAATCATATTAAGTTAGTAACAGCAAAGATAGGTTTGCTGTATTGATGATGATGGTGTCATGTTAAGGATAGTTTAGACTAGATAATGATTTGAGATGTCATTGCTCTGCTGCAGAATCAACAGCATCAACAATGATTCCATATTACAATATTATGCCAATGCCAAAGCATCAAATGTCAAACAGGATTTATCATTTAAACTAGATGGTGTTACATTAAGCACCTTTCCTTTCAGACGATATTATGTTTATAACTGTAATCTTGGGGGATGGACTCATTTAAAGTATGTAATCATCTGGTTTTAAACCGGTTTCTGTCAAAAACAGCATATAGTTATGATCTGTATTCATATCATTAACAGTAAGTGCTTTTGAAGAAAAGGGATTGAATATTCAGCAACCTGAGCTTTATCATTTGTTAATCTGTTTTTTATTTGTTGAACATAAATTACACATTTACTCTTAAATTGGTTTGGGAGATTTTTGTATTTACTAATTTGGGGTGATGATATCTAGGTGAAAGAGTCTCAGTGTGATAGGATTGATCTGACCTCGGTAATGTAAGACAGCTAGCAGACGGTTGGTTTAGCCAGTCTGTCTTCCTCCCTGACCTGAGCCCTAGATTGTCATGTTTTATCTCTAAGACTATGTGCACGTATATTACTAGAGAGAAGAGCGGCACCAGCCCAGGAGGGATTAATGCTATTTATTTTCAACGGGTCAGGTGTGCCCCCAAAACTTATTCCAATTGTCTATGAACCTTATAACTGTGATATTTAAAATTATATGCTATAATAAACTGGTATTATTTTGATTTTAAATTTGTTCATATTTTTAAAAAATCAGATTTGGATAATGGTACCAGACATTGGTGTTTTTTTCTACCTAAACCGCATGATTTGTTTTCTAAAAATCAGAATTATTTCAACATTTTTAGAAGAATTGTTACTTATACCCCACCACCCCCTCTCAATTCAGTTTAAACTACTGTTTTTAAGTGCATTTCTTCCATCTTATATTAGAGTTTAGATATTCCTTAAATAATATAACCTGTGCCATGTTTCAGGCTTATAATATTCTGGGTTACATAAAAATGAGCAATTTAGAGCTGTTTTTTCAACTACTAATATGTAACTATCCAAATACTCTGCATTTGAGCTAATTTAAAGCCACCTTATGTTTACTGTTAAAGTATTCCAGTATAAATTCAGTAACTTATCTCTTGATTTTTCCAGATCTGGTCCTGTGGGCGTCAGTATCACACAGTGATCACAGTTCACACCTGCAGTGAAGCCCCTCCCACAACAATTCACCAATAAATACTGGGAATATTCCCATCATCCTACAAGAGAAGGACAAACTCCAGGAGTAGCAGCTGAAATCTGTGTGACTGTTAAAGATGGAGTTCATTAAAGAGGAGATTGAAGACATGACTGATCCAGAACCATCCAGAATAAAACATGAAGATACTGAGGAACAAATAGGTTGGTGTCCATTCTTGATTCTTCACTGTTGACTGTTGCTAACATTAAGGTAACAAAGTTTCAGTTCAACAGATTTGGTGTCTGTGAAATAAGGAATAAATTAGAGATAAGTTATATAGAAAATATATCTAAATGATCATAATCTTGAATAGCCTTCCATACATGAAATGGATTAGCAAGTAAAAAACTGAACTAAACTTTGGAACATCAAAGATCTGATACTTGATACTCGGTTGGTTGCTTTCTTCTTTTAAATCATAGTTGATTTGAACTTATTTTTACCACATAATATTTTTATTTTAGATTGGATGGAAGTAAAACCGCAAAAAAGTGAACTGAATGAAGCAGAAGAGGAAAAGTATATCATCAAAACTCAAAGAACAAAAGCCAATAAGCCCCACTCCTGCTCTCAGTGTGGAAAGAGTTTCAGACAAAAAGGAAACCTTAAAACACACATGAGAATTCACACTGGAGAGAAACCGTATCCATGCACTCAGTGTGGAAAGAGTTTTTCTCAAAGCATCAGCTCTCAGTTATCATCTGCACGTTCATTCTGGAGAAAGAACATTTCACTGTGATCAGTGTGGAAAAAAGTTTATTTTATCATCACATCTAAAAAAACACCTGAAAGTTCATTCAGATGAGAAAGCCTTATGTGTGTTCTCTCTGTGGAAAGAGTTTTTTATGGCTGCGTCATTTTAAACTGCACCTGAAAACACATGATGAAGTGAAAGATCATGTGTGTTGTGACTGTGGAAAGAGCTTTACTACAGCTGACAATCTGAAACGGCACCAAAAAATTCATACTGGAGTAAAACCTTACAAGTGCTCATACTGTGACAAGAGATTCTGTCGTTCTGAAAACCTGAAATTACACGAGCGAGTTCACACTGGAGAGAAGCCTTACGACTGTACTCAGTGTGGAGAGAGTTTCAAATGTAAAACTGGTCTCAAAAATCATCTGCGCGTTCACTCTGGAGAAAAGCCATTTAACTGTGATCAGTGTGGTAAAAAGTTTATTTCATCGTCACATCTAAAAAAACACCTGATAGTTCATTCAGACGAAAAGCCTCAATTATGTTCTCTTTGTGGAAAGATTTTTTCAAGTCTCTATTATTTTAAACTGCACCTGAAAACACACACTGAAGTGAGAGATCATGTGTGTTGTGACTGTGGGAAGAGCTTTACTACATCTGCCCATCTGAAAGAGCACCAGAGAATTCATACTGGAAAAAACCTTACAAGTGCTCATCTTGCGAGAAGAGTTTCACTCAGTCTGCACACCTGAAATTACACGAGCGAGTTCATACTGGAGAGAAGCCGTACGACTGTACTCAGTGTGAGAAGAGTTATAAACATTTATCAAGCCTTCACATTCATATGAAATTATGTTGCAAGTGAGAAACATTTGTGTTTGTCAAATACATTCAAGTAAATAGTGAGAGATAAAAGACAAAAGAAGAAAATGCACAATATCATATAGTTAGTCAATTTGGTGAAAAGCTTGGAAAAATTCTAAAGACTTAAGCTGAAGCTTCACCAGTCAACATCTCTTACAGTGTAAGTAAAATGGTTATTGTAGTTTAATTTTCTGTCAGGAAAGGTTGTGTGCTAATGTGAAAGTGAAAGTAAAGTGTGGTAACCCATACTTGGAATTTGTCCTCTGCATTTAACCTATCCAAGTTAGTGCACACACATACTTAAGTGTATTATATTGTGTTCTGATAGTTCATGTAATAATGAGAAATAAAAAAGAAACAACATCTTGTCTATTGATTTATTTAATGAACACAAATAATAAGCTATATAGTTTTAATCCCATAAATGAGTT
Source organism: Hybognathus amarus (assembly GCA_030378365.1). Lineage (NCBI taxonomy): Eukaryota > Metazoa > Chordata > Actinopteri > Cypriniformes > Leuciscidae > Hybognathus > Hybognathus amarus. Next base: position 54,650 of record JAQIUQ010004079.1, on the reverse strand, counting down.
TAAATTTTCAATCTTAATACTGTGATAAATGTGTTTGGGATATTTGGTATTACTGTAAAATCAGCTCAAATTAGGTATTGTATCATACAAAGAGGTTGGAGATAATTTTTATCCTTCATTATTGACTGTTTAGGAACAATAAGGGACCGTATAGCTTCAGTTCACCAAAGCTGTGAAAGGCTAAAATGTGGAATATTTTCTCCAAATGCTGTATGTTTACAGTGTGTTAAAATGTGATTAATATGCGAATTTACAGAAAATATCAGACATCAGTCTAGTTGTTTCTACTAGACTATCCAGGATCAGGTAATCAATTTTACTTTAGTGTCGTTTTTTAAAAGCAAAATTGGACTGATCACCTCTGATCCAGATGAACACGTTTTCAGATGACCAAAATCTGGATTACAAGTGCTCCAAATGCGGTTACAATTCACAATGTGGGCTGCTAACAATGTGAATGTGGGGTACTCTCTTTAAGTGTTTTTGTTTGAAGAGAAAGAAAACAACATTCCCATTCCATTTTCAATTTACTATGAAATTTTCTGATATCTGAATTACCTTCTTTTATTCGAATCTGCTGCTGTAACGTGAGACTGAATTTACTCAGCTCGCAGAGCCCCGCCACTACGCGTCTAGTGATAATGCTAGTGCTAACTGCTAATAACAATAGTCTACTGCTTTTGTAGTCACGGAGAGAAAAGCTACTGGATGAATTCCTTCAGGATTTATAAACATATGGATACATTCATGTGGTAAAGGTCTCCCAGCATGACAGGTATGTAGCGCTGTGATTTTAATTCAGTCATGTTGCAAAATCGGACAAGAGTGTTTGTTCAATGATGTCAGAGAATCGCAAACTTCTCATCAGATTTTATTTAATATACATTTTGAAAAGACTAGAGTGTAGAACAATGGATTTATAGACCAAAAACGTGAAATAGTACAAATAAACGTGCGACGGACCAGTTTAATACTTAAAAATCAAGGCAAATCCAGTCAAAAACTTGAAGGCTTATTACAAGTTAAAAATAAATTTAATTAGTATTAACTTTTATGACATCGATTATTACATTAAGTTTTGAATTGTTTGTTCCTTCTGTGTTGATGCAGGTTAATTTGGGTGTCATTGTAATAGTTCTCATGGGGGTGTTTTATTGCAAGAAATCCGTGATAGTGATAATCTGTTTTTGAGCGATGTGCATTAGTGCATTAAAGTTATTATAAAATAATTTTCTGACATCTCAACAACAAGATTTTTCTCAACTTTATGATATAGAAATGGACAACTTCCTTATTCTTTATTTTTACTAATTTAGGTGTTCCAGCTCATTTTATGTTAATATTTTTAATAACTTCTGTATAAAGCATTTTATAATGATCATTTTTGGTATGTTTTAGCTTACCTCAAGGGCATCCGAGATGTCGCTGTCTTTGTTTCCGCAGTTTTTCAATTTTGATTTTTTTAGGTCAAACCATTCTTGTCTGTCAGTCATATAATGGAGGTTTATGAGTATGACGAAGTCAGGCTAATGTGCCATATTACTAGAGAGAAGAGCGGCACCATTCCAGAAGGGATGCATACAATTTATTTTCAATGGGTCAGGTCTGCCCCAAAACTTTTCCAATTGTCTATGAACCTTATAACTGTGAGGTTTAACATTATAAAAAAAATGTTTTGCCAAAACTAGTATTATTTGAATTGTAAAGTTGTTCATATTTAAAAAAAAATATAATAAATCAGATTTTACAGTTTATAATGGTACCAAACATGGGTGTTTTCTTCCAAAACAACATGATTCTTTTCTAAAAATCAGAATTATTTCACAATTTTTAGAAGAATTGTTATTTATACCCCACCTCCCCCTCTCTATTCAGTTTCAACTATTGTTTTAAGTGGATTTCCTCCATCTTATGTTAGAGTTCTGATTAGTTTAGATATTCATTAAATAATAGAACCTGTGCCATGTTTCATGCTTATAATATTCTGGGTTACATAAAAATGAACAATTTAGAGCTGTTTTATACACTACTAATGTAACCATCAAAATACTCTGCATTTGAGCTAAATTAAAGCCACCTTATGTTTTCTGTTAAAGTATTCCAGTATAAATTCAGTAACTTATCCTTGATTTTTCCAGATCTGGTCCTGTGGGCGTCAGTATCACACAGTGATCACAGTTCACACCTGCAGTGAAGCCCCTCCCACAACAATTCACCAATAAATACTGGGAATATTCCCATCATCCTACAAGAGAAGGACAAACTCCAGGAGTAGCAGCTGAAATCTGTGTGACTGTTAAAGATGGAGTTTATTAAAGAGGAGATTGAAGACATGACTGATCCAGAACCATCCAGAATAAAACATGAAGATACTGAGGAACAAATAGGTTGGTGTCCATTCTTGATTCTTCACTGTTGACTGTTGCTAACATTAAGGTAACAAAGTTTCAGTTCAACAGATTTGGTGTCTGTGAAATAAGGAATAAATTAGAGATAAGTTATACAGAAAATATATCTAAATGATCATAATCTTGAATAGCCTTCCATACATGAAATGGATTAGCAAGTAAAAAACTGAACCAAACTTTGGAACATCAAAGATCTGATACTTGATACTCTGTTGCTTTCTTCTTTTAAATCATAGTTGATTTGAACGTATTTTAACCACATAATATTTTTATTTTAGATTGGATGGAAGGAAAACCGCAAAAAAGTGAACTGAATGAAGCAGAAGAGGAACAGCAGAGCATCAAAACTCAAAGAACAAAAGCCAATAAGCCCCACTCCTGCTCTCAGTGTGGAAAGAGTTTCAGTCAAAAAGGAAACCTTAAAACACACTTAAGAATTCACACTGGAGAGAAACCGTATCCATGCACTCAGTGTGGAAAGAGCTTTTCTCAAGCATCAGGTCTCAAGATTCATCTGCGCGTTCACTCTGGAGAAAAACCATTTAACTGTCATCAGTGTGGAAAAAAGTTTATTTCATTAGCACATGTAAAACAACACCTGAAAGTTCATTCAGATGAAAAGCCTTATGTGTGTTCTCTCTGTGGAAAGAGTATTTTATGGCTGCGTCATTTTAAACTGCACCTGAAAACACATAATGAAGTGAGAGATCATGTGTGTTGTGACTGTGGGAAGAGCTTTACTAGAGCTGACAATCTGAAACAACACCAGAGGATTCATACTGGAGAAAAACCTCACAAGTGCTCATACTGTGACAAGAGTTTCTTTCGTTCCGAAAGCCTGAAATCACACGAGCGAATTCATACTGGAGAGAAGCCTTACGACTGTACTCAGTGTGGAGAGAGTTTCAAATGTAAAACTGATCTCAAATATCATCTGCTCATTCACTCTGGAGAAAAGCCATTTAACTGTGATCAGTGTGGTAAAAAGTTTATTTCATCATCACATCTAAAACAACACCTGAGAGTTCATTCAGATGAGAAGCCTCAATTATGTTCTCTCTGTGGAAAGTGTTTTTCAAGTCTCTATTATTTTAAACAACACCTGAAAACACACACTGAAGTGAGAGATCATGTGTGTTTTGACTGTGGGAAGAGCTTTACTAGATCTGAATGTCTGAAACTTCATCAAAGAATTCATACTGGAGAAAAACCTTACAAGTGCTCATACTGTGACAAGAGTTTTACTCAGTCTGCACACCTGAAATCACACGAGCGAGTTCATACTGGAGAGAAGCCGTACCCGTGCACTCCGTGTGTAAAGGATCAAGTGAGTTTAAAGTAGAGTTTATACTAAAAGCACAATATCATTTTAATTTGGTGAAGTTGGTGAAAAGCTATTGTCTGAACCTCTCACTGAGAGAAAGAACATGTTATCTGGATGTTTCGGGAAAGTCTCCTGTTTAGACCAGAGCTCAACTAACTCCAACCTTGAAGAAGCTGTGTATCGGTGTATGTACACTAGTGTTCTTTGTTACAGGCTAGTTTTATGTGACATGTTGGCGCTTAGACACAGACTCGTGACCTCGGACGGACACTCTTACTGTACGTTCATGCCACCTCCGACTTGATCATCAAAAAAGCTCTGGCCGCCCTGTTAAGGACGCTTGTCAAAAAGTACGGGGAAGCTTGTTGACGCTTTGGACACTTTGGCAGGGCTTGACAAACTTTTGACAAACAATAACAACTAAATGATTGATAACACCTATAATGATCAATAAGCCATTGATGTCTGGATAAAAATTAACTGTCCAACAGGTAGGACATAAACAGAAATTGAATAAAGTTATCAAACAGTCTGCGCTGCATAAATTATAAATTATATATAGACTACTCCTTATTAAAGCTACACAAGTTCTTTAGTCAAGAGCAGTGAGTCATTTTATCTGTTCCCTTTGTTCTTTCATTAACTTTACTGACAGAGCGTTTTATTGGTAGCTGGCCCTTTAAGAGCCGCCGCTGTGGACAGAGACGCGGATCTCACACACGCCTCATTCTCTCACGAGTCACAACTCTTTATGTCCATCATAAGACTGCTCTTATGTTATGAAGATACTCGACAAAGGACATTTTGGCTTAATTTGTGTGTGTTGATGTTCGTTCAAGTGCGAAAGAGAACTTCTGGCGCGCGGTCGTGCATGCGCATTATACTGGCGCGCGTCCTTTCTGTGAGTCACATTCAGGACATTCACACGCAGCGCGAAAAATGTGTTCGTTTCAAATCGGTAAAATTAAGTCTGTAAAATAGACGTAACGAGTGGCACATAACGTGAAGTAACATGACATTTTATTTTGTTTGAAATTTAACTTGTCCGGTCGGACAACTAATTTTCTCTTCTACTTGTCCTGCAAAAAATCCACTTGTCCCGGACAAGCGGACAAGCCTTAATGTTGAGCCCTGTTTGGATGCTTTGAACGTTTTGAACGCTCTGACGTTGTAGGGAGAATAGAAGTGTCACAACGTAAAATGTAATAAACAGAAAAAAACAAGCAATACATTAAAGAATCCTTTTATAATGACAGCAACCGTTTTGGCCACATTTGGTCGAAAAAAAAAATAGTTCGCTATTATTATTGTTATTTGCGGTCAAATCAGTGTCACCGTGAGCAAATAAATTGCATTCCCGCTTTAAAACGAGCGTACGTAAATATTTCAAATAAAAGTTAAGCAAACAACGTCACATCGTAAATGATACGAGACCAGTAGGAAACACAGCAACGGCGATGATTAGTTTCTCTTTCATTTTCCCGGAACTAATGTTTTGGTAGGAACAAAAGTTTACGTTGAATGTTTCTCCGGAATCAGCCATCGCGAAGGACGTCTATATTCCGATTGTTTTTTTTGTAGTCACATCTTACATATCATATATTTATTTATAACTATTTATCAACTTATTTATTAACAATTACTTATCTACTTTTGTAACCACCACATGTACGTCACTTATTGTTTACACATGAGATTTCGGAAGTTTTACCCTTCACTGTGAAGATCTAAATATTGAAAGTCGTTCTTCCATTGCGATTTCCTGTATATCGTTAATGTTTTTACCATCTACCCAAGTCCAGTTCAAATCCCCGGTTGTGTTCTTGATCCGCCCCCTTTACCGGGGATGCTATATTCCGATTGGTTGCTGGGGTTTTGCCGCTGAACCGCATCACAGCTCATTACCATAAAGTTGAGCTTCTTTCAACTTTCTGATTGACGCTCAAAACGCCCAAGTCGTGACGCCGATGGATTTGCCTCTCCTTGCAGCTGAGAGAAGCCAGCTTCCATTGAAAATGACTTCCGGCTGCTTTGGAAGCTCAAGTCGGCAGCGGTGTGAACGTACAGTTACCTAACTCAGGGTTTGGGTGTCAATGTCACAGATGAAGAGATGATTCTGTCTGTCCATGTGTGGAAAATTACTGTTTATCTATTTCTTAGCCAATCAGAATAATTCAACCAAGGCTTAGACCTTAAGGAAGGGTGTAACTGCTGTGATTTTTGTAAATGTAAAACAGAAGCGGCCTACGAACTTCTCGTGATTCTTGAAGCTGCTGATGAACTTGCAAACTATCTTAAATAAATAAAAAAATCTCCAATTTATTGTAATTCTGACTCTTGTCTTCAATTATCTTCCATTGCCCACCCAGTCATTTTTAACTTAGTTTGTAGTCAAAAAAACTAATTCAGTGTACGTCCTTATTAATTATGCGTACTTTGTACAGGCAAGCAAATGAACACAGAATATTAATGCAACACTAGATTTCTCGTTAAGTGTTTTTTTTTCCATTGAAAACCATTAAAATGTGTTGCTTAAATGTTCTTGGCTCATCTGTTTGCCTGTATATATACACTCACCGGCCACTTTATTAGGTACCCCATGCTAGTAACCGGTTGAACCCCTTTTGCCTTCAGAACTGCCTCAATTCTTCGTGGCATAGATTCAACAAGGTGCTGGAAGCATTCCTCAGGGAGTTTGGTCCATATTGACATGATGGCATCACACAGTTGCCGCAGATTTGTCGGCTGCACATCCATGATGCGAATCTCCCGTTCCACCACATCCCAAAGATGCTCTATTGGATTGAGATCTGGTGACTGTGGATGCCATTTGAGTACAGCGAACTCATTGTCATGTTCAAGAAACCAGTCTGAGATGATTCCAGCTTTATGACATGGCGCATTATCCTGCTGAAAGTAGCCATCAGAAGTTGGGTACATTGTGGTCATAAAGGGATGGACATGATCAGCAACAATACTCAGGTAGGCTGTGGCGTTGCAACGATGCTCAATTGGTACCAAGGGGCCCAAAGAGTGCCAAGAAAATATTCCCCACACCATGACACCACCACCACCAGCCTAAACCGTTGATACAAGGCAGGATGGATCCATGCTTTCATGTTGTAGACGCCAAATTCTGACCCTACCATCCGAATGTCGCAGCAGAAATCGAGACTCATCAGACCAGGCAACGTTTTTCCAATCTTCTATTGTCCAATTTCGATGAGCTTGTGCAAATTGTAGCCTCAGTTTCCTGTTCTTAGCTGAAAGGAGTGGCACCAGGTGTGGTCTTCTGCTGCTGTAGCCCATCTGCCTCAAAGTTTCGACATACTGTGCGTTCAGAGATGCTCTTCTGCCCACCTTGGTTGTAACGGGTGGTTATTTGAGTCACTGTTGCCCTTCTATCAGCTCGAAACCAGTCTGGCCATTCTCCTCTGACCTCTGGCATGAACAAGGCATTTCCGCCCACAGAACTGCCGCTCACTGGATGTTTTTTCTTTTTCGGACCATTCTCTGTAAATCCTAGAGATGGTTGTGCGTGAAAATCCCAGTAGATTAGCAGTTTCTGAAATACTGAGACCAGCCCTTCTGGCACCAACAATCATGCCACGTTCAAAGTCACTCAAATCACCTTTCTTCCCCATACTGATGCTCGGTTTGAACTGCAGGAGATTGTCTTGACCATGTCTACATGCCTAAATGCACTGAGTTGCCGCCATGTGATTGGCTGCTTAGAAATTAAGTGTTAACGAGCAGTTGGACAGGTGTACCTAATAAAGTGGCCGGTGAGTGTATTAGGGCTGTCAAATGATTAATCACATCCAAAATAAAAGTTTTTGTTTACATAATATATGTGGGTGCACTGTGTATAATTTATTTGTGTATATATATATAAATAAACACACATGCATGTATATTTAAGAAATAAGATTATTTGTATATAAAATATTTATATTTATCTATAATAAAAATTATATCTAAATCTATACACAGTACATACATGAAAATATTTCTTAAATATATACAAGCATGTGTGTGTATTTATATATATAACATAATTATACACAGTGCACCCACATATATTATGTAAACAAAAGCTTTTATTTTGGATGTGATTAATCACAATTAATCATTTGACAGCCCTAATATGTATGCATCATCAAAAAGGTGTAAACTGAATTTGATCTTTTAATATCACTGTTTTAGTACATTAAGGTACTTTAAATGTGGGTTGCACTTCTTTATCCAGTAATGTAAAGATCATATTAATATAAGTAAATTAGAAGCTAAGATTCATAAAGCAGCGAAGTACATCTGGTAGAAGTGATGGGAAAGTGATATTACGGGGAGACAACTGTTTTAGACAAGTGGGAAAAAGAGATTGGGTTTCAATATTAGGAAGAAAAGAAGAATTTGCATAGGAAAGGACACACAACATTAAATGCAAATTTACATAAAATCAATAAACATTCTACAGGGAAGTGCAGTAAGTGTAATGAACCAGAAACAGTTAAACATGTTCTCATATACAAATTAAAGACATGTATGAAAAGCAAAAGCTGCTGAAAATGGAACATCACTCTCATTAGGAAAATCTTATGGCTAAAATGTGGAAGAGTTCCTATTCAATGTGCAATTTTTGAGGTTTTTGAAGGACACTGGAATTGATGTAAGAATTCTGAGTTCTGAACTGGTTGCAGTTCCACTCTGGTTCCATATGAGGGCGCTCACAGGACAAGTGCAGAATGAATGGAGGTCTATGGAAAAACTCAATAGTACACTCAAATAGGTGGCGCTAATGCACCTTAAAGTTGTTTATAAACTCATTAAACATAAACGAAGAAGATGGTCGTTCTGAGAAGAAATAACTGGATAAATCCCAAGTAGAAAAAGCTGAATTCTGTGTGTTGTACTATTATAAAGATGGAGTTTATTAAAGAGGAGATTGAAGACATGAGTGATCAAGAAACATCCAGAATAAAACATGAAGATACTGAGGAACAGATAGGTTGGTTTATTCTGATTCTTCATTGTTGACTGCTGAGAAACATTAACAAAGTAAGCAGTAATAATAAGCAGTATATAGATGCAAAATGCATTATAATCTTATAAAGAAGTTGTTTAATGCATTTTAATTGTATGACAGACCTAAAACTTCTGATACCAGATCTCTGTTGCTTTGTTCACTTGAACTGATTTGAACCACATTATATTTATTTTATTTTAGACCAGACTGTTGTGAGACAGCAAAGACAAGACCAGAATGAAGCAGAGGAAAGTTGTACCTTTACAACTCAAGGAACCAAAGCCAAAAAGCTGCACTCCTGCTCTCAGTGTGGAAAGAGTTTCAGTCAAAACGGAAACCTCAACAGACACATGAAAATTCACACTGGAGAGAAACCGTATCCATGCACTCAGTGTGGAAAGAGCTTCACTCGTACATCAGGTCTCAGTAAACATCTTCTCTGTCACTCTGGAGAAAAACCATTTCGCTGTGATCAATGTGGGAAAAAGTTTATTTTATCTTCACATCTAAAATCACACCTGAAAGTTCATTCAGATGAGAAGCCTCATGTGTGTTCTCTCTGTGGAAAGAGTTTTTCACGTCTGTTTAGTTTTAAACTGCACCAGAAATCACACGATGAAGTGAGAGATCATGTGTGTTGTGACTGTGGGAAGAGCTTTACTACAGTCGGCCAACTGAAACGGCACCAAGTAATTCATATTGGAGAAAAACCTTACAAGTGCTCATATTGTGTCAAGAGTTTCGCTCAGGCTGGAAACCTGAAAGTACACGAGAGAATTCACACTGGAGAGAAGCCGTACCGGTGCACTCAGTGTGGAGTTGGTTTTGCACATAAGGACAATCTGAAAAAACACACAAGAATTCACACTGGAGAAAAGCCATTCGCTTGCCGTCAGTGTGGAAAAAGTTTCATACAAAAACCACATCTTATCAAGCACATGTATTCACACAAGACAAAAGCCTTACATTTGCCGACAGTGCGGATGGAGCTTCACACTTGAATAGATTATAGCCTAATTAATGTTATTATTAATTTATATTTTTTGTGAATCATTATAATATATCACTTATTATATATGTGTGAATGGATATCCCTTATTTTGCCATCCTAACCTTTTAGTCTCCAAATCCCAAATCAAAAACAGTACATTTGTTGTTTAAATAGTTTTTATTTTTTTATTTTATTTATTTAGCTGAGATATTCATTTATCATATCTGGTCCTTGAGTCTTTAGCGTCTATTCCCAACAACAGTGTAAACAATGTCGTTGTTCTTTATATCTGTCAGGATGGATTATGTGCTCTGAATTAAATATTCATTTCATGTACTTTTACTTTTACCTATTTACTTATTTATATGTATCAGTTTGTGAAACACTTTTAAAGAAAGGTGATGTAGTTCAAACAGTTGTCTATGGTATTGCTCACATTAAAGGGGCATAAGGAATCGCACCTTACAAGATCTGTATTTCATGAGCGCTGGAACATACTCTACGAAATAATCACAGTATTCATAGTTTTCACATGATGTCCACCATTATAGGAACGCCCACCTAGAGGGCAAAACAAGGCTTTCCTCCATTGCCCACCCTGTCATTTTTAGCCGGTTTGTTGTAAAAAAAATAAAATTCAATGTACACCTTATTAATTATGCATACTTTGTAAATAGGCAAGCAAATGAACATAGAATATTAATGCAACACAAGGTGTCTCGTTAAGTGTTTTTTTTCCATCGAAAACCAATAAAACGTGTTGCATTAATTTTCATGATTCTTAATATTATCATCTGTTTGCCTGTATATAGTATACATCATCAATAAGAAACTGAATTTGATCTTTTAATATCACTGTTTTAGTCCATTAAGGCACTTTAAAGGTGGGTTGCACTTCTTTATCCAATAATGTAAATATCCATATTAATATGAGTAAATCAGAAGCTAAGATTCATAAGGCAGCAAAGTACATCTGGTAGAAGTGATATAACGCCTGTTTCAGACAAGTGGGAAAAAGAGATGAGTTTCAATATTAGGAAGAAAAGAAGAATTCGCATAGGAAAGGACAAACAGCATTAAATACCAATTTGCATGCAATCAATAAACATTTTACTGAACCAGAAACAGTTAAACATGTTCTCATATACAAATTAAAGACAAGCTGAAAATGAAACATCACTCTTATTAGGAAAATCTTCTGGCTAAAAAATGTGGAAGAGTTCCTATTCAATATGCAATTTTGAGGTTTTAGAAGGAAACTGGAATTGATGTAAGAATATTGTTTTGTTTTTTTCTGATTTCTCCTTAACGCTCCATACTCCAGTTCAGTTGGTGGCAGTAATGCACCGAAAGCTGGTCTGTCAACCGCTAAGAAAATAAAAAGAAGAAGAAGCTAGTCTGCCTTTGTTGACACCCGGAGAAAAGCTACTGGATCATTTAATTAAGGTATTATTAAATGACATCTGGATGCATTAATTCTGGTAAAAGGTCTCCAGCATGACAGGTACGTAGCGAGGTCCAAAACAGTCTAACTGGAGTGTAATGTGATACCGCTGGGTTGACGTTAGATGCTAGATCTTACAGATATTCATCCGCGAAAAATGTCAATAGATTCTAAGTGAATAATTATGCTTGTAAAAAAAAGTACCTTACGTATAAGTAACACATCACGGTTGTTGATGTTTTAATAATGCATCTTCTAATTGTAGCAACGTGACGAGCTCGCGCTTTGGCCAGTTAGGGACCGTCTACAAAGTGTATGTGCATGGAAAAAACAGGAATCTCTACATTACTTATCATCATTTACACATCATTTAACTAACTGCTCTTTTGTTAAACACTGACAATTTAGTGTCACACCCAATGCTCATGAGTGAAACACTAGAAATCAGAGCTCAATGATTAAAAAAAAATGTAACCCCTTGTATTTTTGTTTACAGTGTAAACATACCAAATTTGATCACTTAGAAATTATATATATATATATATATATATATATATATATATATTAGAATAATTGTGTAAGTATAGTAGTTTAAAAAAATGTTTTCAATGAAGTGTTTGCTTTTCCAAGAGATCTGTGGCGTTTTGCATGCTCTATGCCTGTTTTTGTAGTTTCAGAAATTGGAAGCAATTTTAAAAAAACTGTAAAATAACATCGTCTTACTGGCTTACCGACATTTGATATTGGTTTTGTCGTGTTACAGATCCTAGAAACCAAGTCAAATCACTTTTATTACTGTCAAAGCAGCTTCACAGTAATAGCCAGAAAAAAAGTGTCAATATCAATGTTTTACAGATGAAACAAATGTAAATTCAGCTGTAAAGCAGCTTTCAAAAGACAATATTGTCATTATTAAAATCTATTTGGTTTTATATTAATTTAATTTAGATCAGTTAGTGTCAGTGTTGCAAAATTCATCATTTACTGATTTTGCCAGGTTTGGACGAACCATCGGGCAGATTTAGAATTTCTTTCTTAAATTGCTAAATCTTTTAAATAATTTGACATATCAACACACAATTTGGTACGTATCACCATCTGCATGTCCTGAAGGGACTTGAGAAGTTTAAAGACAATGACATCTATTATTCCCGAGATCTACTTTTTTTCTTAAAAAAGCTTATAACTTTTTGAAAACATTAAATTTGTTTTCTCTGTGTAACTCTTCCTTGGTTTATGCCGATTCCGACGATATCTCAATTGTCATTTTCCATCAATTTGCCTGTCCGTGATATTGAAGCAAAATTTAAAAAATGTTCATGATCTTTAGACTGAGCTGCACAGAAATGACTGAATGGATTTTTGATATTCGCTGACCATTCCCAAAATATTCCTCTCCGAACTTGAGAAAAAGCAGTTTGTAAAAAGTAGCAGTTTTTAAAAGATCATTCACTTAATAACTTATTTCTATGGACAAAATGTATCTAAAAATAGAGGAAACAAAGTGAGCTGTTGTGGGATAGATACGTGATCAAAGCTGCCCAAAACATCTTTATTTTAAGCTTCATGCTAATGCGTACGCATAATGTTTAATGCGGCTTGCCCTGTCAGGTGCTCTGACTGACGCATCTGCTGTTTAATTTACTAAATGTTACAAATTCACGTGAGAATTTCGATTTATTCATTTTCGTTATTACCATTTAGATTATCGTTTTTGTTTTCGAACGATAATCAACTTTTGCTTTTTCAAATGGCACGAATTCACATTCCTTTTATCGACATATGTACACAGTCATTTCGATCTTCACAGTACCTGGTTATAGAGACGAAATATGCCACACATCCTATTCTGGTTACCCATAGTATGCACATTCTGGATCATTAACCAATTAGAGTTAGACTTAGACTTAAAGGAAAATCATGAGATGGAACATTAGGTACATGTTAATACATTTATCACATGGTTATGCAGGAATATCTTATTCTTTTCAGAATTAGTCAAGTTAATTGAGTACTACTTTGTCTTGTAATTATATGTATAACTTATGTTTTTGTACCTCAACACTTTTTTGGCCAGGTCGCCATTGTAAATGAGAAAGTGTTCTCAATGTACTCACCTGGTTAAATAAAGGTTGTATTATTATTATTATAATAAAGATTTCATAAAGGAAAAACACATATGAACAGACAGTTTGTGTGTGTTTTTAGAGTGAGTTTTCTGGCCGCCTGGCCAGGCTCTGAGGAGATAGCAGTCTTTTAGAAGCTTGTACCCCTGGCTGTGTGAATGTGTGTGTGTGCGCGTGTGTGCGCACACACAACATTCCTTCTTGCCGCTAAGGTGGAAGGTTTGGTTTAAACTCAGTTTGCTATGAAAGTGTCAATGAACACCATTAGGAACAGACTTCCTGGCGCTTGCTAAACACTGGCATCACTATGGCGGAGAAACAACGATACAATCTATAACAGAGCAACCCATATCCGAGAATAGGAGGGCTCAAAAATGTGAACTTTGTGAGATGTTTTTAATTACTAGTGCAGAGGATCTTGTGCAAAACTTTATTTGCTCCAAATGTAACCAGATTAAAGAATTACAAGATAAACTAATCGACGTGCACTTGAAACTCCGGCGAATGACTGAGCTAAACGCCGTTTTAAAAGAAGCTTCAAAAATACAAGATACTTTTAATTCTACTGTACTAATTGGATCTGCTGGCATGAGTGTACAAAACTCGGCACTTCTTGCATCAACTCTTCCAGTTCAAGAGGATACATCGGCAGAGGAACTTTTACCACCACTGACCTCCAACGCCACTGTGCCAGCTGTGAAAAGTTCATCTGATTCCTGCTCAACACCATGCTCAAGGGAATACAAATGGAAACGGGTGATTGGCGGAAGAAAACGAGGAATATCGGAAATACGGCCATCTCAGGAATTAAAACTGGCCAATCGTTTTGATGTGTTGATTCATGACTCACCTCTTGATCATGCCCAAATCCCTATACCTCCAACATCCCCTGCACTTTCACTGCCATCGCCTGTCTCTACTGTGGTGATTGGGGATTCTATCATCCGGGGACTTTCGCTCCCTTCCCATGGAGGTAAAGCAGCAGTGCACTGTTTTCCTGGAGCTAAAGTACTGGACATACACACAAAACTCTCCGACGTGCTTGGGAAACACGTAAATGCAAACACAGTGATAGTGCACATTGGTAGCAATGACACTTCATGTCGTGAATCTGAGACTTTAAAGGAACATTTTAAAACGCTGCTAGTCTCTCTCACTAATACTGAGAAAAATATCGCTATCTCAGGTCCACTTCCTACCTATAAAAGGGGTATTGAAAAATTTAGTCGTCTCCTTTCCTTAAATTCATGGTTAAAAACGACATGTGAACATTTTAATGTAACTTTTATAGATAACTTTGATTGTTCTGGGGCCGTCCAGCACTTTTTAGGTGGGATGGCCTGCACCCAAATCAGTAGGGGCGCTCAGATGCTTGCACATCATATCGAACAACATATTTTAATGTGACTACCTAGCCAATATGTTACTGTTAATCCTATAAAACCTATTATATCAGTTCGTTACACTACTGCTAAAAAAAACACAGTGGGAATAAACATGAACAATTTACTGAAAATTCCGACTTCCAGCATATTATCACCTATGGAAACAAAACAAACAGAAATTAACATGGCTCTTTTTAATGTAAGGGCATTAACAAACAAATCAATTTGTATTCATGACCTCATTAATGATTATAACCTTGACTGTCTGTTTCTTACTGAAACATGGCTTGGGACAGACGCACCAGCCACATTGATTGAGACCTGTCCTCCTGATTTTACTTATTCTTTTTCTACTAGAAATGGGAAAAGAGGGGAGGAACTGCAGCAATCTACAGAGAAACCCTAAAGGGAAGGGACATAGACCTTGGTACATTTACTACCTTTGAATATCATGCTATTCTTTTAAGCTTCCAACCACGTCTTCTTGCAGTGACACTATACAGATCCCCCAAATTACCTATATCTCCCTTCATAAAGGATTTCTCTGACATGCTATCTGTTATTCATATGAATTATGACAACTGTGTTTTAACTGGGGATTTTAATATACATGTTGATAATTTAACGGATATCAGAGCAAATGAATTCATGGAACTGCTAGAATGTATGTCGTTTAAACAGCATATAAACGTACCGACCCATAAACATGGTCACATATTGGATTTAGTCATAGCATATGGATTAAATATTAATATAACTTCTGTTGTCGATCTTGCATTATCCGATCATTTTTGTGTTTTCTTTAATAGTACTGATCCTTCTATGCCTTATACAACTGAACGTATTGTTAAAAAACGCTTTATTACCTCGGAAGTAGCAGAAAATTTTACAATGCATTATATGACTTACGAAAAGGATATTTTACCATCATCTTGTGATGTCCTAGTTGATGAGTTTAATAATAAATTAAAAACAGCACTTGATGTAGTTGCTCCACTTAAAACAAAAAAGGAAACTAATAAAAAGGTCATTCCTTGGAAGACAGATTTGACCATGAAAATTAAAAGAAAATGTAGAAGTGCTGAACGAACATGGCGAAAAACTAAATTAGAAATACATTTTAATATACTCACTGAAAATCTTAAAAACTACAACAAAGAAGTTAAAAAATCACGGCAAGCTTACTTTTCAAACCTTATAAATGAAAATATTAATAACCCACGATTCTTATTTAGTACTATAGATTCACTAATAAATCAAAAAATTAATTGCGGTTCTGTGTTAACAAGCTCCAAATGTGAAGAACTTGCTGGCTACTTCAGAGATAAAGTTATAAATATTAGATCAGGAATCTGTGCGGCAAATAAAAATAAAAACAAGATGCCTCCTCCCCTACCTAGCACATATAATACTATCCAAATGGAAAGGTTTACTTTGGTTGATGTTGAGACCCTAAGAAAGGTAGTAAAGGAACTAAAACCATCCACCTGTTCACTTGATCCAATTCCTACCTCTCTTTTTAAATCTATCTTTAATGTAGTATCTAATGATC
This sequence comes from Hybognathus amarus, assembly GCA_030378365.1. NCBI lineage: Eukaryota > Metazoa > Chordata > Actinopteri > Cypriniformes > Leuciscidae > Hybognathus > Hybognathus amarus. The sequence goes on along the minus strand of JAQIUQ010004079.1, from coordinate 38,394 downwards.
TCCTTGAGATAGTAAATCACTCTCTACAGCTTGGCATTTTCCCGTGTGATCTTAAATTGGCCCTAGTGAAACCTGTACAAAAAAACAAAAAAGTGAATTCAGATACTTTAACACCTAGTAACTATAGACCCATCTCAAATCTTCCATTTTTGAGTAAAATATTAGAGAAAATTGTTTTTAATCAGTTAAGTATTTTCTTAAATACACATTCAAAATTAGAGATGTTTCAGTCGGGTTTCAGAAAACATCATAGCACAGAGACCGCTCTTGTAAAAGTAGTAAATGACATAAGAATAAACTTAGATAGAAATTGGCCTTCAGTTCTGGTGCTGCTGGACTTGAGTGCTGCGTTTGATACAGTGGATCACCAGATTCTATTGAATAGACTACGCGAGTTTGTTGGCCTGTCTGGAACCGTTTTAAATTGGTTTGCATCATATCTTAGTGGTAGAACATCTGTTGTCTCTATCAATAATAGCATGTCTGAACATTATGAGGTACTTTGTGGAGTTCCTCAGGGATCAATTTTAGGACCACTACTTTTTAATCTATATATGTTACCTCTCGGACATATCATTAGGAGACATAGTATCTCTTTTCATAGTTATGCTGATGATACACAGTTATATGTAGCCGTATCTCCAGATGACACTGCAGGGCAAATTGATTCACTTGCAAATTGCATTCAAGACATAAATGATTGGATGTCGCAAAATTTCTTACAACTAAATAAAGATAAAACAGAAGTTTTGATAATTGGATCAAAAGAACAGAGAGAAAAATTAATCCCTAAACTAAATATACTGGGATTAAACCCAAGTAAAGTGGCAAAAAATTTAGGCGTTGTCTTTGATTCTGACTTTAATTTTAAAGCACATGTATGTAATGTTACTAAAATAGCTTTTTATCATTTAAAGAACATTGCTAGAATTAGACCATTTCTCTCTCCGTGCAATATCGAAAAATTAATGCATACATTCATAACTAGCAGGCTTGACTATTGTAATGCTCTCCTCTCCGGTCTACCAAAAACTATAATTAATCAACTGCAATTAATACAAAACTCGGCTGCTCGTGTATTGACTAAGACCAAGAAGAGAGAACACATTACACCTGTACTAAAATCACTACATTGGTTACCTGTTAGTTTTCGTGTTGATTTTAAAAACCTTTTATTAGTTTATAAAGCATTGCATGGAATTGCTCCAGACTATCTCTTAAAAATGCTTACAGTCTATAAACCTGTAAGGGCTCTCAGATCATCCAATTCTTTACTCTTAACGGTACCACATAGTAGAAGAAAAAGATTTGGTGATGCTGCTTTTAGTCGCTATGCTCCTCGTCTCTGGAATAATCTTCCAGAAGAAGTAAGACGTGCGGAAAATATAAATAGTTTTAAGTCTAAATTAAAAACGTATCTTTTTAGTCTGGCCTTCCTATAATATTCTACAATGTTTCTAATTGAATTTTTATTTTATCATTTTATTTTAATAAATCCTTCATTTGTATGTATATATGTGTATATGTATGTATTTTATTAATTTTTATTGTTCTTTACCTGTATTTTGTACTTGCTTTTAACTATTTTGCCTGTAAAGCACTTTGAACTGCATTCATTTGTTTGAAAAGTGCTATATAAATAAAATTTGCTTGCTTGCTTGCTTGCTTGCTGGTGAATTACTAGCATAGAAGTCAAAGGTTAAAAGCTTTTCAACTGTGGATTTGAATGATTCCCAACTGACAGAGTCCAGATACCCTACATGGAACACTGTAGAGAGGAAGATAATTAATATTCAGAATGAAAATATTTAATTTACTGAAATATCTGAAATTTACTGAACTTTTAAATTTAGGTTTATTGAATATAAATGGATTTTCTTACATTTACTGTATGAGGGAATGTGTGTGTTTCTGCAGAGCATCCTTCTAATCTGTTAACGCTCCATTTGTGTTTTAGCTTTTTTTATTTGCATAGTGTAGGGTATCTGGACTGTGTCAGTTGGGACTCATTCAAATGTACAATTAAAAAAAAAAGCTTTTAACCTTTGATTTGCGTCTAGTAATTCACCAGCAAGCGCCAGGAAGTCTGTTCCTAATGGCTTTCATTGACACTTTAATAGGGAACGTGAGTTAAAGCAAAAACACACACACACACACACAGCCAGGGGTGCACGATTCCAACAGATTGCTATCTCCCCAGAGCCTGGCCAGGCGACCAGAAAGCTCCAAAAACACACACAAATGAACAGACATTCCTTCATTGAAATCTGTAACTTGAGAAGAAGTACCAACATGTAGAATGCAACAAAACATGTCTGAATGGTTAACTGATGAATTTATGTGGTTAGTTTTAGTGAATTTTGTCTTTGATTTTTCCAGGTCTGGTCCTGTGGGCGTCAGTATCACACAGTGATCACAGTTCACACCTGCAGTGAAGCCCCTCCCACAACAATTCACCAATAAATACTGGGAATATTCCCATCATCCTACAAGAGAAGGACAAACTCCTGGAGTAGCAGCTGAAATCTGTGTGACTGTTAAAGATGGAGTTTATTAAAGAGGAGATTGAAGACATGACTGATCCAGAACCATCCAGAATAAAACATGAAGATACTGAGGAACAAACAGGTTGGTGTCCATTCTTGATTCTTCATTGTTGACTGCTGACATACAGATATTTGCTGGTGGGTGTGAAATAATGAACACAATAGAGATGATAAATGAGACTGAAAATGCATCTAAATGATCATAATCTTGAATGGCTTGATTAACATGAAAATGATGGAACTAACACATCAAAGACACATCAAACTTAAACTTATTTTAACCACATAATATTTTTTATTTTAGACTGGATGGAGATGAAACTGGAAAAACATGAACTGAATGAAGCAGAGGAGGAACAGCAGAGCATCACCGCTAATAAGCTTTACACCTGCTCTCAGTGTGGAAAGAGTTTCAGTCAAAAAGGAAACCTTAACAGACACATGAGAATTCACACTGGAGAGAAACTGTATACATGCACTCAGTGTGGAAAGAGCTTTGCTGCTGAATCAGGTCTCAAGTATCATCTTCGCATTCACTCTGGAGAGAAACCATTTAACTGTGATCAGTGTGGTAAAGATTTTAATTCATCATCAAATCTAAAACAACACCTGAAAGTTCATTCAGATGAGAAGCCTTATGTGTGTTCTCTCTGTGGAAAGAGTTTTTCACGACTGATCAGTTGTAAACGGCACCAGAAAACACACAATGAAGTGAGAGATCATATGTGTTGTGACTGTGGGAAGAGCTTTACTACATTTAGTGATCTGAAACAGCACCAAAGAATTCATACTGGAGAAAAACCTTACAAGTGCTCACACTGTGACAAGAGTTTCACTCGTTCTGAAAACCTGAAATCACACGAGCGACTTCATACTGGAGAGAAGCCGTACTACTGTACTCAGTGTGGAGGGAGTTTCAAATGTAGAACTGATCTCGGATATCATCTGCGCATTCACTCTGGTGAAAAACCATTTAACTGTGATCAGTGTGGTAAAAAGTATATTTTATCATCACATCTAAAACAACACCTGAAAACACATAATGAAGTGAGAGATCATGCATTTTGTCAGAAAACACATAATGAAGTGAGAGATCATGTGTGTTGTGACTGTGGGAAGAACTTTAGTAGACCTGACCATCTGAAACAGCACCAAAGAACTCATACTGGAGAAAAACCTTACAAGTGCTCATACTGTGACAAGAGTTTCACTCAGTCTGCACACCTGAAATCACACGAGCGAGTTCATATTGGAGAGAAGCCATACTACTGTACTCAGTGTGGGAGGGATTTTAAACATTTGTCAAGCCTTTCCACTCATATGAAAAAATGTTGCAATGTATCAGTGTAAATACATTCAAGTAAATATGTGAGTTTATAGGAAATGCACAGTATCAGTTTAATTTTGTGAATTTGGGCAAAAGCTTGGATAACTAGAAAGACATAGTGAAACTTTACCAATCAACAACTCTTACAGTGTAAATAGTTTGTTGTTGTTTTTTTCTGTCAGAATGGGTTGTGTGCTAAATGTCTTTCTTTAGATATATTCATGTAATTTACTAAGTTTACAATATTGTCTTCTGATAGTACATGCAGTTATGAGAAGGAAAAACAGAATTAAAATGTTGTCTTGATTAATCTATTTACTGAACAGAGAATGAGTTATATATTTTCAATCACATTCATGAGTGGAAATATTCTATTCGCATCTAATCATTCTGTAAATGTCAGGTTTCACGAGTTCAGCACTTACAATTAGAGGGACAAATTAAAGTTTAATGTGTATTTGAAGTGCTGTCTGGGGGAGGGCTCAGAGCTTGGAGTTCAGCCCGAACCCAGAGTACCATTGTATGTACACTATCGCTGCTGGGCTCTCGTCGGAATCAATTTGTCAACATTCTTCCACCGCCTGCCATGACCATCCTTTTGCCATCTCTTGTCACCATCCCTACGCCATCTACCGTCACCATCCCTACGCCATCTTCCGTCACCATCCCTACGCCATCTCCCGTCACCATCCCTACGCCGTCTTCCGTCACCATCCCTACCCCATCTCCCGTCACCATCCCTACGCCATCTTCCGTCACCATCCCTACGCCATCTTCCATCACCATCCCTACGCCATCTTCTGTCACCATCCCTACGCCATCTCCCGTCACCATCCCTACGCCGTCTCCCGTCACCATCTCTACGCCATCTTCCGTCACCATCCCTACGCCATCTTCCGTCACCATCCCTACGCCATCTTCCGTCACCATCCCTACCCCATCTCCCGTCACCATCCCTACGCCATCTTCTGTCACCATCCGTACGCCGTCTCCCGTTACCATCCGTACGCCGTCTCCCGTTACCATCCGTACGCCGTCTCCCGTCACCATCTCTACGACGTCTCCCGTCACCATCCCTACGACGTCTCCCGTCACCATCCTACGACGTCTCCCGTCACCATCCCTACGACGTCTCCCGTCACCATCCCTACGCCGTTCTCCCGTCACCATCCCTACGACGTCTCCCGTCACCATCCCTGACGCCGTCTCCCGTCACCATCCCTACCCCGTCTCCCGTCCCCATCCCTACGCCGTCTACCCATCACCATCCCTACGCCATCTCCCATCACCATCCCTACCCCATCTCCCATCACCATCCCTACGCCATCTCCCGTCACCATCCCTACCCCGTCTCCCGTCACCATCCCTACGCCATCTCCCGTCACCATCTCTACGCCGTCTCCGTCACCATCCCTACCCCATCTCCCGTCACCATCCCTACGCCATCTTCTGTCACCATCCGTACGCCGTCTCCGTCACCATCCGTACGCCGTCTCCCGTCACCATCCGGACGCCGTCTCCCGTCACCATCCGTATGCCGTCTCCCGTCACCATCCGTACGCCGTCTGCCGTCACCATCCGTACGCCGTCTCCCGTCACCATCCGGTACGCCGTCTCCCGTCACCATCCTTACGCCGTCTCCCGTCACCATCCCTACGACGTCTCCCGTCACCATCCCTACGACCGTCTCCCGTCACCATCCCTACGACGTCTCCCGTCACCATCCCTACGACGTCTCCCGTCACCATCCGTACGCCGTCTCCCGTCACCATCCCTCCGACGTCTCCCGTCACCATCCGTGACGCCATCTTCCGTCACCATCCCTACGCCATCTTCCGTCACCATCCCTACGCCATCTTCCGATCACCATTCCTACCCCATCTCCCGCTCACCATCCGTACGCCGTCTCCCGTCACCATCCCTACGCCGTCTCCCGTCACCATCCGTACGCCATCTTCCGTCACCATCCCTACCCCATCTCCTGTCACCATCCGTACGCCGTCTCCCGACACCATCCGTACACCGTCTCCCGTCACCATCCCTACGCCATCTTCCGTCACCATCCGTACGCCGTCTCCCGTCACCATCCCTACCCCATCTCCTGTCACCATCCGTACGCCGTCTCCCGTCACCATCCCTACGCCGTCTCCCGTCACCATCCCTACGCCATCTTCCGTCACCATCCCTACGCCATCTCCTGTCACCATCCCTATGACGTCTCCCGTCACCATCCCTACGCCGTCTCCCGTCACCATCCCTACGCCATCTCCTGTCACCATCCCTACGACGTCTCCCGTCACCATCCGTACGCCAACTCCCGTCACCATCCCTACGCCATCTTCCGTCACCATCCCTACGCCATCTTCCGTCACCATTCCTACCCCATCTCCCGTCACCATCCGTACGCCGTCTCCCGTCACCATCCCTACGCCGTCTCCCGTCACCATCCGTCACGCCATCTTCCGTCACCATCCCTACCCCATCTCCTGTCACCATCCCTACCCCATCTCCTGTCACCATCCGTACACCATCTCCCGTCACCATCCCTACGCCATCTTCCGTCACCATCCGTACGCCGTCTCCCGTCACCATCCCTACGCCATCTTCCGTCACCATCCCTACGCCGTCTCCCGTCACCATCCCTACGCCGTCCTCCGTCACCATCCCTGCGCCGTCTCCCGTCACCATCCCTGCGCCGTCTCACGTCACCATCCCTACGCCGTCTCCCGTCACCATCCCTACGCCGTCTCCCGTCACCATCCCTACGCCGTCTCCCGTCACCATCCCTACGCCATCTCCCGTCACCATCCCTACGCCGTCTCCCGTCACCATCCCTACGCCGTCTCCCGTCACCATCCCTACGCCGTCTCCCGTCACCATCCCTACGCCGTCTCCCGTCACCATCCCTACGCCGTCTCCCGTCACCATCCCTCCCACCTTCTCCCGTCACCATCCCTACCGCCTTCTCCCGTCACCATCCCTACGCCATCTCCCGTCACCATCCCTACGCCATCTTCTGTCACCATCCCTACGCCGTCTCCTGTCACCATCCCTACGCCATCTCCCGTCACCATCCCTACGCCATCTCCCGTCACCATCCCTACGCCGTCTCCCATCACCATCCCTACGCCGTCTCCCGTCACCATCCCTACGCCATCTCCCGTCACCATCCCTACGCCATCTTCTGTCACCATCCCTACGCCGTCTCCTGTCACCATCCCTACGCCATCTCCCGTCACCATCCCTACGCCGTCTCCCGTCACCATCCCTACGCCGTCTCCCGTCACCATCCCTACGCCGTCTCCCACGTCACCATCCCTATGCCATCTCCCGTCACCATCCCTACGCCCTCTTCTGTCACCATCCCTACGCCGTCTCCCGTCACCATCCCTACGCCATCTTCCGTCACCATCCCTACGCCATCTTCCGTCACCATCCCTACGCCATCTTCCGTCACCATCCCTATGCCATTTCCTGTCACCATCCCTACGCCGTCCTCCGTCACCATCCCTACGCCGTCCTCCGTCACCATCCCTACGCCGTCCTCCCGTCACCATCCCTACGCCGTCTCCCGTCACCATCCCTACGCCGTCTCCCGTCACCATCCCTACGCCGTCTCCCGTCACCATGCCCTACGCCGTCTCCCGTCACCATCCCTACGCCGTCTCCCGTCACCATCCCTACGCCGTCTTCCATCACCATCCTTACGCGCGTCTCCGTCACCATCCCTACGACGTGCACACAGATAGAGGATAGTCTGAAAAATTTGGAGTCTCTAACTCCTCACTAGTGCCACCAACTGTCCAAACTTTCACTCATGTTTGCTAAAAACAAAAAAATGTTTGCCTATAAAATGTAGGGTTTAATATGGAGTTGGCCCACCCTCTGCAGCTATAACAGCTTCAAGTTTTCTGGTAAGGCTTTCCACGAGAGTGTGTTTATGGGGAATTTTTGACCATTAATCTAGAAGGGCATTTGTGAGGTCTGGCACTGATGTTGGACGAGAAGGCCTGGCTTGCACTCTCCGCTCTAATTCATCCCAAAGGTGTTCAATCGGGTTGAGGTCAGGACTCTGTGCAGGTCAGTCAAGTTCCTCTACAACAAACTCACTCATCCATGTCTTTATGGACCTTGGTTTGTGCACTGGTGTGCAGTCAGTAACAGGAAAAAAACCATCCCCAAACTGTTCCCACAAAGTTGGGATCATGAAATTGTCCAAAATGCCTTGGAATGCTGAAGCATGAAGAGTTCCTTTCACTGGAATTTAGGGGTCAAGCCCAAACCCTGAATAACAACCCCACACCATAATCCCCCCTCCTCTAAACTCTACTCTTGGCACATTGCAGTCAGGCAAGTACCGTTCTCCTGGCAACCGTCAAACTCATACTAGTCCATCGGATTGCCATCGGATAAATGAACTAAGTTAATAACTTTTTTACAACAAAAATTACCCATCACTGAACCTACTTAAGCTGGACTGTGATGCTATTTTCTTCTTATTCTATTATTTTCCTTTTCGAAACAAACGTTGCAATATTTTCCTGTTATCATTGTAAAACTGCTTTGAAACAAACTATACTGTAAAAAGCGATATATAAATAAAGGTGACTTGACTATTTCACTGCATGCCAGACTACTGTTTAATATTTGTTGTAAATGTACTTTTAAGGCTTTAGTAGATCTATTTTAGCACGTTTTCAAACTGCAGTGTTTAGATGGTTGAATCATTAATCAGATGATCAATACACGTTTCGAAGGACCTGCTTTAGCATGTTTGTCCCTTTAAAAGAGACGGTCCAGTTCATCTCATGCGGTGGATGATCGCTCGTCATCATGGCTCTGAAACATTAGCTGCTGTTGGAAAGGGCTCTGCTCTGCTCTCTTCCTCCTAATCTGTGTCAATGGACAAACATCAGGGCCGTAAGTTTTTAACAGTTATTGTTAGGGATAAATTAATAGTATACCAATAGTCATTTTGTAAGATATGTCTTGATTTCTCCTGTATTTATTTAACTGATCTGTGTTGCACAGCAATAGTACAATACAATAGTAAATTAACTGTATTGATTTACACTCCAAGTTCATTTTTTATGTTTTAAATGATATCTTACCACTCACGTATGATTATTTTCTCTGGACAGATATTTCATGGTGACGATTTCCTGCAGTGATCAAGTTGGGATCTGAGGCCAAACTGTGTGCAAGTGTTCTCAAGCCCAATGAAAGCCTTGTCATGAACATTTATCTGGTTCAGGGTATCCAGAGCACATTACTTCTGCAGGAGAAAACTGAGGAAGAGTTTCATCGCTGCTTAAACTTCAAGGTCAGCCATCAAAACTAGCACATAATGAATATTATTAATAATGTTTCGCATCTAGTTTTTTGTGGCAGGTTGTGAATACATGAAATTATTTCTCATCAGGCTCCTCTGGTCAAAGCAGAATCAATGCAGAAAATGAAGGTCGAACTTCAGGGAGAGACTTTCAGAGACAACCGAGAGAGAAAAGTCATGTTCAAGCCTTACCATCCTCCGACTTTCATCCAGACTGATAAACCAATCTATATTCCAGGACAGACAGGTGAGCCGTGAATGTCTCAAAGGCTTAAGCTCAGTAAATAATGACATCTGAACTGCTAATATAGCACACAAGTAAAGTACATAATGATCATGCAACAAGCTAATGTAGCAGCAGAGGTCAAAGATTACAAATGTTGCACAAACCAGCAAATAAACAGTAAACCGTTCAATGGATGTACAAACAAGGAGGAAAAGATAAGAAAAGCTAACTGAAAGCTACCTTGAAACTACAGGTTGAAGCTGGTCAGCTGAGAGAAAAATATCAGACATGTTTGTAACATTATGGCTAAAACAGGCAACTGTGACGGATTGTTAAATTTGGCTCAAAAGACACATTCACCCGGCAGCAGAATACAGTTGTCAGCCCTGTATTTGACCCTTAATGCGGTTCACACAGTTGTAATTCACAGGAGAGAAATATTACTGTTAGCAATTGTCCCTTACATAAGAGCTGAAGATTTTAATACACATTTATATTTTACAGTGAACTTCAGAGCTGTTACCATGGATACAAACTTTGCACCCCTTGATCAGCAGGTCTGATGTTAATCCTGCATATTTATTTTCTCTTGCATTGTTGAATACACATTTAATAAATACACTGATATTTGTCTTTTAATCTTGAATTACTGTTTGCTCTTTCACAGTATAGTACAGTGGTTCTGGAGGTAAGAACACAAAACCTTCTGTGCAGTCATGATAAACACACCTTTTAAATCTTAAATTTAAAAGTTAAATCTTAAATCTTAAAATTTAAATTCAAAATTTAAATCTTAACCTTTAAAATTTTAAATTGACACTATAGAAATTTGGTTACAGTATATTTGCACTTATTGTATCTGAAGGGATTTCTTCATTGATAGTCAGGATATGTGACTGATATCACAAAATACCTGTACTGTGTCTTTTCTATTAAATAGGACAGTAAAGGTAACCGGATTGGCCAATGGACAAATGTTTCTTCAACAAGGTGGATTTTGCAGCGTTCTTATGAATTAAACCCAGAGGCCCATCAAGGCATTTACAAACTGAAGGCTTTCATTGGTGACAGGATGATCTCACATGATTTTGAAGTGAAAAAATATGGTAAGTCATAAAAACAACTTATTATGACGGCAACAATTGGTGCCCTGAAGAGGAGACGAGACAATGTGTCATTAGTTACGACACTATAGGAACGTCTGCGTGATTGCGTCTTGAAGCACGTGTGAAATCAGTTCAATGGTGTGGCGGAACATCATAGGGGGATGATGTCACAACCAGGAAGAAGGCAGGTCCCTCTCCCCAGCATGTAGTTTGCACTCGAGAAGACAAACTCGGAAGTTCGTCCACTGATTTCACACGTGCTTCCGGTGTGCCCATAGTGTCGTAACTTATGATTCAGTGCAAGTTCCCTTGAAAGGGAACAGATAATTTGCAGTGTTTCATGGGAAGAGTTTCAATATGTTTGTATTTAATTTTTTTATCCATAAAATTTGAGCACTAATAACTCAAATTTTTACTTTCTGACTTCTAGTTTTGCCTAAGTTTGAAGTTACTGTAAAAAGTCCAAATCAAGTAAATGTTGAGGATGAGGAGCTGATAATTGAGGTTTGCGGAAAGTGAGTTGTTTCATTTTATTTCCTGCATTAAGAGAGCAGTGTGTTCTTCCATTCACACTTTGACTTAATATTTAATTATATTACATTTTTTTAACTCTTGGGTCAGTTTCTTACTGTAACCCCCATCCTAATATATTAGTTGCTTAACTCAACCCTGGGCTGTAGATCAGATTCTTGTACCTTTTTTACAGATACACTTACGGACAGCCTGTACCTGGTAAATCATGGGTGAAAGTGTGCCCTACTCTTGGGCCCTACACCCCAATCGTTCTCGAGCCATTATGTTTAAAGGAAACCATTGAGGTATGCGAGTTGAAACACAGCACCTCATCTTTCCCCCATTTATCAAATTAAACCAGTCTTCAGTTAATAGTTACATTTGTGTTCATTTATTATTATTAGATCAAAAAGACAGGCTGTGCCATCCATACCTTAAATGCATCAGCCATTTTTGTCGACAAAGCATTTCCAATACCATCTCTTCGTGTTGATGCGATGGTTACGGAAGAAGGAACAGGTGAGCTGTTCAAATTGGTCAGAGACATACATTTCTTGATTTTTTCTGTTTTTATATTTTACTTTTATATGAATAAATATTTATGTAGCTGCTTTCACTATTTACAGAGATCACCATGACAAAACATGAATCTATATCTCTCACTTATGAAATTGGTAAAGTCACATTTACTGACCTACCCAAAACATATGAATATGGATCTGTTATTGAAGGACAAGTAAGTCTAAAATCTGTTTGTCTAAGTTTAACACCATTGATATGTATTTATTTATTGATATAGTCATTTATTGCTTCAAAATCTTATTTTCAACAGATAAAACTCTCAAATTGGAAAGGTGCACCAATTCAAAACAAAAAGGTTTATCTTACGGAGGGTTACTTTTGGTCTTCAAAACTGCTCCTAAATCTCATTACAGACAGCGGTGGACTGGCCAACTTCTCTTTTAATACATCCAGTTTTTCTAAAGGGTATATTCATCTAAAAGTAAGATATGTTGTGCTCACTAAGTTTTCTTTTGTATTGCATGAAGAGTTTAGTGACATGAGCTTATTTGTGATTCTTTGTTATCCAGGCAAGTGTCTATCAAGAGGTCAGGCTTTATGACGACAAGCGACTCTGGCCTCACATTGTTGAGGATGAAAAAACAGTCGAGCTCTTCCGGCCTGCCACTCCACACAAACCAACACGAAGTGAATTGATTATTGAGAATACTGAGCAACCATTAAAATGTGGCTCTGAGTTTACTGCCACCATCAAGTATTATTTTGTTGGAGAGACAATTAAAAACTTCAAAACTGACATCGTCTACATGGTGAGAACATGTGTTGTATGTACTAGTGATGTAGTACTCAAGTCCGGTCTCGAGACCGAATTTCTGCTTTCTCGGACTTGACTTCGGACTTGTTCCTTCAAAGACTCGGTCTTGACACTGACTCGACTGTATTTGAAAACCAACGGACTCGGTCTCGTCTCGGGCTCGACCCTTCAAAGACTCTGTCTTGACTCGAACTCGACCCTTTAAGACTCTTTCTTGACTCGGACTCGACTCTATTCGAAAACCAACGGACTCTGTCTCGACTTGCACTTGACCCTTCAAAGACTCGTCTCTGACTCGGACTCGACCCTTCAAAGACTCGGTCTTGACTCGAACTTGACCCCTCAAAGACTCGGATCTTGACTCTGACTCGACTGTATTTGAAAACGAACGGACTCTGTCTTGACTTGGACTCGACCCTTCAAAGACTCAGTCTTGACTCGGACTCGACTGTATTTGAAAACGAGACGGACTCGGTCTTGACTTGCGACTTGAACCCTTCAAAGACTCAGTCTTGACTTGGACTTGACCCCTCAAAGACTCGGTCTTGACTCAGACTCGAACCCTTCAAAGACTCGGTCTTGACTCGGACTCGAACCCTTCAGAAGACTCGGTCTTGACTTGGACTGACCCCTCAAAGACTCTGTCTTGACTTCGGACTCGAACCCCTCAAAGACTCGGTCTTGACTTCGGACTCGACCCCTCAAAGACTCGGTCTTGACTCGGACTCGACTGTATTTGAAAACCAATGGACTCGGTCTGGTCTCAGGCTCGACCCTTCAAAGACTCTGTCTTGACTCGGACTCGGTATACGGCGGTCTCGTCCCCATCACTAGTATGTACATTATTACAGAGATGTTTTTGCATGAGTCAGTTTGTTGTCTGTCTGTTTCAGGTCTTGTCCAGAGGAGTGATTGTTCATCATGGATATGAGAAGGTTGAAGTGAAGATTTCTGATGGAGCGAGGGGCTCAATGTCGTTCAAACTCTCTATCAGCGCAGATCTGGCTCCTGTAATTCAGATTCTGGCATACTGTGTTTTTCTGCCCAGTGAAACGGTTGTTGCTAGTAGCAAAAATTTTGACATTGAAAAGTGTTTCAAAAACAAGGTACGCATTGTAATTTTAGAAATTTATCTCTTTAAACTGTATAACTCAATTCTAAAGTAAATCCTATTCCTGTATTTCACAGGTATCTCTGCAGTTTTCTCCTGGTAAAGCAGTTCCTGGTGAGAAAAACACTCTCCAGCTCTCAGCTCAGCCTGGTTCACTGTGTGGCCTCAGTGCTGTAGATCAGAGCGTCCTGATCCTGAAGTCAGGAGAACGTCTGGATGCTAACAAGGTGTAGATGCTTTAAGATTCAGGGCCCTATTTTAACAATCTGAAACGCAAGTGTCAAAGCGCATAGCGCAAGTAATTTTGTGGGCGGATCCCGGCGCTGTTGTTATTTTCTCGGCGGGATAAATGCCTCTTGCGCCTGGAACAAATCTAAAAGGGGTTGGTCTGAAGTAGCTTCATTATTCATAGGTGTGGTTTGGGCGTAACGAAAATAAACCAATAAGAGCGTCATCTCACATTCCCTTTAAGAGCATGATGAATGAGGCGCGCTTGTTCCATTGTGCAATACTATTACAGCAGCACATTTACCAGGCGCGCTTCAGCATCGGTTCACAGTCGAGGAGATCGAATGTTCTCGTCAGGGCCGTAAAAGAAAGAGAAGGGGCATTGGGGATGGGACAAACCCACCCAAATTAGCTTCGGTTAAACATGCATATAATAATTTGGGTAAATGTGTAAGATTTATGTCTATTTTTCCCATCGTCATGGACACAACAATGATTTCCCTCATGTTTAATATTTTTCCTTATAATAATGTATCATTTGCAAAAAGTAAAATGCATCTGTGTTGATGAGAGAATCATCTACAGTGTATGCGCGTTGTTCACACTCTGTATTATGGCCAAGCATGACGCTTAAAATAGCATCTGAATGTACGCGCAACGCGCCACTGACTTTAGACCAGTTTTTTTCTGGTCAGTGGCGCAATTGTTTTCTGGAACTGCAAAATAGCACCAGGAAATTGTTTGCGCCGACACACGCCTCCTTTTGCGCCAACCCGCCCAGGGAGCGCAAAGTTAATTTCCTAGTTTACTGATGTGCGTCTGTGGTGGAAAAAAGACTGCTTTGCGTGAGTGCAAAATAGGAATGATAAAATGCGTCAGTGTATAAAGTCATTTGCGCCGGGTGCAAGATAGGGCCCTCAGTGTTGATTAAATGTGTCTTCATAGTGGGAATCTACAGTGTAAATCTAGTGATAACAGACTTATTATACTATTATATACGTATTGCTGCTATATACAGTTGTATTGATGATATAAATGCTTGGATGACCAGTCATTTTCTCAAACTCAACTTCAGATAAAACAGATCTACCTCGATTTACACCCCTTTTCCTTGTTGACAATCTTCATATTGCTGGAGTTTCGGTTCAACCTTCCACTACTGTCAAAAACCTTGGTATAATCTTTGATTCCTCTCTTTACTTCCTTCCACACATTTCCTCTCTCACTGAAGTCTGCCTTCTTTCACCTTCGAATATAGCACGCGTCCATTTCTGAACATCGAGCGATGCTGAAACCTTTGGTTCATGCTTTCATCACATCACGGCTTGATTACTCCAATTCTCTTTTCAATGGCTTACCCAACTTATCTATAAATAAAAATGCAATATATTCAGATCTCCGCAGCTAGGGTCCTTACATGCACAAAGAAATCTTCCAATATTACTCAGATTTTACGACAGACTTCATTAGCTACCACTACGTTTTTGTATCAACTACAAAATTCTCCTCATCACATTCAAAGCACTCCATGGACTTCCTTATTTTCTATTGTTTCTATGTCATGTTAATTTGTACTTATTTGTAAAGCATCCTTGAGTACTCTGAAAGGCGCTGATATAAAATAAACATATTATTATTTTATTTATTACTATGATCCACCAGCTAATAGCTCGATCATAGGAGATTTAACATTTTAATCTTCATTCTTTCTCACCAAATGGAAATAATTTTTGTTGGAAATACATTGTATGTATTATTTAGAAGTCGAACTAATAGTGTGTGAACATGGTCCCGTCACAGATCTTCAACCTGCTGCCAGTGCAATCGTGGTCAGGTTACCCTGAGACTCTGAAGAGGAGGAGTGTTCCAAGATGCGCTTCGAGACAGCGCACATTAACTTATGAATCCTTAAAGGTAACAGTTGGATGATTTGTGTGTCAGTGCAGTAGATAATGTCTGAGGAGAGTACATAGCCTACTGCACATGTGTAGGTCAATGCATAAAAAGCCCTTTTGATTATGTTTAATTGTAATTTGTATTTTCATGACTTTTATTGTGGTTCATCATTGCCATTTAACAGAGAGTGGGATTGAAGATGGCAACAAATTTGATTGTGGAAGTCCCTGCTTGTGAGATAGGTAGGTATACATGTACTGTCATTACAATCCAAGCTGTAATGTTTTAAGTATGTTGGTGCTTGTTATGAAATATATTCAAAAAAAAAAAAAGAGAATGTTCAAATTGTGAAACAATTGTTTTCCACAAATTTTTGGGGGAGGTTTTTGTGAACTTTGAATCTGTGTTAATATTTGTAAGAACAACTAATCTATAAAACTTAACTACATAACTTTTGTAAAATAAAATTAATAGGTTAACTTTTGCAGCCCAAATACTAAAACTAAATAAACTGATATGTGTAAAAAATGTGTATTATAACAATTATCTGCCTTCCATTTTCTATCACTAGAATTGATCATTTCAATGTGTTCACATACATCACTTAACTGCAAAATATCACTTTTTTCCAGTGTATTATTCCCTGTCAAATTCTGATACAAGCATGGAGAAGGGATTCATCTCATTCAACTGATTCTCCAGCCGTGACGATTCGGACTGTCTTCCGCAGAAACGTGGATCTGGGAACTTGCTGAAGTGGGGTATTTGAAGCATAATACATATAACATCATATTTATCTTATTACTCTATACTTTAATGCATCATCTCCCTCTTACCCACAAGATCGAAAATACCTCTGCTTGCTTTGCAGATTCTTAATCCAAGTTTCTGTGTGCTAAATGTTGGAATTTATTACAGGGAAAATGGTAGGATGTGCCTATTGTTTCGTAGATTCCTCCCGCAGGGACTCTGGGTCAGCTCAGGTTCCTGTCACGGTTCCTGACACCATCACCTCTTGGGAGACGGAGGCCTTCTGCCTGTCCTCTGAAGGTCTGGGTCTGGCTCCTCCTGCTCAGCTGACAGTTTTCCAGCCCTTCTTCCTGAGAGCTCTCTCTGCCTTACTCCATCATCTGCGGGGAGATCTTTGAGCTGAAGGCCACTGTTCTTCAACTATCTGTCCAAGTGCATCATGGTGAGATTTCAGACGCAGTCTAATCAAATGCATATCAAATATGCCACTAATCGCGTGTGTTTGATTGACAGGTTAGAGTGACTCCAGCTTCTTCCTCAGACTACACTCTCGAAGCCTCCTCTGATGATCAGTATTCATCCTGTCTATGTGCTAATGGAAGAAAAACCTTTAAATGGATCCTCACTCCCTCTGTTCTTGGTGAGTTTTCCAGAAGCCGCCTTTTCATTACAGATTTGCAATGTTTTTTTAAATGTGGATAGAAGCTACTGTGCAAAATGATGGCGTTTCCGTTAACCGATGTTATACAGACAAAACCGTTATTTTCCCTCTTACAATAAGTCAGTCCAAAAATCATTGCAACAGGATGTTTGGTAGTTTTACATACATTTCAATACACTCACCTAAAGGATTGTTAGGAACACCTATTCAATTTCTCATTAATGCAATTATCTAATCAACCAATCACATGGCAGTTGCTTCAATGCATTTAGGGGTGTGGTCCTGGTTGAGACAATCTCCTGAACTCCAAACTGAATGTCAGAATGGGAAAGAAAGGTGATTAAGCAATTTTGAGCGTGGCATGGTTGTTGAGTATTCCGGTCTGAGTATTTCACAATCTGCTCAGTTACTGGGATTTTCACACACAACCATTTCTAGGGTTTACAAAGAATGGTGTGAAAAGGGAAAATCATCCAGTATGTGGCAGTCCTGTGGGCCTTGCTGATGCTGTGTTGTATCTTGACGTATATATGTCTTGTGTTGTAGGAGTCTTGAACATTACAGTCAGTGCAGAGGCAGAGGCGTCCCAGACTGTGTGCGACAATGAGATTGTGAGCGTCCCGGAGAGAGGACGCATTGACACGGTACACATCGAAGTCTACTCGTAAAGGTCAGCGCACGTCATCATTTAATCATGATCTTAATGCTGCTTATGTATGATGTGTTGATGTGATTGATTTATGCTGCAGGCAGAAGGAACTGAAATGACAGAGACTCACAGCTGGTTACTGTGTCCTAAGGGTTAGTCTGCAAATATTTCATATGTTTTGGTGTTACATGCTCTTTATCTACTAAACGCAAACTCCAGCTTCATTAAAATAAGAACACGTTGCATAGAGGATATTTCAGCCCGTTCTCATCCCAACGCGTTATATACTGACGCTTTGACATTTTGTCTACATCCAACGCACATGGCAGGTATTGTAGTCGAGACCAGACTCACTTAACAGTCCGAGCTCGAGAGTCGAAACAGAAACCAAGAGAGTTCAAATCCGAATCGAAGTCCGAGACCAGAGAGGGTTGAATCCAAAGTGAGACCGAAAACCAGAGAGAGTCGAGTCCGAAGCTGGAGACCAGAGACCAGAGAGGGTTGAGTGCGAAGTTGAGACCGGAAGACTCAGAAAGAGTTCGAGTCCGTGAATACGAGTCTCGAGACCCACAGAGGGTCGAGTCGCGAAGTTGAAACCGAAAAAACCAGAGAGAGTTGAAGTCCAAAGTTCGGAGACCGAGACCAGTGAGGGTTGATTACCTAATTTACTTTTATTTACTTAGAGAAATCCTTTTTTTTTACTGAATTTACCTAGAGTTTAAAAAATATGATCAGTTTAGGGTAAAAAGGCCACATAGTAGGTGGTGTTAAAAGTAATTTTATTACAATTTGTCAGTATTAAGTGCTCTTGTCCACAGAACATCATTTCATTGTACCACTATATACATCCATATAACATTTCTAGTACACAACATTACTGTACCACTCTATACTGTAAATCCATAACATTTCTAGTACACATTACTGTACCACTCTATACTGTAAGTACACATAGCATTTCTGTACACTATACCATTATGTTCAACTGTAACATAACTTAACATTTAAGCTTAAATGCTCTTGTCCACAAAACATTGTTGTACTTTGATATATTTTTATAATATATTGAATTGAACTCGAGTGGACTGGGAATAAGTCCGAGTCCTCAGAGAAAATGTTCGAAGTACGGAGTTGAATTCCAGAGTCCAAGACCATTAAAATATGGTCTCGAGACACTACAACACTGGCACATAGCACCCTTTAGTGTCAATATGGAGGCGCAGATATGGGCCAGAAGGCTCCTCCTAGTGGTCTAACCCTAACCCTACCCAGACCTAAACCTACCCATAACCGAACACGTGTTATCCACAAGTTTCCTACGCCCCATGAGGCCTTGCGTCAGAAGTGGGCGCGTCTTCCGGTTCGTAGTAAACAAAGCGCAGATTGACATACTTAACACTCGTTCATTCAACAGTTGACAGTCATTCAAGTTATAGCGATCCAAACTAGCTAATGGTGTGGGAACACAACCTCAACGAAATTAAAAAGGGTGAAATAACAGTACCTTTACCCTCCGCAGTAGTTGGTTGGGAGTATTATAATAACATTATTAATAATCAATACTCATCAAGGCATGGTGACAGACAGTTGTGTGAGCTGACAAACAATTAAAATAAAAAATACACACTTAGTCATTGTGCTTTGGAGTTTATTCAAAATTATAAATGAATGTGCCACTTGAATACATTAACTGGCACATTTGGTATTCTGTCAACTCAGGCTTTGATCCTGATTTTAGGTGTAACATCAGTAGAGAACATCCAATCACATGCTGATAGAGTTTATAGAATACACTAATGAACACAGTAAGCTAAACTAATGTACACAGTAAGATTCGTCGTCTTTTGGGAGGTGATGGAAACTTCAGTCGTTGGCAGGATCACTCTCTGATTTCGTTTTTCTGCTTATGTTCAAAACAATCACGTTTTAGCCACTGAATTAGTTTAGTCCGGTTATATGTACAACCGCGAACAGCACATGTTGTCCCTGAGCTCCGTAACGATATCTCTCATAAAGATTTGCGTCTTTAAATAGTAAAATAATTCTCCGAAAAACAGCTAGCCTCTTCGCTAACTAACACACAAAATACAATTGGAATGCTACTTCCACCGCCGTTCCGGAAGTTTCACCCACTTTATTTTTTACAGGAGCGCCCCCGGAAACTTGTGGATATTGACGCTAAAGGGTGCCATTGTGCGTTGGATTTAGACGAAATTTCAAAAGCGTCACTATATGACGCCCTTGGGTGAGAATATTTTGAGGACACAAAATATGAGGACCAATAGAGGGAGCTAAAGTATACAATAGCCAAATGTACTCATATATATTTGGACATTTGAGACATTTGTCAGGTTTTTATGACAGCTGTTGTTTAGTTGTTGCAGCTGTGCTAAATTTTGAAATTCTGGCTATTTTCTCCCTTTTTCCAAAGTGCTTGAATTACAATAATTACTATTTTGTGATTATATTATGGGACTATAAGTGGTATTAAAATGTTAATTTTATAGTGTTACTCTGCTGATCACTGATATGTGTTTCTGTCTGTCTGGTTCATAGGTGACAGTCTCTCAGAGGAAGTGTCTCTCACTCTTCCTAAAGATGTGATAGAGGGATCAGTCAGATCCACTGTTTCAGTCGTTGGTAACATTTACAAACACCGAGTAGAAATGAGGAGATTGGCTTTAGATTTATCAAATGTAGTGAGTGTCATTTGTTTATGGTTTATAGGAGACATATTGGGTCGTGCACTCGAGGAACCTTCACGGATTATTAAAGATGCCGTACGGCTGTGGAGAGCAAAACATGGCTCTACTTTCTCCCAATATTTACATCCTGGAGTATCTGGAGAATCACGGATCAGCTCACCTACGGCCATCCAGAGAGAGCCACAGGCTTCCTGGAGAGCGGTGAGAGACAAAATCATGTCAAGAGAATACTGAGATGGTTTGATACCAAATTATACATCATTCAACACACCTGAATGTCACATTAGCCGTTCCTCCCACTGTCGGACCAGTGTGAGCCAGGGCTTTGAACAGGCCGGGCAAATAGTCTCGGACCTGTAACACCGAGCCCAAAACACACCTGAGTTTCCACCGTCAGGCCAGTTGCTCTGACCATAAGATACATTGACCATAATACATTTTAAAGGGATAGTTCACTTTGAAATTCATTTTTGGTATGTTAGCTTACCTCAAGGGCATCCAAGATGTATCTTTGTTTCCGCAGTAGTTTCGATTTTGATATTTTTAGGTCAAACCGTTGTTGTCTGTCAGTCATATAATGCAGGCCTATGGTCACCACCTCAAAGAGCATGCACAGAGAAGTCCAAATTAAACATGATTTAATGACTCGTAAATGTAAGTACACATTGATGGTCTAAGACACACGAAACGAGCGGTTTGTGTGATCAAGAGGTAAAAACGATATAAATCTTGTTCATTCTCTCACCAAAACCGCTCGTTTCGTGTTCTTAGGCCATCAATGTGTACTTACATACTACAGCAAAGACGCCTACATCTTGGATGCCCTTGAGGTAAGCTAAAAATACCAAACATTAATTTCAAAGTGAACTATCCCTTTAAATGTCAAGATTGCACATTAGTCACACTGCAATAAAGTGGTAAATACCATTATTCTACAAAACACACCCTGAATGTTACATTGAGTCAGCCCAAAACAAACTGTTGAAGTTTATTATCACACTAAACAGGATACCAGAGGCAACTGAACTACAAGCATGTGGATGGGTCGTACAGCGCCATTTGGAAAGGGTGAAGGGAATACATGGTAAATATATGTTCACTCATTACTCTCAGAAAAAGGTCCGAAAAGCTGTCTCTGGGGCGGTACCTTTTTTAAAAGGTACACTTTTGTACCTAAAGGGTGCATATTGGTGTACCTTCATTAGGTACATATTGTACAAGTTATGGTACCAGTATGCACCCTTTTAGGTACAAAAGTGTACCTTTTTGAAAAGGTACCGCCCAGTGACAGCTTTTGTACTTTTTTTTTCTGACAGTTTGTTTAATAGAAAAAATATCAGAGGCAATCTCCAATAATAGAACCCAAGAGGATGGTAGCAAAAAAAACCAAATTGTCTCAGTTCAAATGATTTGATTTGAGATTTATGATGAGAGATCAAATTGAAACACCAGATGACATTTTTTTAATCATATCTTCCACCTCATCAGGTTGACTGCCTTTGTGCTGAGGTCCTTTGGCAAAGCACAGAAATACATATTTATTGATCCAACAATCATTCAGAGTGCAAAGAATTGGTTAATAAGCAGACGGGATTTCAAACGGCTGTTTCATCACACAGGAACCCTGTTCGAACAGCAAATGAAGGTCTGTCGTCTTTATTCAGACTTTATTCAGCCAACATCATCGTTTGTCTAGATGAACTTTCCTTTAATGGTTTGAGTGTGTTGCTTCTATTACCCTTCATTCCTCATACGTGTTCCAGGGTGCGCGTGAGTGATAATATGACCATGACTGCCTACATTACTGCATCTTTGCTAGAACTGAAAACTCCAGTCACCATAAGTTCATCTATAGGTAACATGATATATACTCATAGAAAAATGGCACTCTTCCTCTGTTGTTGTCGTTTTGTCACAGGATCCTGTCGTCAGTAAAGGTTTGTCATGCTGAGGTTGTGATTTCAGAATGTCAAAAACACATACACCACTGCCCTGCTCGCCTACACTTTCAGAGTCTGGCTCGAGACACGGACACTCAGACAGCAGCTTTTCAAGAAACTGGAGGATGTTGCTATTTCAGAAGGTAAGAGTTTGTTTTTATATGTCTGTACTATTGATACTATTGATAAAAACTTTACAACACTTTTTCCATCATTAAGGAATAACTACAGAGGACTACTTTAGAAGAACTATATAAGACCTCAGGGAACTGTGCCAACTTGTGTAAAAGTTAAACATGCAAGTGGATGAGATGAATCAATATAACAACTCCATAAATGTACTCTACTCTAACCATTCAGAAACGTCCTAGGTGCGTTTCCGAAAGCATCATTAGCCAACTATGGTCGCAAGTTCCGTCTCTTAATGTCGGTAAATGCTCTACTAACCATTCAGAAACATCCAGCTGTCTAAAAGTTGCAACCTCTTTGTGGTCTCTCATACCCAAAAAGGGACAAATTTGACAAGCTCAAGAATACTAGTGTAAAATGCCCCTGCAAAATATTTTTTGTGTGTGTGTTTTTAGCAATTGTTGGTTTGGTGCTTTTGCATTTGTGCAAAACAATTGCAATTGCATTTACTACAAATGATGGCCGTGAAAGAGAGCTGCGTCGTCGAACAATTCAGGGAGCAAATTACTTAAATATAATATTAGAGAAGCAACACAGCGTAGCTGACTTACAGATTCAGTTAACAAATTAATAAGAATGTTTATATTTAAACCACAATTTTTAAACCACAACCCTCTCTAATGTTAGAATGTTTATTTTTAAACCACAAACCTCTCTAATGTTAGAATGTTTATTTTTAAACCACAAACCTCTCTAATGTTAGAATGTTTGCTTTTAAACCACAAACCTCTCTAATGTTAGAATGTTTATTTTTAAACCACAATTTTTAAACCACAAACCTCTCTAATGTTAGAATGTTTATTTTTAAACCACATTTTTTAAACCACAAACCTCTCTAATGTTAGAATGTTTATTTTTAAACCACAAATCTCTCTAATGTTAGAATGTTTATTTTTAAACCACAAACCTCTCTAATGTTAGAATGTTTATTTTTAAACCACATTTTTTAAACCACAAACCTCTCTAATGTTAGAATGTTTATTTTTAAACCACAAATCTCTCTAATGTTAGAATGTTTATTTTTAAACCACAAACCTCTCTAATGTTAGAATGTTTATTTTTAAACCACAAATCTCTCTAATGTTAGAATGTTTATTTTTAAACCACAATTTTTAAACCACAAATCTCTCTAATGTTAGAATGTTTTATTTTTAAACCACAAATCTCTCTAATGTTAGAATGTTTATTTTTAAACCACATTTTAAACCACAAACCTCTCTAATGTTAGAATGTTTATTTTTAAACCACAAACCTCTCTAATGTTAGAATGTTTATTTTTAAACCACAAATCTCTCTAATGTTAGAATGTTTATTTTTAAACCACAAATCTCTCTAATGTTAGAATGTTTATTTTTAAACCACAATTTTTAAACCACAAATCTCTCTAATGTTAGAATGTTTATTTTTAAACCACAAATCTCTCTAATGTTAGAATGTTTATTTTTAAACCACAACCCTCTCTAATGTTAGAATGTTTATTTTTAAACCACAAATCTCTCTAATGTTAGAATGTTTATTTTTAAACCACAAATCTCTCTAATGTTAGAATGTTTATTTTTAAACCACAAACCTCTCTAATGTTAGAATGTTTATTTTTAAACCACAATTTTTTAAACCACAAATCTCTCTAATGTTAGAATGTTTATTTTTAAACCACAAACCTCTCTAATGTTAGAATGTTTATTTTTAAACCACAAACCTCTCTAATGTTAGAATGTTTATTTTTAAACCACAAACCCTCTCTAATGTTAGAATGTTTATTTTTAAACCACAAATCTCTCTAATGTTAGAATGTTTATTTTTAAACCACAAACCTCTCTAATGTTAGAATGTTTATTTTTAAACCACAATTTTTAAACCACAAATCTCTCTAATGTTAGAATGTTTATTTTTAAACCACATTTTAAACCACAACCTCTCTAATGTTAGAATGTTTATTTTTAAACCACAAACCTCTCTAATGTTAGAATGTTTATTTTTAAACCACAATTTTTAAACCACAAATCTCTCTAATGTTAGAATGTTTATTTTTAAACCACAATTTTTAAACCACAAACCTCTCTAATGTTAGAATGTTTATTTTTAAACCACAAACCTCTCTAATGTTAGAATGTTTATTTTTAAACCACAAATCTCTCTAATGTTAGAATGTTTATTTTTAAACCACAAACCTCTCTAATGTTAGAATGTTTATTTTTAAACCACAAATCTCTCTAATGTTAGAATGTTTATTTTTAAACCACAATTTTTAAACCACAAATCTCTCTAATGTTAGAATGTTTATTTTTAAACCACAAATCTCTCTAATGTTAGAATGTTTATTTTTAAACCACAAACCTCTCTAATGTTAGAATGTTTATTTTTAAACCACAAATCTCTCTAATGTTAGAATGTTTATTTTTAAACCACAAATCTCTCTAATGTTAGAATGTTTATTTTTAAACCACAAACCTCTCTAATGTTAGAATGTTTATTTTTAAACCACAATTTTTAAACCACAAATCTCTCTAATGTTAGAATGTTTATTTTTAAACCACAATTTTTAAACCACAACCCTCTCTAATGTTAGAATGTTTATTTTTAAACCACAAACCTCTCTAATGTTAGAATGTTTATTTTTAAACCACAAATCTCTCTAATGTTAGAATGTTTATTTTTAAACCACAAACTCTCTCTAATGTTAGAATGTTTATTTTTAAAACCACAAATCTCTCTAATGTTAGAATGTTTATTTTTAAACCACAAATCTCTCTAATGTTAGAATGTTTATTTTTAAACCACAATTTTTAAACCACAAACCTCTCTAATGTTAGAATGTTTATTTTTAAACCACAATTTTTAAACCACAAATCTCTCTAATGTTAGAATGTTTATTTTTAAACCACAAACTCTCTCTAATGTTAGAATGTTTATTTTTAAACCACAAATCTCTCTAATGTTAGAATGTTTATTTTTAAACCACAAACCTCTCTAATGTTAGAATGTTTATTTTTAAACCACAAATCTCTCTAATGTTAGAATGTTTATTTTTAAACCACAATTTTTAAACCACAAATCTCTCTAATGTTAGAATGTTTATTTTTAAACCACAAACCTCTCTAAT
This sequence comes from Hybognathus amarus, assembly GCA_030378365.1. Classification (NCBI taxonomy): domain Eukaryota; kingdom Metazoa; phylum Chordata; class Actinopteri; order Cypriniformes; family Leuciscidae; genus Hybognathus; species Hybognathus amarus. The sequence continues at coordinate 12,776 of JAQIUQ010004079.1, read as the reverse complement.
GTTAGAATGTTTATTTTTAAACCACAAACCCTCTCTAATGTTAGAATGTTTATTTTTAAACCACAAATCTCTCTAATGTTAGAATGTTTATTTTTAAACCACAAATCTCTCTAATGTTAGAATGTTTATTTTTAAACCACAAACCTCTCTAATGTTAGAATGTTTATTTTTAAACCACAATTTTTAAACCACAAATCTCTCTAATGTTAGAATGTTTATTTTTAAACCACAACCCTCTCTAATGTTAGAATGTTTATTTTTAAACCACAAATCTCTCTAATGTTAGAATGTTTATTTTTAAACCACAAACCTCTCTAATGTTAGAATGTTTATTTTTAAACCACAATTTTTAAACCACAAATCTCTCAAATGTTAGAATGTTTATTTTTAAACCACAACCCTCTCTAATGTTAGAATGTTTATTTTTAAACCACAAACCTCTCTAATGTTAGAATGTTTATTTTTAAACCACAATTTTTAAACCACAAATCTCTCTAATGTTAGAATGTTTATTTTTAAACCACAATTTTTAAACCACAACCCTCTCTAATGTTAGAATGTTTATTTTTAAACCACAAACCTCTCTAATGTTAGAATGTTTATTTTTAAACCACAAATCTCTCTAATGTTAGAATGTTTATTTTTAAACCACAAATCTCTCTAATGTTAGAATGTTTATTTTTAAACCACAAACTCTCTCTAATGTTAGAATGTTTATTTTTAAACCACAAATCTCTCTAATGTTAGAATGTTTATTTTTAAACCACAATTTTTAAACCACAAACCTCTCTAATGTTAGAATGTTTATTTTTAAACCACAATTTTTAAACCACAAACCTCTCTAATGTTAGAATGTTTATTTTTAAACCACAATTTTTAAACCACAAATCTCTCTAATGTTAGAATGTTTATTTTTAAACCACAAATCTCTCTAATGTTAGAATGTTTATTTTTAAACCACAAATCTCTCCAATGTTAGAATGTTTATTTTTAAACCACAAATCTCTCTAATGTTAGAATGTTTATTTTCAAACCACAATTTTTAAACCACAAATCTCTCTAATGTTAGAATGTTTATTTTTAAACCACAAATCTCTCTAATGTTAGAATGTTTATTTTTAAACCACAAATCTCTCTAATGTTAGAATGTTTATTTTTAAACCACAAACCTCTCTAATGTTAGAATGTTTATTTTTAAACCACAAATCTCTCTAATGTTAGAATGTTTATTTTTAAACCACAAATCTCTCTAATGTTAGAATGTTTATTTTTAAACCACAAATCTCTCTAATGTTAGAATGTTTATTTTTAAACCACAAACCTCTCTAATGTTAGAATGTTTATTTTTAAACCACAATTTTTAAACCACAAATCTCTCTAATGTTAGAATGTTTATTTTTAAACCACAATTTTTAAACCACAACCCTCTCTAATGTTAGAATGTTTATTTTTAAACCACAAACCTCTCTAATGTTAGAATGTTTATTTTTAAACCACAAATCTCTCTAATGTTAGAATGTTTATTTTTAAACCACAATTTTTAAACCACAACCCTCTCTAATGTTAGAATGTTTATTTTTAAACCACAAACCTCTCTAATGTTAGAATGTTTATTTTTAAACCACAAATCTCTCTAATGTTAGAATGTTTATTTTTAAACCACAAACCTCTCTAATGTTAGAATGTTTATTTTTAAACCACAATTTTTAAACCACAAACCTCTCTAATGTTAGAATGTTTATTTTTAAACCACAATTTTTAAACCACAAATCTCTCTAATGTTAGAATGTTTATTTTTAAACCACAAATCTCTCTAATGTTAGAATGTTTATTTTTAAACCACAAATCTCTCTAATGTTAGAATGTTTATTTTTAAACCTCAAATCTCTCTAATGTTAGAATGTTTATTTTCAAACCACAATTTTTAAACCACAAATCTCTCTAATGTTAGAATGTTTATTTTTAAACCACAAATCTCTCTAATGTTAGAATGTTTATTTTTAAACCACAAATCTCTCTAATGTTAGAATGTTTATTTTTAAACCACAAATCTCTCTAATGTTAGAATGTTTATTTTTAAACCACAAATCTCTCTAATGTTAGAATGTTTATTTTTAAACCACAAATCTCTCTAATGTTAGAATGTTTATTTTTAAACCACAAATCTCTCTAATGTTAGAATGTTTATTTTTAAACCACAAATCTCTCTAATGTTAGAATGTTTATTTTTAAACCACAAATCTCTCTAATGTTAGAATGTTTATTTTTAAACCACAATTTTTAAACCACAATCTCTCTAATGTTAGAATGTTTATTTTTAAACCACAAATCTCTCTAATGTTAGAATGATTTTACCTTTTTAAACCACAAACCTCTCTAATGTTAGAATGTTTATTTTTAAACCACAAATCTCTCTAATGTTAGAATGTTTATTTTTAAACCACAAATCTCTCTAATGTTAGAATGTTTATTTTTAAACCACAATTTTTTAAACCACAAATCTCTCTAATGTTAGAATGTTTATTTTTAAACCACAATTTTTAAACCACAAACCTCTCTAATGTTAGAATGTTTATTTTTAAACCACAATTTTTAAACCACAAACCTCTCTAATGTTAGAATGTTTATTTTTAAACCACAAACCTCTCTAATGTTAGAATGTTTATTTTTAAACCACAATTTTTAAACCACAAATCTCTCTAATGTTAGAATGTTTATTTTTAAACCACAATTTTTAAACCACAACTCTCTCTAATGTTAGAATGTTTATTTTTAAACCACAAACCTCTCTAATGTTAGAATGTTTATTTTTAAACCACAAATCTCTCTAATGTTAGAATGTTTATTTTTAAACCACAAACCCTCTCTAATGTTAGAATGTTTATTTTTAAACCACAAACCTCTCTAATGTTAGAATGTTTATTTTTAAACCACAAACCTCTCTAATGTTAGAATGTTTATTTTTAAACCACAAATCTCTCTAATGTTAGAATGTTTATTTTTAAACCACAATTTTTAAACCACAAATCTCTCTAATGTTAGAATGTTTATTTTTAAACCACAAACCTCTCTAATGTTAGAATGTTTATTTTTAAACCACAAATCTCTCTAATGTTAGAATGTTTATTTTTAAACCACAAATCTCTCTAATGTTAGAATGTTTATTTTTAAACCACAATTTTTAAACCACAAATCTCTCTAATGTTAGAATGTTTATTTTTAAACCACAAATCTCTCTAATGTTAGAATGTTTATTTTTAAACCACAAATCTCTCTAATGTTAGAATGTTTATTTTTAAACCACAATTTTTAAACCACAATCTCTCTAATGTTAGAATGTTTATTTTTAAACCACAAATCTCTCTAATGTTAGAATGTTTATTTTTAAACCACAAATCTCTCTAATGTTAGAATGTTTATTTTTAAACCACAAACCTCTCTAATGTTAGAATGTTTATTTTTAAACCACAAAACTCTCTCTAATGTTAGAATGTTTATTTTTAAACCACAATTTTTAAACCACAACCCTCTCTAATGTTAGAATGTTTATTTTTAAACCACAAACCTCTCTAATGTTAGAATGTTTATTTTTAAACCACAAATCTCTCTAATGTTAGAATGTTTATTTTTAAACCACAAATCTCTCTAATGTTAGAATGTTTATTTTTAAACCACAAATCTCTCTAATGTTAGAATGTTTATTTTTAAACCACAATTTTTAAACCACAAATCTCTCTAATGTTAGAATGTTTATTTTTAAACCACAAATCTCTCTAATGTTAGAATGTTTATTTTTAAACCACAGTTTTTAAACCACAATCTCTCTAATGTTAGAATGTTTATTTTTAAACCACAAATCTCTCTAATGTTAGAATGTTTATTTTTAAACCACAAATCTCTCTAATGTTAGAATGTTTATTTTTAAACCACAAATCTCTCTAATGTTAGAATGTTTATTTTTAAACCACAAATCTCTCTAATGTTAGAATGTTTATTTTTAAACCACAAATCTCTCTAATGTTAGAATGTTTATTTTTAAACCACAAATCTCTCTAATGTTAGAATGTTTATTTTTAAACCACAAATCTCTCTAATGTTAGAATGTTTATTTTTAAACCACAAATCTCTCTAATGTTAGAATGTTTATTTTTAAACCACAAATCTCTCTAATGTTAGAATGTTTATTTTTAAACCACAAATCTCTCTAATGTTAGAATGTTTATTTTTAAACCACAAATCTCTCTAATGTTAGAATGTTTATTTTTAAACCACAATTTTTAAACCACAAATCTCTCTAATGTTAGAATGTTTATTTTTAAACCACAATTTTAAACCACAAACCTCTCTAATGTTAGAATGTTTATTTTTAAACCACAATTTTTAAACCACAAATCTCTCTAATGTTAGAATGTTTATTTTTAAACCACAAATCTCTCTAATGTTAGAATGTTTATTTTTAAACCACAAATCTCTCTAATGTTAGAATGTTTATTTTTAAACCACAATTTTTTAAACCACAAACCTCTCTAATGTTAGAATGTTTATTTTTAAACCACAATTTTTAAACCACAAACCTCTCTAATGTTAGAATGTTTATTTTTAAACCACAATTTTTAAACCACAAACCTCTCTAATGTTAGAATGTTTATTTTTAAACCACAAACCTCTCTAATGTTAGAATGTTTATTTTTAAACCACAATTTTTAAACCACAAATCTCTCTAATGTTAGAATGTTTATTTTTAAACCACAATTTTAAACCACAAATCTCTCTAATGTTAGAATGTTTATTTTTAAACCACAAACCTCTCTAATGTTAGAATGTTTATTTTTAAACCACAAATCTCTCTAATGTTAGAATGTTTATTTTTAAACCACAAACCTCTCTAATGTTAGAATGTTTATTTTTAAACCACAAACCTCTCTAATGTTAGAATGTTTATTTTTAAACCACAAACCTCTCTAATGTTAGAATGTTTATTTTTAAACCACAAATCTCTCTAATGTTAGAATGTTTATTTTTAAACCACAATTTTTAAACCACAACCCTCTCTAATGTTAGAATGTTTATTTTTAAACCACAAACCTCTCTAATGTTCAGAATGTTTATTTTTAAACCACAAATCTCTCTAATGTTAGAATGTTTATTTTTAAACCACAAACTCTCTCTAATGTTAGAATGTTTATTTTTAAACCACAATTTTAAACCACAAATCTCTCTAATGTTAGAATATTAGAGAGATTTGTGGTTTAAAAATAAACATTCTAACATTAGAGAGATTTGTGGTTTAAAAATAAACATTCTAACATTAGAGAGATTTGTGGTTTAAAAATTGTGGTTTAAAAATAAACATTCTAACATTAGAGAGGTTTGTGGTTTAAAAATAAACATTCTAACATTAGAGAGATTTGTGGTTTAAAAATAAACATTCTAACATTAGAGAGATTTGTGGTTTAAAAATAAACATTCTAACATTAGAGAGATTTGTGGTTTAAAAATAAACATTCTAACATTAGAGAGGTTTGTGGTTTAAAAATAAACATTCTAACATTAGAGAGATTTGTGGTTTAAAAATAAACATTCTAACATTAGAGAGATTTGTGGTTTAAAAATAAACATTCTAACATTAGAGAGATTTGTGGTTTAAAGAAATAAACATTCTAACATTAGAGAGATTTGTGGTTTAAAAATTGTGGTTTAAAAATAAACATTCTAACATTAGAGAGATTTGTGGTTTAAAAATAAACATTCTAACATTAGAGAGATTTGTGGTTTAAAAATAAACATTCTAACATTAGAGAGATTTGTGGTTTAAAAATTGTGGTTTAAAAATAAACATTCTAACATTAGAGAGATTTGTGGTTTAAAAATAAACATTCTAACATTAGAGAGATTTGTGGTTTAAAAATAAACATTCTAACATTCAGAGAGGTTTGTGGTTTAAAAATAAACATTCTAACATTAGAGAGATTTGTGGTTTAAAAATAAACATTCTAACATTAGAGAGGTTTGTGGTTTAAAAATAAACATTCTAACATTAGAGAGATTTGTGGTTTAAAAATAAACATTCTAACATTAGAGAGATTTGTGGTTTAAAAATAAACATTCTAACATTAGAGAGATTTGTGGTTTAAAAATTGTGGTTTAAAAATAAGCATTCTAACATTAGAGAGGTTTGTGGTTTAAAAATAAACATTCTAACATTAGAGAGATTTGTGGTTTAAAAATAAACATTCTAACATTAGAGAGGTTTGTGGTTTAAAAATAAACATTCTAACATTAGAGAGGTTTGTGGTTTAAAAAATGTGGTTTAAAAATAAACATTCTAACATTAGAGAGATTTGTGGTTTAAAAATAAACATTCTAACATTGGAGAGATTTGTGGTTTAAAAATAAACATTCTAACATTAGAGAGATTTGTGGTTTAAAAATAAACATTCTAACATTAGAGAGATTTGTGGTTTAAAAATAAACATTCTAACATTAAAGAGATTTGTGGTTTAAAAATTGTGGTTTAAAAATAAACATTCTAACATTAGAGAGATTTGTGGTTTAAAAATAAACATTCTAACATTAGAGAGATTTGTGGTTTAAAAATAAACATTCTAACATTAGAGAGATTTGTGGTTTAAAAATAAACATTCTAACATTAGAGAGATTTGTGGTTTAAAAATAAACATTCTAACATTAGAGAGATTTGTGGTTTAAAAATAAACATTCTAACATTAGAGAGATTTGTGGTTTAAAAATAAACATTCTAACATTAGAGAGATTTGTGGTTTAAAAATAAACATTCTAACATTAGAGAGATTTGTGGTTTAAAAATTGTGGTTTGAAAATAAACATTCTAACATTAGAGAGATTTGTGGTTTAAAAATTGTGGTTTAAAAATAAACATTCTAACATTAGAGAGATTTGTGGTTTAAAAATAAACATTCTAACATTAGAGAGATTTGTGGTTTAAAAATAAACATTCTAACATTAGAGAGGTTTGTGGTTTAAAAATAAACATTCTAACATTAGAGAGGGTTGTGGTTTAAAAATTGTGGTTTAAAAATAAACATTCTAACATTAGAGAGATTTGTGGTTTAAAAATAAACATTCTAACATTAGAGAGATTTGTGGTTTAAAAATAAACATTCTAACATTAGAGAGGTTTGTGGTTTAAAAATAAACATTCTAACATTAGAGAGATTTGTGGTTTAAAAATAAACATTCTAACATTAGAGAGATTTGTGGTTTAAAAATAAACATTCTAACATTAGAGAGATTTGTGGTTTAAAAATTGTGGTTTAAAAATAAACATTCTAACATTAGAGAGGTTTGTGGTTTAAAAATAAACATTCTAACATTAGAGAGGTTTGTGGTTTAAAAATAAACATTCTAACATTAGAGAGATTTGTGGTTTAAAAATAAACATTCTAACATTAGAGAGGTTTGTGGTTTAAAAATAAACATTCTAACATTAGAGAGGTTTGTGGTTTAAAAATAAACATTCTAACATTAGAGAGGTTTGTGGTTTAAAAATAAACATTCTAACATTAGAGAGATTTGTGGTTTAAAAATAAACATTCTAACATTAGAGAGATTTGTGGTTTAAAAATAAACATTCTAACATTAGAGAGAGTTTTGTGGTTTAAAAATAAACATTCTAACATTAGAGAGATTTGTGGTTTAAAAATAAACATTCTAACATTAGAGAGGTTTGTGGTTTAAAAATAAACATTCTAACATTAGAGAGGTTTGTGGTTTAAAAATGTGGTTTAAAATCATTCTAACATTAGAGAGATTTGTGGTTTAAAAATAAACATTCTAACATTAGAGAGTATTTGTGGTTTAAAAATAAACATTCTAACATTAGAGAGATTTGTGGTTTAAAAATAAACATTCTAACATTAGAGAGATTTGTGGTTTAAAAATAAACATTCTAACATTAAGAGATTTGTGGTTTAAAAAGTGGTTTAAAAATAAACATTCTAACATTAGAGAGATTTGTGGTTTAAAAATAAACATTCTAACATTAGAGAGATTTGTGGTTTAAAAATAAACATTCTAACATTAGAGAGATTTGTGGTTTAAAAATAAACATTCTAACATTAGAGAGATTTGTGGTTTAAAAATAAACATTCTAACATTAGAGAGATTTGTGGTTTAAAAATTGTGGTTTAAAAATAAACATTCTAACATTAGAGAGATTTGTGGTTTAAAAATAAACATTCTAACATTAGAGAGATTTGTGGTTTAAAAATAAACATTCTAACATTAGAGAGATTTGTGGTTTAAAAATAAACATTCTAACATTAGAGAGATTTGTGGTTTAAAAATAAACATTCTAACATTAGAGAGGTTTGTGGTTTAAAAATAAACATTCTAACATTAGAGAGGTTTGTGGTTTAAAAATAAACATTCTAACATTAGAGAGATTTGTGGTTTAAAAATAAACATTCTAACATTAGAGAGATTTGTGGTTTAAAAATTGTGGTTTAAAAATAAACATTCTAACATTAGAGAGATTTGTGGTTTAAAAATAAACATTCTAACATTAGAGAGGTTTGTGGTTTAAAAATAAACATTCTAACATTAGAGAGATTTGTGGTTTAAAAATAAACATTCTAACATTAGAGAGATTTGTGGTTTAAAAATTGTGGTTTAAAAATAAACATTCTAACATTAGAGAGGTTTGTGGTTTAAAAATAAACATTCTAACATTAGAGAGGTTTGTGGTTTAAAAATAAACATTCTAACATTAGAGAGATTTGTGGTTTAAAAATAAACATTCTAACATTAGAGAGGTTTGTGGTTTAAAAATAAACATTCTAACATTAGAGAGATTTGTGGTTTAAAAATAAACATTCTAACATTAGAGAGGTTTGTGGTTTAAAAATAAACATTCTAACATTAGAGAGTATTTTGTGGTTTAAAAATAAACATTCTAACATTAGAGAGGTTTGTGGTTTAAAAATAAACATTCTAACATTAGAGAGATTTGTGGTTTAAAAATTGTGATAAACATTCTAACATTAGAGAATTTGTGGTTTAAAAATAAACATTCTAACATTAGAGAGGTTTGTGGTTTAAAAATAAACATTCTAACATTAGAGAGGTTTGTGGTTTAAAAATAAACATTCTAACATTAGAGAGATTTGTGGTTTAAAAATAAACATTCTAACATTAGAGAGGTTTGTGGTTTAAAAATAAACATTCTAACATTAGAGAGATTTGTGGTTTAAAAATAAACATTCTAACATTAGAGAGGTTTGTGGTTTAAAAATAAACATTCTAACATTAGAGAGATTTGTGGTTTAAAAATTGTGGTTTAAAAATAAACATTCTAACATTAGAGAGATTTGTGGTTTAAAAATAAACATTCTAACATTAGAGAGATTTGTGGTTTAAAAATAAACATTCTAACATTAGAGAGATTTGTGGTTTAAAAATAAACATTCTAACATTAGAGAGATTTGTGGTTTAAAAATAAACATTCTAACATTAAAGAGATTTGTGGTTTAAAAATTGTGGTTTAAAAATAAACATTCTAACATTAGAGAGGATTTGTGGTTTAAAAATAAACATTCTAACATTAGAGAGATTTGTGGTTTAAAAATAAACATTCTAACATTAGAGAGATTTGTGGTTTAAAAATAAACATTCTAACATTAGAGAGATTTGTGGTTTAAAAATAAACATTCTAACATTAGAGAGGTTTGTGGTTTAAAAATAAACATTCTAACATTAGAGAGGTTTGTGGTTTAAAAATAAACATTCTAACATTAGAGAGATTTGTGGTTTAAAAATAAACATTCTAACATTAGAGAGATTTGTGGTTTAAAAATTGTGGTTTAAAAATAAACATTCTAACATTAGAGAGGTTTGTGGTTTAAAAATAAACATTCTAACATTAGAGAGGGTTGTGGTTTAAAAATAAACATTCTAACATTAGAGAGATTTGTGGTTTAAAAATTGTGGTTTAAAAATAAACATTCTAACATTAGAGAGGTTTGTGGTTTAAAAATAAACATTCTAACATTAGAGAGATTTGTGGTTTAAAAATAAACATTCTAACATTAGAGAGGGTTGTGGTTTAAAAATAAACATTCTAACATTAGAGAGATTTGTGGTTTAAAAATTGTGGTTTAAAAATAAACATTCTAACATTAGAGAGGTTTGTGGTTTAAAAATAAACATTCTAACATTAGAGAGATTTGTGGTTTAAAAATAAACATTCTAACATTAGAGAGATTTGTGGTTTAAAAATAAACATTCTAACATTAGAGAGGTTTGTGGTTTAAAAATAAACATTCTAACATTAGAGAGATTTGTGGTTTAAAAATAAACATTCTAACATTAGAGAGATTTGTGGTTTAAAAATTGTGGTTTAAAAATAAACATTCTAACATTAGAGAGATTTGTGGTTTAAAAATAAACATTCTAACATTAGAGAGGTTTGTGGTTTAAAAATAAACATTCTAACATTAGAGAGATTTGTGGTTTAAAAATAAACATTCTAACATTAGAGAGGTTTGTGGTTTAAAAATAAACATTCTAACATTAGAGAGGTTTGTGGTTTAAAAATAAACATTCTAACATTAGAGAGATTTGTGGTTTAAAAATTGTGGTTTAAAAATAAACATTCTAACATTAGAGAGGTTTGTGGTTTAAAAATAAACATTCTAACATTAGAGAGATTTGTGGTTTAAAAATAAACATTCTAACATTAGAGAGATTTGTGGTTTAAAAATAAACATTCTAACATTAGAGAGATTTGTGGTTTAAAAATTGTGGTTTAAAAATAAACATTCTAACATTAGAGAGGTTTGTGGTTTAAAAATAAACATTCTAACATTAGAGAGATTTGTGGTTTAAAAATAAACATTCTAACATTAGAGAGATTTGTGGTTTAAAAATAAACATTCTAACATTAGAGAGATTTGTGGTTTAAAAATAAACATTCTAACATTAGAGAGGGTTGTGGTTTAAAAATAAACATTCTAACATTAGAGAGATTTGTGGTTTAAAAATAAACATTCTAACATTAGAGAGATTTGTGGTTTAAAAATTGTGGTTTAAAAATAAACATTCTAACATTAGAGAGATTTGTGGTTTAAAAATAAACATTCTAACATTAGAGAGATTTGTGGTTTAAAAATAAACATTCTAACATTAGAGAGGTTTGTGGTTTAAAAATAAACATTCTAACATTAGAGAGGTTTGTGGTTTAAAATTGGTTTAAAATAAACATTCTAACATTAGAGAGATTTGTGGTTTAAAAATTGTGGTTTAAAAATAAACATTCTAACATTAGAGAGGTTTGTGGTTTAAAAATAAACATTCTAACATTAGAGAGGTTTGTGGTTTAAAAATAAACATTCTAACATTAGAGAGATTTGTGGTTTAAAAATTGTGGTTTAAAAATAAACATTCTAACATTAGAGAGATTTGTGGTTTAAAAATAAACATTCTAACATTAGAGAGATTTGTGGTTTAAAAATAAACATTCTAACATTAGAGAGGGTTGTGGTTTAAAAATAAACATTCTAACATTAGAGAGATTTGTGGTTTAAAAATTGTGGTTTAAAAATAAACATTCTAACATTAGAGAGGTTTGTGGTTTAAAAAATAAACATTCTAACATTAGAGAGATTTGTGGTTTAAAAATAAACATTCTAACATTAGAGAGATTTGTGGTTTAAAAATAAACATTCTAACATTAGAGAGGGTTGTGGTTTAAAAATAAACATTCTAACATTAGAGAGATTTGTGGTTTAAAAATAAACATTCTAACATTAGAGAGATTTGTGGTTTAAAAATTGTGGTTTAAAAATAAACATTCTAACATTAGAGAGATTTGTGGTTTAAAAATAAACATTCTAACATTAGAGAGATTTGTGGTTTAAAAATAAACATTCTAACATTAGAGAGGTTTGTGGTTTAAAAATAAACATTCTAACATTAGAGAGGTTTGTGGTTTAAAAATGTGGTTTAAAAATAACATTCTAACATTAGAGAGATTTGTGGTTTAAAAATAAACATTCTAACATTAGAGAGATTTGTGGTTTAAAAATTGTGGTTTAAAAATAAACATTCTAACATTAGAGAGATTTGTGGTTTAAAAATAAACATTCTAACATTAGAGAGATTTGTGGTTTAAAATATAAACATTCTAACATTAGAGAGGTTTGTGGTTTAAAAATAAACATTCTAACATTAGAGAGATTTGTGGTTTAAAAATAAACATTCTAACATTAGAGAGATTTGTGGTTTAAAAATAAACATTCTAACATTAGAGAGATTTGTGGTTTAAAAATAAACATTCTAACATTAGAGAGATTTGTGGTTTAAAAATTGTGGTTTAAAAATAAACATTCTAACATTAGAGAGATTTGTGGTTTAAAAATAAACATTCTAACATTAGAGAGGTTTGTGGTTTAAAAATAAACATTCTAACATTAGAGAGGTTTGTGGTTTAAAAATAAACATTCTAACATTAGAGAGAGGTTTGTGGTTTAAAAATAAACATTCTAACATTAGAGAGGTTTGTGGTTTAAAAATGTGGTTTAAAAATAAACATTCTAACATTAGAGAGGTTTGTGGTTTAAAATTGTGGTTTAAAAATAACATTCTAACATTAGAGAGATTTGTGGTTTAAAAATAAACATTCTAACATTAGAGAGAGATTTGTGGTTGAAAAATAAACATTCTAACATTAGAGAGGTTCGTGGTTTAAAATAAACATTTGAACATTAGAGAGAAGGTTTGTGAAGTTTAAAAAAGACATT